>CM061531.1:84942730-85420968 GCA_030545055.2 Neoaliturus tenellus | reverse complement strand
TTATGCGAAAGGGCTTAACAGTAAGTTAAGGTAATCCAGCACTCCCTATCTCCGCCATGTTAAATAAGGTGTCTTTAGGTACACATAACTTACACAAATACTGTGATATCAATCTGAAATTTTTTCTATTTATTTTAGTGACCTTTCACAACAATAATATGAAGTGGTTTTATTGTATCTAAAAAAATTTAGTTTTTATACAGTTTTTAAAGTTATATATATTTTTTATGAAATTTTATACATAATAGAAGCTGTAAAATTAAAACCATAAGAGATCATTCGATTCTGATTCGTATTATTGCTTAGCAACCTGCCATGGTCATGTGTACCAATTTTTGTGAAGATCTATTAAAAAATAAAGGGAATAATCGTACCGAAGTATCAAAAATTAAGTTTTTCGGAAAACGGCGAAAAACTAAAACCTATAAATTAGCCTTTTTAAGGCCAAGGACGAAAGATTCATCGTCCTTAGATAGCTTTTAAGCATTCAGCATTAACCCGACAATTAAGGCCGAAGATTCCTTTCATCGTTTCTGAGATAGCATTTGTAGCGCGGCATCGTAGTTCCAGTTTTCTCTCCTGCAGCGCTAGCGGCTCAACAAGACAATTGGAGCGCCTCGACCACCAGCCTCGGTGGATCAGTTGGTTAAGGCGTTACCTTTCTGGCCAGAAGGTAGCGCCTGGGGCGGGTTCGAATCCCGCCCGGTTCACCGAGGGGGGAGTTGGTGTCAGTGCACAAATGCATATGATATCGGCGTCCTCGGGATAGGCTCCTGGCACAAGCTGCCAGGAACCCTGAAAGCTCCGGTGAGGCAAGCCTATGCTTTTAAAATATAGGGAGGACCTGATATTGTATGTATTTGTGCACTGACACCAACACCCGTTTTGCTATTTTAGAACGTCAATTTAAAGCCTAGCCTTACGGCGTTTTTAGTGTTAATATTTTTAATCAGTTTATTTTCCTTGAAATGATGGTGCATATATTTAGTAAAATGAGTCTAAGTAATATAAAAAATAATTTTACATAACAGTGTTTAGTATGTATGAATTCAGCACAAAATGGAGAATACAAAAACATAAAAAACAAAAAAAGTTTTTTTTTTTTTATTTTTGGGTGCCGTCTTACCTTAAGTCGTAGGAAAATATTGATTTAAGTTTAATTTTAAAACATAACATAATTTTTATTTCAAAGCACAATATGTGATTAAAAAAGAAAGTTTTAATTCGATAATGAAGGTCAGTGACTAAAGGGAGGAGACTAAAGAGGGAGTAACACATTTTATATCCCACATTTTATAAAAAGAAAGTTTTAATTCGATAATGAAGGTCAGTGACTAAAGGGAGGAGACTAAAGAGGGAGTAACACATTTTATATCCCACAGAAATGAATAGGATAAAAAAATAAAATGTTGTTATATTATTCCTCTATTTCTAAATAATTATTCAGTTAGCGGGGGAAATTCCTTACAAAAATTCTATCAAAACCCTTAACATGAAAGTTTTTACATCTAAAATAAAATGCCAAAAATGCCTTGAAACCCCTATAAATTGATGCTTACCAGTCAGTTTTATTTTATTTTAGAAGTTAGAGATTTTAATAAAAATAGGTCTTTGAACTTGGTTCCCGGAATTTCTCTCATATGTTTGCACATATCGTCTTTTTTAAGGCAAAGGAAAATGTAATCAAAATATTCAAAACTCAAAAATTGCCATTTACGTTTAGAAAACGTATCTGCTACTATTGTGCACAACACTGAGAAAGAAGCTTCTTTTCGTCTCACCTTTTATAATGAGGCAACACAAATTCTTCGATATTTTTTAATTTATCTCATTGCGACATTTAAAAAAACCGGAAGGTTGAAACAAATAGATCTCGTAGAGTATATATATATATATATATATATATATATATATATATATATATATATATATATATATATATATTAGCTCATCACTAAGACGTAAAGAGCAATGTAAACAAAAAGATATCTAGCTTTGAGTTCACTAAATATTATTAGTTATCCAAAATTTTAACAAAAAAAATCAGGACATTGTGTAAATGATAATGGTGGTCTGTCCGATCAGCAAAACTTCACAAAATGTAAGAAAGTGCCACAATCTAGTTATAATAGATGTTAATCACGATAAAAGGTTTCTCATATGTGCAATTTTGCTAGGTTTTATTTTAAATACTGGGTTGTGTTTTCGGATAAACATTCTGTATGTCCCCATGTTCTGAATCTCCAAATAATAAAGCTCAAATTTATAACTAATCGCCAATATGATAGTACACTTAAATTCAGTTTTATGTAATTTGGAACTAAAACACTAAACAAATTTTCCTATAATGATGTTCCATATTGAGAATTGTTTAGGGTTATGCACAGGCATATAACAGCATATGGCTGTTTTACTCTCATGGGTCATTGCTATTATTATTGTACGTCGAAAAAATACGTACAATAATGAATGTGTTTTATTATTGCAATTATGTTTAATATAAAAAATTTGAAATATAATATTTTGAAACCCTGCGGTATTATATTTATTGGATATAGTTTTCCATCAAGTTTTATTTAACTTAATAATTTAATGTTGCCAATTTTAATTTCCATTTAATTTAATGACGATTTTCCTTACCTTTTTGGTAAAACCTCCTCGGTGTCGTAATTTATGGTAAAAATCTATTTTTCAAAGTCAAAATGTCTCGAGTTTAATAATGCAGGTAGTAATAAGCAGGTGGACGTCAAAGCTGTTAAATAGCTCGTAACTAGCGTTTGTCGAAAATATATTTTGGGGGATAAAATTTCTTAGAAAAGGTGAAAAGGGGAAGGGGGGGTTATAACCCTACTTCATCTTTACTACATTCTTAAATAAAGTCCTACATAATTTTAGTTCTTAAAATTACCCAAAGAAAGCAACCACTGCTCTATACAGTAACACTTGTAACTTCTCATCTAAGGGTACAAAACAAACATGGTCGACATGCCGGTCACGTCTTTCCTTTATTCAATTCTTTGAACAGAGAAACATGTGTCCACTTGGCCGATGCATTTTTACCAATATGATATACCTCGGGGATTTCATTATTAATATATATTTTATAATTTATTTCCTTGTGTTTGAAATAATGTGACTTTTTGTAACTATTGGAAAATAAACACAATAGGGAGCTTCAAAAGTTTCAAGCTAGTGAATGCATTTACAAAATGTTTCACATAAATAAAATAGGTTACTTGTATAATTTAATTAATACCAAATTAAAGGTCAAAATATGTTTGTGGCTTGTAATAATATTGGGAGTGGATAATAAATTATAAAGCACTTTCTAATTAGTTGAATCAGTGAGGCGTTTATTGTGTAAATTACATGTCACATACTCTATATGATTTTTGTATAGGTATGTTATGTGTGCGTGTGCTTAACGTTTCAACACATAGTCTACATAACATAAAATAATTTTTCACATTTTGTTAATAAATTATATATTATTTAGTTTCTTCATTGTTCTTTCTTTAATCAGCTCCCCAACATACTATAAAAAGCGCCTATAAAAATAAGACAATTTCGCTGGAGCAGTCCTGTGAATAAATATCGTTCTGCAAGTATTCATTTATGTTACCAAAATAAATTACAAAGCGAAATTTGTAAGAAAGATACCCCATTCCAGGAATTACCAGCATCGATGAGGCAACCTCCAGAGCATTGATGTCAGGAAGTTAATCAAAGTCAATGGTAATTAGTTATCAAGTGTCAAAGGTTCAGGTAATAAGATCTTGCAAGAAGCTCCTTTGCTTAGGGACTGTTTCCAGAGTTATTTAAGACCTTATAATGGTTGAGTTTAAGGAGTTATGTACCAGATTAGAGGGTTACGAAATTGGGTTAAGAAATGACCCTGCAAGGAAACTAAATGTTTAGTTTTCGCTTTCAAGAAAGTTAAAAAAAAAAAAAAAAAAAACAGAATATTAGTTGTTTAATAATTGTTTCAATCAATCTAGAATTTTCAGGGTCGATATTTTCAGGAAACAATTTTGGAATTGATTTCAACCCTTTTTTTCATCCTATTTATATTTTTATTATTATTTGAAAACTCGCATGAGTTTTGATGTAAGTCATTAATAGCAAGCTAAGTTCTATTGATTAGCTCATAAAAAAAAACTATATGTAAAATTCTTTAATTATTAAATCGAACGTTTTACACGATAACCTATTCTGTCCAAAACGAAGCTCTTTACCGCCGATGGCGGACGCTCTTTACAGCCGATAATATTAGCGGGCGCTCTTTACTCATTCCTATGGAGTTTATAGAGGCCATGACTTTGTGCAATCAAAGCGTTTAAAAAAAATTGGTTACAGAGTTTAGACCCCTCACTTATGCGAAAGGGCTTAACAGTAAGTTAAGGTAATCCAGCACTCCCTATCTCCGCCATGTTAAATAAGGTGTCTTTAGGTACACATAACTTACACAAATACTGTGATATCAATCTGAAATTTTTTCTATTTATTTTAGTGACCTTTCACAACAATAATATGAAGTGGTTTTATTGTATCTAAAAAAATTTAGTTTTTATACAGTTTTTAAAGTTATATATATTTTTTATGAAATTTTATACATAATAGAAGCTGTAAAATTAAAACCATAAGAGATCATTCGATTCTGATTCGTATTATTGCTTAGCAACCTGCCATGGTCATGTGTACCAATTTTTGTGAAGATCTATTAAAAAATAAAGGGAATAATCGTACCGAAGTATCAAAAATTAAGTTTTTCGGAAAACGGCGAAAAACTAAAACCTATAAATTAGCCTTTTTAAGGCCAAGGACGAAAGATTCATCGTCCTTAGATAGCTTTTAAGCATTCAGCATTAACCCGACAATTAAGGCCGAAGATTCCTTTCATCGTTTCTGAGATAGCATTTGTAGCGCGGCATCGTAGTTCCAGTTTTCTCTCCTGCAGCGCTAGCGGCTCAACAAGACAATTGGAGCGCCTCGACCACCAGCCTCGGTGGATCAGTTGGTTAAGGCGTTACCTTTCTGGCCAGAAGGTAGCGCCTGGGGCGGGTTCGAATCCCGCCCGGTTCACCGAGGGGGGAGTTGGTGTCAGTGCACAAATGCATATGATATCGGCGTCCTCGGGATAGGCTCCTGGCACAAGCTGCCAGGAACCCTGAAAGCTCCGGTGAGGCAAGCCTATGCTTTTAAAATATAGGGAGGACCTGATATTGTATGTATTTGTGCACTGACACCAACACCCGTTTTGCTATTTTAGAACGTCAATTTAAAGCCTAGCCTTACGGCGTTTTTAGTGTTAATATTTTTAATCAGTTTATTTTCCTTGAAATGATGGTGCATATATTTAGTAAAATGAGTCTAAGTAATATAAAAAATAATTTTACATAACAGTGTTTAGTATGTATGAATTCAGCACAAAATGGAGAATACAAAAACATAAAAAACAAAAAAAGTTTTTTTTTTTTATTTTTGGGTGCCGTCTTACCTTAAGTCGTAGGAAAATATTGATTTAAGTTTAATTTTAAAACATAACATAATTTTTATTTCAAAGCACAATATGTGATTAAAAAAGAAAGTTTTAATTCGATAATGAAGGTCAGTGACTAAAGGGAGGAGACTAAAGAGGGAGTAACACATTTTATATCCCACAGAAATGAATAGGATAAAAAAATAAAATGTTGTTATATTATTCCTCTATTTCTAAATAATTATTCAGATAGCGGGGGAAATTCCTTACAAAAATTCTATCAAAACCCTTAACATGAAAGTTTTTACATCTAAAATAAAATGCCAAAAATGCCTTGAAACCCCTATAAATTGATGCTTACCAGTCAGTTTTATTTTATTTTAGAAGTTAGAGATTTTAATAAAAATAGGTCTTTGAACTTGGTTCCCGGAATTTCTCTCATATGTTTGCACATATCGTCTTTTTTAAGGCAAAGGAAAATGTAATCAAAATATTCAAAACTCAAAAATTGCCATTTACGTTTAGAAAACGTATCTGCTACTATTGTGCACAACACTGAGAAAGAAGCTTCTTTTCGTCTCACCTTTTATAATGAGGCAACACAAATTCTTCGATATTTTTTAATTTATCTCATTGCGACATTTAAAAAAACCGGAAGGTTGAAACAAATAGATCTCGTAGAGTATATATATATATATATATATATATATATATATATATATATATATATATATATATATATATATATATATTAGCTCATCACTAAGACGTAAAGAGCAATGTAAACAAAAAGATATCTAGCTTTGAGTTCACTAAATATTATTAGTTATCCAAAATTTTAACAAAAAAAATCAGGACATTGTGTAAATGATAATGGTGGTCTGTCCGATCAGCAAAACTTCACAAAATGTAAGAAAGTGCCACAATCTAGTTATAATAGATGTTAATCACGATAAAAGGTTTCTCATATGTGCAATTTTGCTAGGTTTTATTTTAAATACTGGGTTGTGTTTTCGGATAAACATTCTGTATGTCCCCATGTTCTGAATCTCCAAATAATAAAGCTCAAATTTATAACTAATCGCCAATATGATAGTACACTTAAATTCAGTTTTATGTAATTTGGAACTAAAACACTAAACAAATTTTCCTATAATGATGTTCCATATTGAGAATTGTTTAGGGTTATGCACAGGCATATAACAGCATATGGCTGTTTTACTCTCATGGGTCATTGCTATTATTATTGTACGTCGAAAAAATACGTACAATAATGAATGTGTTTTATTATTGCAATTATGTTTAATATAAAAAATTTGAAATATAATATTTTGAAACCCTGCGGTATTATATTTATTGGATATAGTTTTCCATCAAGTTTTATTTAACTTAATAATTTAATGTTGCCAATTTTAATTTCCATTTAATTTAATGACGATTTTCCTTACCTTTTTGGTAAAACCTCCTCGGTGTCGTAATTTATGGTAAAAATCTATTTTTCAAAGTCAAAATGTCTCGAGTTTAATAATGCAGGTAGTAATAAGCAGGTGGACGTCAAAGCTGTTAAATAGCTCGTAACTAGCGTTTGTCGAAAATATATTTTGGGGGATAAAATTTCTTAGAAAAGGTGAAAAGGGGAAGGGGGGGTTATAACCCTACTTCATCTTTACTACATTCTTAAATAAAGTCCTACATAATTTTAGTTCTTAAAATTACCCAAAGAAAGCAACCACTGCTCTATACAGTAACACTTGTAACTTCTCATCTAAGGGTACAAAACAAACATGGTCGACATGCCGGTCACGTCTTTCCTTTATTCAATTCTTTGAACAGAGAAACATGTGTCCACTTGGCCGATGCATTTTTACCAATATGATATACCTCGGGGATTTCATTATTAATATATATTTTATAATTTATTTCCTTGTGTTTGAAATAATGTGACTTTTTGTAACTATTGGAAAATAAACACAATAGGGAGCTTCAAAAGTTTCAAGCTAGTGAATGCATTTACAAAATGTTTCACATAAATAAAATAGGTTACTTGTATAATTTAATTAATACCAAATTAAAGGTCAAAATATGTTTGTGGCTTGTAATAATATTGGGAGTGGATAATAAATTATAAAGCACTTTCTAATTAGTTGAATCAGTGAGGCGTTTATTGTGTAAATTACATGTCACATACTCTATATGATTTTTGTATAGGTATGTTATGTGTGCGTGTGCTTAACGTTTCAACACATAGTCTACATAACATAAAATAATTTTTCACATTTTGTTAATAAATTATATATTATTTAGTTTCTTCATTGTTCTTTCTTTAATCAGCTCCCCAACATACTATAAAAAGCGCCTATAAAAATAAGACAATTTCGCTGGAGCAGTCCTGTGAATAAATATCGTTCTGCAAGTATTCATTTATGTTACCAAAATAAATTACAAAGCGAAATTTGTAAGAAAGATACCCCATTCCAGGAATTACCAGCATCGATGAGGCAACCTCCAGAGCATTGATGTCAGGAAGTTAATCAAAGTCAATGGTAATTAGTTATCAAGTGTCAAAGGTTCAGGTAATAAGATCTTGCAAGAAGCTCCTTTGCTTAGGGACTGTTTCCAGAGTTATTTAAGACCTTATAATGGTTGAGTTTAAGGAGTTATGTACCAGATTAGAGGGTTACGAAATTGGGTTAAGAAATGACCCTGCAAGGAAACTAAATGTTTAGTTTTCGCTTTCAAGAAAGTTAAAAAAAAAAAAAAAAAAAAACAGAATATTAGTTGTTTAATAATTGTTTCAATCAATCTAGAATTTTCAGGGTCGATATTTTCAGGAAACAATTTTGGAATTGATTTCAACCCTTTTTTTCATCCTATTTATATTTTTATTATTATTTGAAAACTCGCATGAGTTTTGATGTAAGTCATTAATAGCAAGCTAAGTTCTATTGATTAGCTCATAAAAAAAAACTATATGTAAAATTCTTTAATTATTAAATCGAACGTTTTACACGATAACCTATTCTGTCCAAAACGAAGCTCTTTACCGCCGATGGCGGACGCTCTTTACAGCCGATAATATTAGCGGGCGCTCTTTACTCATTCCTATGGAGTTTATAGAGGCCATGACTTTGTGCAATCAAAGCGTTTAAAAAAAATTGGTTACAGAGTTTAGACCCCTCACTTATGCGAAAGGGCTTAACAGTAAGTTAAGGTAATCCAGCACTCCCTATCTCCGCCATGTTAAATAAGGTGTCTTTAGGTACACATAACTTACACAAATACTGTGATATCAATCTGAAATTTTTTCTATTTATTTTAGTGACCTTTCACAACAATAATATGAAGTGGTTTTATTGTATCTAAAAAAATTTAGTTTTTATACAGTTTTTAAAGTTATATATATTTTTTATGAAATTTTATACATAATAGAAGCTGTAAAATTAAAACCATAAGAGATCATTCGATTCTGATTCGTATTATTGCTTAGCAACCTGCCATGGTCATGTGTACCAATTTTTGTGAAGATCTATTAAAAAATAAAGGGAATAATCGTACCGAAGTATCAAAAATTAAGTTTTTCGGAAAACGGCGAAAAACTAAAACCTATAAATTAGCCTTTTTAAGGCCAAGGACGAAAGATTCATCGTCCTTAGATAGCTTTTAAGCATTCAGCATTAACCCGACAATTAAGGCCGAAGATTCCTTTCATCGTTTCTGAGATAGCATTTGTAGCGCGGCATCGTAGTTCCAGTTTTCTCTCCTGCAGCGCTAGCGGCTCAACAAGACAATTGGAGCGCCTCGACCACCAGCCTCGGTGGATCAGTTGGTTAAGGCGTTACCTTTCTGGCCAGAAGGTAGCGCCTGGGGCGGGTTCGAATCCCGCCCGGTTCACCGAGGGGGGAGTTGGTGTCAGTGCACAAATGCATATGATATCGGCGTCCTCGGGATAGGCTCCTGGCACAAGCTGCCAGGAACCCTGAAAGCTCCGGTGAGGCAAGCCTATGCTTTTAAAATATAGGGAGGACCTGATATTGTATGTATTTGTGCACTGACACCAACACCCGTTTTGCTATTTTAGAACGTCAATTTAAAGCCTAGCCTTACGGCGTTTTTAGTGTTAATATTTTTAATCAGTTTATTTTCCTTGAAATGATGGTGCATATATTTAGTAAAATGAGTCTAAGTAATATAAAAAATAATTTTACATAACAGTGTTTAGTATGTATGAATTCAGCACAAAATGGAGAATACAAAAACATAAAAAACAAAAAAAGTTTTTTTTTTTTTATTTTTGGGTGCCGTCTTACCTTAAGTCGTAGGAAAATATTGATTTAAGTTTAATTTTAAAACATAACATAATTTTTATTTCAAAGCACAATATGTGATTAAAAAAGAAAGTTTTAATTCGATAATGAAGGTCAGTGACTAAAGGGAGGAGACTAAAGAGGGAGTAACACATTTTATATCCCACAGAAATGAATAGGATAAAAAAATAAAATGTTGTTATATTATTCCTCTATTTCTAAATAATTATTCAGATAGCGGGGGAAATTCCTTACAAAAATTCTATCAAAACCCTTAACATGAAAGTTTTTACATCTAAAATAAAATGCCAAAAATGCCTTGAAACCCCTATAAATTGATGCTTACCAGTCAGTTTTATTTTATTTTAGAAGTTAGAGATTTTAATAAAAATAGGTCTTTGAACTTGGTTCCCGGAATTTCTCTCATATGTTTGCACATATCGTCTTTTTTAAGGCAAAGGAAAATGTAATCAAAATATTCAAAACTCAAAAATTGCCATTTACGTTTAGAAAACGTATCTGCTACTATTGTGCACAACACTGAGAAAGAAGCTTCTTTTCGTCTCACCTTTTATAATGAGGCAACACAAATTCTTCGATATTTTTTAATTTATCTCATTGCGACATTTAAAAAAACCGGAAGGTTGAAACAAATAGATCTCGTAGAGTATATATATATATATATATATATATATATATATATATTAGCTCATCACTAAGACGTAAAGAGCAATGTAAACAAAAAGATATCTAGCTTTGAGTTCACTAAATATTATTAGTTATCCAAAATTTTAACAAAAAAAATCAGGACATTGTGTAAATGATAATGGTGGTCTGTCCGATCAGCAAAACTTCACAAAATGTAAGAAAGTGCCACAATCTAGTTATAATAGATGTTAATCACGATAAAAGGTTTCTCATATGTGCAATTTTGCTAGGTTTTATTTTAAATACTGGGTTGTGTTTTCGGATAAACATTCTGTATGTCCCCATGTTCTGAATCTCCAAATAATAAAGCTCAAATTTATAACTAATCGCCAATATGATAGTACACTTAAATTCAGTTTTATGTAATTTGGAACTAAAACACTAAACAAATTTTCCTATAATGATGTTCCATATTGAGAATTGTTTAGGGTTATGCACAGGCATATAACAGCATATGGCTGTTTTACTCTCATGGGTCATTGCTATTATTATTGTACGTCGAAAAAATACGTACAATAATGAATGTGTTTTATTATTGCAATTATGTTTAATATAAAAAATTTGAAATATAATATTTTGAAACCCTGCGGTATTATATTTATTGGATATAGTTTTCCATCAAGTTTTATTTAACTTAATAATTTAATGTTGCCAATTTTAATTTCCATTTAATTTAATGACGATTTTCCTTACCTTTTTGGTAAAACCTCCTCGGTGTCGTAATTTATGGTAAAAATCTATTTTTCAAAGTCAAAATGTCTCGAGTTTAATAATGCAGGTAGTAATAAGCAGGTGGACGTCAAAGCTGTTAAATAGCTCGTAACTAGCGTTTGTCGAAAATATATTTTGGGGGATAAAATTTCTTAGAAAAGGTGAAAAGGGGAAGGGGGGGTTATAACCCTACTTCATCTTTACTACATTCTTAAATAAAGTCCTACATAATTTTAGTTCTTAAAATTACCCAAAGAAAGCAACCACTGCTCTATACAGTAACACTTGTAACTTCTCATCTAAGGGTACAAAACAAACATGGTCGACATGCCGGTCACGTCTTTCCTTTATTCAATTCTTTGAACAGAGAAACATGTGTCCACTTGGCCGATGCATTTTTACCAATATGATATACCTCGGGGATTTCATTATTAATATATATTTTATAATTTATTTCCTTGTGTTTGAAATAATGTGACTTTTTGTAACTATTGGAAAATAAACACAATAGGGAGCTTCAAAAGTTTCAAGCTAGTGAATGCATTTACAAAATGTTTCACATAAATAAAATAGGTTACTTGTATAATTTAATTAATACCAAATTAAAGGTCAAAATATGTTTGTGGCTTGTAATAATATTGGGAGTGGATAATAAATTATAAAGCACTTTCTAATTAGTTGAATCAGTGAGGCGTTTATTGTGTAAATTACATGTCACATACTCTATATGATTTTTGTATAGGTATGTTATGTGTGCGTGTGCTTAACGTTTCAACACATAGTCTACATAACATAAAATAATTTTTCACATTTTGTTAATAAATTATATATTATTTAGTTTCTTCATTGTTCTTTCTTTAATCAGCTCCCCAACATACTATAAAAAGCGCCTATAAAAATAAGACAATTTCGCTGGAGCAGTCCTGTGAATAAATATCGTTCTGCAAGTATTCATTTATGTTACCAAAATAAATTACAAAGCGAAATTTGTAAGAAAGATACCCCATTCCAGGAATTACCAGCATCGATGAGGCAACCTCCAGAGCATTGATGTCAGGAAGTTAATCAAAGTCAATGGTAATTAGTTATCAAGTGTCAAAGGTTCAGGTAATAAGATCTTGCAAGAAGCTCCTTTGCTTAGGGACTGTTTCCAGAGTTATTTAAGACCTTATAATGGTTGAGTTTAAGGAGTTATGTACCAGATTAGAGGGTTACGAAATTGGGTTAAGAAATGACCCTGCAAGGAAACTAAATGTTTAGTTTTCGCTTTCAAGAAAGTTAAAAAAAAAAAAAAAAAAAAAACAGAATATTAGTTGTTTAATAATTGTTTCAATCAATCTAGAATTTTCAGGGTCGATATTTTCAGGAAACAATTTTGGAATTGATTTCAACCCTTTTTTTCATCCTATTTATATTTTTATTATTATTTGAAAACTCGCATGAGTTTTGATGTAAGTCATTAATAGCAAGCTAAGTTCTATTGATTAGCTCATAAAAAAAAACTATATGTAAAATTCTTTAATTATTAAATCGAACGTTTTACACGATAACCTATTCTGTCCAAAACGAAGCTCTTTACCGCCGATGGCGGACGCTCTTTACAGCCGATAATATTAGCGGGCGCTCTTTACTCATTCCTATGGAGTTTATAGAGGCCATGACTTTGTGCAATCAAAGCGTTTAAAAAAAATTGGTTACAGAGTTTAGACCCCTCACTTATGCGAAAGGGCTTAACAGTAAGTTAAGTCGTAGGAAAATATTGAATTAAGTTTAATTTTAAAACATAACATAATTTTTATTTCAAAGCACAATATGTGATTAAAAAAGAAAGTTTTAATTCGATAATGAAGGTCAGTGACTAAAGGGAGGAGACTAAAGAGGGAGTAACACATTTTATATCCCACAGAAATGAATAGGATAAAAAAATAAAATGTTGTTATATTATTCCTCTATTTCTAAATAATTATTCAGATAGCGGGGGAAATTCCTTACAAAAATTCTATCAAAACCCTTAACATGAAAGTTTTTACATCTAAAATAAAATGCCAAAAATGCCTTGAAACCCCTATAAATTGATGCTTACCAGTCAGTTTTATTTTATTTTAGAAGTTAGAGATTTTAATAAAAATAGGTCTTTGAACTTGGTTCCCGGAATTTCTCTCATATGTTTGCACATATCGTCTTTTTTAAGGCAAAGGAAAATGTAATCAAAATATTCAAAACTCAAAAATTGCCATTTACGTTTAGAAAACGTATCTGCTACTATTGTGCACAACACTGAGAAAGAAGCTTCTTTTCGTCTCACCTTTTATAATGAGGCATCACTCGAGGGGGTCGCTATTTGCAATATTTTACTTCACCTCCAAAACCCCTGAGGAGGTAAAAAATTTTAAAACATGAAAAGTTTTAACTGAACTTTAGAGATCATATCTTTAGCAGTTAAAACGTTGGGTGGGGGCGGAAGGGATTTTGGAACACTTGGTATATGGGGTACAGAGAAATTCTAGATAACACCATCTACTTAAATTTACTTCAATAACATACAAACTATGTTCCGAAGAAGAATATTGTAAAATAAATTAAAGTTTACTAGTAGTAATGAAATATCGCAATTACATTTCAATTTACGGTCACTGATTTTCATAACTATAATCTTTCGATCATCTGTTTCGCTTTTTATTGTGATTTAATAGATTTTAACGATTTTGTTTGATTCAAAAACAACAAGAGGACAGACTAAGGTTAATTTGTTCATTTATTCAGCGTGTCCCGGAACTCTCTGACACCCTTTTGTAAACAACTGATATTTGCTTAAACACCTACAAATTGCTTAAATAGCATATATTGCTATTGCTTAAATGCTTTAATACCTACTTGCTTAGACAACCTACACACTCAACCTCATGGTATATATGGGTAAAATTGAGGTAACGAATATTGAAACAATTTGATATTTTTTTACCTAGCCATTTCATTTCCAAACAACAATTTTTTTAACAACATCCTATGGTAGCAAACCTACATACTCATTCCCATGGTGTTTATGGGAAAAATACAAATCTCAATTCTCTTAAAAATTCGCTGAGTAAGCAGGTCTGCTGCGACGGGGGTATTATAATTGAAAGTATTATTAATTAGAGTAATAATTAACTTTTAAAAACTTAGTTAGTTTTTAGTTAGTTAGTTTTAAAAAAATTAGTTTTAAAACTTAGTTGAAATAAGAAGATTCAGTGATAAAATAGCAAAATTAAGGTGTATTATACTAAATATAACTATTAAAAGTATAATTACAATGCATTTGTATTCATTTAAATAACATAGTCATAACATTGATAAAGCAGTATCAAAGGGATTTTAGAATGTCTTGATAATGAGCAAGGCATCCCAGATTGATCCCCGACTGCTACTTCAACGGCTCAGTATGATATCAGAAAAACAAAAGATATATTTCAATATAAGTTATGCAGTTATCCAAACCTTTTGTTTGACAAAACACTTCTCCCAAGAGAAGCTAAAAAACATCACTTAGCCAACAACGCCAAATGGAACAAAATGGAACAGACTAAAGAGCTGGGATTAGATGATCCAAAGTATGTTTTAGAAGGAGGAGCTTTGCTCCACCGTATAAAGTAGTTGCCAGGCTCAAAATTCACAGAAATATGCAGTTCGTATACTAGACATGTCCTCTAGAAGTATGGTAAAGCAATAATTGTGTTTGATGGATATGAAGAAGGTCCTTCAACCAAGGATGCAGCTCACATTAGAAGATCCAAAAAGACGAAATCCAAAACGGTGCTGATAACACCTAACTCAACACTTACAATAAAAGAAGAAGACTTTTTATCCAAAGAAGAAAACGAACAAAGGATTTTGAAAATGCTTGGTGATACGCTTTAAGTAGCTAGATGTCCATCAGTCCATGTTCGAGCTGATGCAGACCTTTTAATAGTTAAGACAGCAATAAACGTATCAGAGAAAAGTGATACCATTGTCGTTGCAGATGACACAGATGTCTTTGTACTATGGTAAATGTCATTGTCCTTGTTGATGTTCTTGTCACTGTTTATGCATGCACTATAAGGATGTGATGCTATTTCTCAGGTGTATGGCATTGGAAAACATCAAGTTTTTAAGTTATTATAAAAGAATCGTCTCATTAGTCGATGCTCCAAAGTATTTAACAGCCCCACTTCTGAAAAATCTGACATAGTTTCTGTTGGAGAAGAGAAACTGGTTTGTTTGTTCGGTGTGAAATCTTCTGATACGTTTTATAATCTTATAGACGATTTAGTTCTAAAGCTGGAAGACGACGAACAACGCTAGCAGTACAACCTAAGACGCTGGCACCAAGATCCGCAGCTGCCAAGTACCAAGTTCAAGAATGAAATGGAAACGAATCATTATCTCCTTTGGAATGGGGTTAGAGGTTAAATGCTAGAAAGTTGCACCCTGTAATGACAGATTTAAAGACAGCCCCTACAAAAATATTAAATTTCATCAGATGCAACTGTAAGGTGGACTGTAAATCTTCCCGTTGTACCTGCAAGCTACACGGTCTAGAATACACTTCGGCGTGCGGTGAATATCATGGTATTTTATGTGGGAATTCCACTGATAATGAAGTTGGAAAAGAAAATGGAGAAGACATATGAAACGAACTATGATCGCCAACTCGTAAAATTAAATTTATACTTAAATAAGGTACTCATAATATGTAGAATACATCGCCGTAAAGTTACATTTACATAGATTAGAAAAAAAAACTCCACATAGGATTAGAAAATACCGTATTACAAGGAATTCAGCTTAAACAAAAGAAAAAAACCACTGTAACATTTTCGTTTATATCTTAAAAAATATACAATAAAAACATGCATATTAACTCTTTTATTGTTTAAGAATTACAAAAAATATATATTTCAAGATAGACTGTTTAACTTTAATAAAAAATATAAATTATACGACTTGTACTGTAAAATAAGTGATAATTATTGTAAATATTTGTTAAAAACCAACGACTAAACATTGATTTAATAGAACTTGCCCCGGCACAACGAGCCTCGATGAGGCTGGCACGGTAGATGGCCCTCAGCGTGCACCATTGTAGTTCCCCGTATACTTATTTCAAATAAACTGTATTACCTACCATATCCCAAATATAATCTGGATCGAATATTTCTTTCTATATTATGCATGTTTTAATTTTTTTAAGCAATATATCATAAGTGTCAAGTTGTCTATAGGAGGAACAGGTCCACAAAAATAAAAGTAGTATTTTGAAAAAGTACAAATTTATATACTGTATTTTTATTGGTTTAATATGTTTGTAAATACTATTTAAAAAATCGTCAGATATATTAAAGTTGTGTTTTCATTTCAGGAAATTTTAAGAGGAATGCAATAAAATATATTTAAATGCTCCAAGTCAATGAAAACAAAATTTAAAATCCAGTTTACTAAAAGCGTGCAAAATGCCACGTTGGCGGCGGTTTTTCGCCAAAATGGCGTATTTCCGTCATTCCGATTTTGATTATGGTAGTTAACGCGCCTTAGCAGACTTCATGGTAAAATATTCACTTCTATTGCAATTTGTTTTAGTTTTACCCTTTATGAGCCTAAATTTCCTGGACTACAATGAAACCCTTTATTTCAACATTATTTGGAAAAAGTTAAAATGATTTCTGCTGCTACCGGTATAATCATATTTGTTGGATCCGCTTGCCTAAGTCTTGGCAGGTGGCTAAGTATGCAAAACACTCCTCAAGAGGACGAAGATAAAGCTACTGACCAATCTAAAGATGCAACAACCCAGGTGTCCCCCACAACCGCTGAGAAAGCATCTCAGTTTAAGAATTAGACTTGAGGTCAACAAGACGTCTCAGGCAGTAAACATAAGAGTAGTCAAACGGAGCACAACCACCACTGGAGGTGGCAGACCGGGGAGGCATCCCATGAACCGTAAGTTCCTGATGTTGGTCGTGAAGTTAAAGATGCAATCTTGTCATCCTACCCTACGGAAGACTTCTAAGAATTGGTCAATCTCAAGATCCAGCGGAGTATCCTGTAAAAACCATGGCTGAAGAGAAGAGTGGTCATCGATCATGCACCTTCGTTGTTTTTGGTACAGATAACAACTTCTTATGAACTATAAAGGAAGCTTGTCATGAAGCAACATCGAGAGAAAATAGATGCAGAGGCAACAACAACATGCGCCTCATGGGCCTCCAAAGTTTCAAGTCGTACATTGCTTTTCTACATTGAGATATATGTATAAAAAGCTGGGTTGAAATAAATCAATTGAAAATCATATTTCTGTGTTGTAAATGATTTTCATTTGTATTTCAACAAATTTGAAAAATAACACATACGTAGTTAGTTTGGAAAAAAAATAAATAAAAAAGTAATATATTGTTGAAACAAAATTACAAACCTAAAATATCCATTTCTGATTATTATTTTAGTTAGTGTGGTACAAATAACATTTACGATAATCACAGTTATACTACGGCTTTAGAAACATAACTAGTCTAGCGTTATTTAAAGTAGGGTAGAGCGACATTAAAATTGGTATTAAGACCCTTTCATGAATCATCATTCAATTAAAACTGTCAATACAGGGGAACACTATTGTTTTGTGTTTGCGAGCAGATAGACTGTTTCAAACTTGATAATTATTCATACCAATTTCAAGGTATAAGGGCCAATTTGGGGGAATTAACCTCCATTAACATCTGGTCATTATGTTTCAGCTCAACACCGTTGAATACGATTTTAAGTTTATGGTTGGCCAGTCTAGTTAGCTAGTCGTGTGTAATATCGCTCCTCCTGAAATAAGACGAAGGGATGCACTCATTAGGGAATACACAAAGATCTTATCTGCTCCACAGCTGCCCATCCATGATTACCTACCGCAGAATGCGGGCCGATTGAGGTCCCGAAAACCACCTCTACGAACAGCCTCCCAGTTGATGGACACGAACTTCACCATCCATACAAACTGGACTTCCTCCTGGGACGCTTTTCAAGGTCGGAACCACTTCTTGATAGCTGACCCGACCGTAGCGGTAGGTGGTATGAATCTTCCTCGGAAGCAGTGGACTATACTCAATCGTTTCCGCACTGGAGTGGGAAGATGTAATTATTGGAAGTACAAATGGGGAATGACACAAGACCAGTCATGCGACTGAGGAGCAGAGTATCAAACTATGGAACACGTAGTCGAAGAGTGCCCACTGAGTGCCTTCCCCGAAGGATTGGCCGGTCTGCATAGCTCAAGTGAAGCTGGGCTGCAATGGCTTAGCGCCCTGGATTTAGCTCTATAAACAGAGATCTAATTTTTATTTTAGTGTTTAGATTTTTACTTATACTGACTCAGGTGCTCTGCACTGCAAAATTTATTTTATTATTCTTAAACCATGGTGGCTGGCTAAATGAGCCATACGATATATATATATATATATATATATATATATATATATATATATAATTTATATATATAAATCTATATATATATATATATTTATATATATAACATCTGGTGAAAGCAGAGGGGGGGTGGAGGTGTACGAGCATCAGCGTTGGTTACGTAGACTCTAGTAACCTACTACTAGTCTTTGACAACGGTAGAAAGGAATGAAATCCAAGCTTTACAAAGCGTTTTATCCTTATGAGAACGCGGAAATCCATGGTCAAGTGCATTACTTCATAGATGGTGGATTTCTACTGTACAAAGTCGTGTGGCTAGATCATCATCTTTTTTTTTTCAAAATATGCGATAATTACGTAGACTACATTCAAACCAAAAATAGATCAAACAAGAGTTGTCTTTGATGGCTACCCCAAACCGGCACAAAAAAGCAGTTGGTACAAATAAAAATTAAAAAGATCCATGAAAACAACCTCTGCTGACATTCTATTTGGCGAAACGATGTTTCCAATCATAAGAAAGGAAAAGTTCTCGGCTAACTATAGTAATAAGAAACGGTTTATTTCTATGTTAACTAGTTGTTGAAAGGGTAGTATAGTATTGTTGTTAAATATTGTTGGCGAGGATGTTGACCATTTCGTTTATTTTAATTGGTCTGTGAAAGGGGAAAAAATGTTTTATTCTTAAGGCCAGGGAAAGGCAGGATCCCACCAACAATATTCTCCCCGCTCCTTGCTGTCAAGGACAAAATAGTTGCAGAAAATATTCTGTGTTTACATGCAATGAGTTTACATGCAACGACCTCTGCACCATTCACAAAGGGAAATTAAATTTTATGGAAGCACTTACAAAAACACCTGAACTTACTGGTGTTCTTGGTGCTTTCGAAAACAGTGAAGCCACTTCCTAAAGCATATTGGTTTTTTATAATTTTACCACAATATTAGAAACAAATTTTAAAATGGATCATACTTGCGCAGATATTCAACTAGTTATTGAGGAATTAAAGTAATATCCAGAAATATGGGATTTGACTACATAGGAATACCGTGATCGAAATAAAAAGACACAAGCTTGGATGACTCTCTGTAGACATTTTAACGATAACTTTGACGCTAAACTCGAAAAGGACCAGTACCGTCGTTAGGTAAGCATATACAGGGTGGTTATAAATTATTGTATAAATTTTAAGATTGAATAAATAAATAACCAATCAACTTAAAAACATGGGAATTGTTTTATTAAATTGCAAATTTAAAACAGTTTTATATACTGACTGAAAATGAATAATTGTACACATTACAATAATTATAAAAAGTAGTTATAAAAAGAAAGTAAAAATGTCACTTAAACTGTGGGTGTAAGGTATGATTCTTCTTAATGACTTGTGTTGTGACATAGTCAGCTGGTCAACAATGGATCTTTTCACACCAGCTGTTAATTAATTGTTGACTAAACAAACACTAAACTAACCTCAGTATCAAAATGGCTAGTGTGCAAGAAAAAGCAAAGTGTGTTCTTTGGTTTCATGAAAGCAGATCTGTAATAACTGTTCAAAGAAGGTTCCGTTTAGAGTATGGCCGCAATCCTCCGAGTAACAATTCTATAAAACGCTGGTATAGGCAGTTTGAACAGACGGGAAGTGTCCAACATAGAAAAAGTGCTGGTAGACCTCCAGTTTCTGAAGCTATTGTTGATCAAGTAAGAGAATTGTTTACGAGGAGCCCTGGTAAGTCTACTCGGCGTGCAAGTTTGGAATTAGGATTACCTCAATCAACAGTCTTCATTGGCCCTCATTGGTAATAAAACTGTTTTAAATTTGCTATTTAATAAAACAATTTCCAGTATCAACAGTCTTAAAAATTTTTCACAAACACCTTAAGCTCCATGCATACAAAATTCAGTTATTACATGAACTAAAACCTAACAATAAACCTCGACGCTACGAGTTTGCTGTTAGATTACTTGACCTCGAAGAACAAACAGTAAACAATGGAGAAGGCAATTTCTTGAAGAAAGTAATTTTTTCTGATGAAGCAACCTTTCATGTTTCTGGTAAAGTGAATAGACACAGTTGTATGTAGGATTTGGGGTACTGAAAATCCTCATAATGTTCGAGAACAAGAAAGAGACAGCCCTAAAATAAACGTCTGGTGTGCATTGGCTATAGAAGAAGTGATAGGACTTTTTTTCTTCGCAGAACCGACAGTCACTAAAGAGGTATACATGCTTGAACTTTTTGCAATACCGCAAATTGAGCATAGACAACCAAATGTTTACTGGCAGCAAGATGGTGCCCCTCCACCCTGGGGTAAGATAGTACGTGACTACCTAAATAACAAGTTTCCTGGTCGTTGGATTGTACGGGATAGTCCAATTCCTTGGCTTCCACGTTCCTCAGACATTACACCCTTAGACTTTTTTTGTGGGGCTATGTCAAGGACAAAGTCTTCGCAAAAAAAGTTCAAGATATTGAGGAACTCAAGAATAGAGTTCGAGAGGTTATTGGAAGCACCACTCCAGCAATGTCAGAAAAACATAGTGTGAGGTTGAATTTAGACTACAAACTTTGCGTGCAAACCTCGGAGAGCACGTAGAATTAGTTTAGTTTCCTTGTAAAAGTTTGAGTAACAGTAATCTTTTTGTCCCTCATTGGTAATAAAACTGTTTTAAATTTGCTATTTAATAAAACAATTTCCATGTTTTTAAGTTGATTGGTTATTTATTTATTCAATCTTAAAATGTGTACAATAATTTATAACCACCCGTATTTTATTTATTTATGACATTTCAAATGTAGTAGGTACACTTAAAAATAATGAAACGTTATCAACACTAAATCATCGAGAAACAAATTAAATATAAAAATTAAATGCAAAAATTAACACACAGCAGAAAGTAACAAATAAACAATAAAAACAAATAGGGCCTACATTACAGTAACAATAAAAATTTGTGTTGATCAAATCAATAAGAAAAGGAGTACCTATGTAATGGCAATTCTTTTTCAAACTTAAATAAAACTGTTCTGCCAGAACACCTTTTCCACGTCACCGCCAAACTGTTCTGCCAAAATATTTCTGCTTTTAATTGCGTTTGGATGTGTATGGATTCTTACTGGTTCCAGCAAGTTGAGACCAACAGTTGTTGAATTTCACTGAACTTGAAACCGTCTCTTGATCTGAAGTAATTGTGTAAGACACGACAGCATTTGATTATGTGTAATGCAAAGTTATGGAAAGTTAACTTTTAGTTTGAGTGACCTATGGAATAATTGTTTCCTCCATTTTTTGTAAAGAATTACAAAAGCACACTCAAGGTACTGTCGACCAAGGCAATTCTGTAATTGAAAATTCTTTGCCTTTTTGAAAGAAATGTTCCAACGTAGGAGGGCATCACTTGGTCGGAGAGAAAAAACATGTCGACGCCTAAGAAGGCGTAAGCCAATTGGGACTTAATGTCCGTGGGAGGGGCCGGCATTTGGGAATATGTTCAGATCCATTCTGTAAATACTCAAATAGTTTGGATTTTTGAAAGATAGTGCTATCTGACTCTCTCCCTCTCGAGCCAACCTCAACGTAGTTAAATTTGTAGTTTGCATCTGCAACAACAAATAGAATCAAGGATTGGAATTTTTTATAATTGTAAAACTATAAACCACTGTTTTCTGGATGTTTTTCGAAAATGTTTCCCGTCTAGTGCACCAATACAATGAGGAAAATTTGCACGTTCATTGAACGCGTGACGCGTTTTGTTCCCATTGCTGTTCGGCAAACTCTTTAATGCATTCTTGGCACAGAGTGTTCCTAACCGCTATGCAAGCTCTACTTATTATATTGCTGATATACCCAGTCTGTAATCAAAGTGTGAATCTGTATAGAAACATAAAGGTACCTGCAAAAATTAACATGTTTACAATTCATAGATTTACTAAACACATGAACTATTTCACCAGTTGAAAGCTTGATTTTGTAGTGCATTTCAGGACTGGTTTACATGAAAAAATGGAAGTAATCAGAGATTCCTTCTTGAGAAATGAAAAGAAGTAGACAAAATTCGGCCAAACAGGGGGAGCTGCAAAAAGGTACATAATGCTCGGCAGCTAAATTTTCTGTTACAGAAGCTTCAAGCAGGAGAAACAATGACAAGCATTGATTGCGATGTAATCAGTCAAATGAACATGGCACCAGAAGAAGACATCGAGCTTCCAGAGGACGACTTTATTGCCAGTGAGGAGCAAAATGAAATAAGTGATGACAAAATTAAAATAAAATGAAATAAAATTATAAGGTAAATAATATATTTGATAAATGGAATAAAAGTTATCAGTTTTAAATGACGTTAATCAGCTAGCGGCCGTCAGCTCAAGCCGTGTCCCTCAGCGTCGAATGAACAATTTCGAAAGTCTTCCCGCTGCAAAGCGAAGAAAAATCTCCGAATCTAGTATTTGAAATTTATAAATAGTCTTGCAACTCCAAATGAGGCTCCCGATGACTATCTGTTATTCTATTTTGCCAGCATTTTAAACATTGTCCAATGATTCAAAATTGATTTTTAGATCCCATGTTATAAAACTATTACGAGAATTAAGAGCTAAGGAAATGAAACTTACATACAATTGGTTGCACGAAACGTGAGACAGTCCACCAGGATTTGTGCTACACATGGGCAGTTAAACAGTTTGAATGTGAAACGAAGACCTTGGTAATGATTTTACTGTATACCATTATTAATCAACGCCATGTTGCACGAGATAGAGCCGACCTGCCCATATGCAGCACAAATTCTGGCAGGCTGTCTCACGTCTCGTGCAACCAACTGTAACCTTTTTAGTTTATTTAATTCTTCATTTGATAATTGGATTAATACATTGTCTTGTTAATGTTCAAAGTTTATTGATTTAACTTGTTTTTATTTCAAATGTTCAATACACATATTATACAATAATTTTAAAATGTATTGTTTTTATTTGATGTTGATTAATGAGATAAAAAAGTATGAAAACAAATACAAAGCCCAATGTAGAGCCCAATTCAAAGCCTACCTTAAAGCAACGGCAGCCATTTCGATCGAGATATTGAAAGCCTCAGTCCAGTATCTTGTTTCTTTATAACGAAAGCAAGTTTCATCACTAGTTCATAAAAAATAGTTATGCTCATTCAAAAGTAACAAAATAATTTCTTTTTATTATTTCTCAGATCGCTATAAAGAGTGAAGAACGCTCCCTTAAGATAACAGTGTATTTTTTTTTTTTTTTTTTTTTTTTTTTTTTTTTTTTTTAGATTATAAGAAATATTCATTTACAATTTTTTTTACAATGGTATAATTATTGTTCATAATTCGTTACACGCACGTTTATTTGTACATGACTATATTGATACTTATGGAACCGTTTTTTCTCATTAAAAATTAGTGTTTTACACAAGTGTTAAATTAGTTTGAGTTGATGTGATTAGAAGATGTATTACTTTATAAAAACTGGTATGGAGGAATATCGGAGTGTTTTTTAATCAGAACCTTTTATGTTCAAAAGATAAAGGGAAAGGATGAATTGTGGGAACGGTCAGCTGGACCTTGGCAAACAAACACTTGCCCCGCAACCGAGCTGGTCACAGGTCTACTGATATAAGCAAAATGGCGAAAACGTGGAAAAAATATTGTGCGATTGAGTTTTTTAAATTATTTTATAACGTGGAATAATTATACGAATTATTTACCATGCATAGGGTTGTAGCCCATACCCCCAAAAAATTATTCTTTACATTTATATAATGCTTTTTATACTTTATGAAGCTTTATTATTGTTTAAAACAAATGGTTTAGAAAATTCTACTCAATATTAATAATTTAAGTTTTGTATCATGTCAGTTAAACTAGCTGTGTGCATTGGTAATTTCCGTTACCTACATTTATGCATGCGGGAATTACATTTATTTTGTGTGTGATCACTGTAACTTTTGGATGAAACCTAAAATTTGGATTAAGGTAAGCATATATTTAAATTATTTTGGAAACCAATATAATGTGTCTGTGGGAACCGGGTTTTAGGAATTTCAAAAGTTTCAGCATTATTTATCTTTTATTTTAAAACTTAACAGTTCTAACTACAATCATTTTATAAAGTAAAAAAATTAAATATTATGAGTTTTATACTTACATAAACTTGTTACGAAGAAAAGAAAAAATATATATTTCCATGCCATTCTGAATTTAACAGAACCTTGTCCTTCGTTTATTAGCCCAGTCAACGAAGGTAAAAAATATGCTTTATCACAACAAATTAGGGGAAAGCTGAAAAAACCAACAATGACTTGCTCCCACCCCCTGTTGCTTCCCCCAACCCACTCCCACTTTTTCAAGATTAGAACTATGGTTAAATATTTTTAGTTAATATTACCCAAATAGATAAAGGCGTTAATATTATTTTATCATACTCCTAGCAATATTTCCGTTATTGACTGGGCTATATTTATTTCAATAATAGTCGCCTTTATTAATATTAATTTAAACCAAGTTAAAGTTGAACGCGGTTGGGTAAAGTGGTCCTAAGTTGATAAAATTTGGCATCCATTTGAACCAGGTAGAAAAAAAACTAATATTTTATCTCAACAACCACATGTCAGCAAACCTATATCTGGCTATGGTACCCTATAAGCCTAAACGATAAGCCTATAAACCTATAAGCCTATATGTACCCTGGCTCCCGGACCTGTGTATATCGCTCAACCTTAAATAAGACGAAGCGAGGCACTTACTAGGGAATATAATAAGATCGTAATCGTATCTGCTCCACAGCTACCCATCCATGATTACCTACACCAGGTGATGGGCCGATTGAGGTCCCGAAATCCACCACTGCTTACAACATCCCAGTTGACGGAGACAAACTTTTCCATCCATAACGACTGGTCTTCCTCCTGGTACTCTTTTAAAGGTCGGAATCACTTTTTTATTGCTGACCCGACCTTGGCAGTAGTGTAACCGCTCCGGAATAGCTCAGTCAAGGGGTGGGACGGTGAATCTTCAATAATATTTCTCTTAACCATAAGATTTCAATTCTTCAAATTTAAGAAGGGCGCCACCTTGTTTGTGATAGGATAATAGGGCCAGAACAAGGAAAAGGCCTGTTTCGTTTTATAAAAAAAATTAATGTTTGGTGAACGGTTGAGGTGAGAGTGTGAAAACCAACCAACATAAAAGACCATAAGAGAAATTCATTTAAATACATATCTCAAATTTCTTTAATTTAAAGACCAGTTTTTGAGCTAAATTGATAATTCACATTTACTTTAAAAACTATCTTTGAATGACTCAAATCAATAAAAAGATAAGCTGCTATTGACTATTTTCTTTTCACTAACTAACCAGCAAGGTTGATAAATAATCAAAACAGAAGAATGTTTAGAGCTAAATTTATTATGACCCAGAATTTCAAATTCAAAAGCTCAAACAACAATATATATTGCTTTAAAATTAGATAAACCACAGATATCAGATAACCAAGTTATATTCACAACATTTTTTATGGTAGGGTTTTCTCTAATGTGAATAATAATCAAGATCCTTGATTATTCAAACTGTAAGACAATACTCAATATTAAATTTGTACCTTGGCCAGCCAGTGGACTGAAAAACTTCTTAACCTAAAACTTATAACTAGACAAGAAAATACCGGTACACAAATACTACACAAATAAATTTAAATAACGAGTGACAATTCAACAATTACACGCAAAATATTATTTTTAATATCTACAGGTAACTAACTACGCAATGCGCTCAACTGTCGATGACGGTGATTATTGTCCAAGTATATTGAAGGGACGATCTCCACTTAGAGTTCCTCTCTGAGGTGCGATAGGTGTCACTGGGACCCTGGGTATATCCAAAATTCAGGAACCACAATGTAATTAAGTTCATAAATACCTGGTACCAGATAATTGTCACTACGAGGGGGATAGGTCAAAGAGCAAACGCAGATTTGCACCCTATGATGACTGATCCGCCACTGATGGTCCAAGGGCATGAAAATCCTCCAGGAGTAGGTAGAACAGCAACAGGCCACACTAGCAGTAGGCAGTAGGTAGTAGGCATCCACGGTAGACAGTCTGGTAAGGCGCACCATAGGCACCCATAGACGTAGTAGGTAGATGCGGTAGACAGCACACGCAGCTCCCGTACAAACCCTGAGCAATGTACAGGAAAATAATATCTACCCTAATTTAAAGTTAAATATAGTCATAAACAATCACATGAATTACATTATTATTCCTTTTTTTTTTTAAGAAACCATTTTCCAAACAATAAAATACAATCTATTTTTCTGAACAGTTACTGCAATTAATTCTATGTATGGGGTTTTCTTTGCAAGATTTAAAATTGATGAAGAGAAAAATTTGACACATTTTTCTACTTGTAAAGACATTTTCCAAGTTCAAACGATATTCACTATCGGTCCGTAACACATTTTTTTAAATATTTCCTTGAACCATAGTTGTTGGTAAATTTAATTAAAATTTATAACAAAAGAATCTAAGTTAATTAATTATTTTGAAAGGGAAACAATTATCTAAACATCTCAGTCATAATAAATCACACCTGTAAATAATTGTCACAATTTAACAAAGATCACAGCTACAGAAATAATCAATCATGTACAAAAAAGTAGCCTAAAATTAATATTTGCTCTAATTCTAACATTTAATAAAAGTATCAGCCAGTTTGGTAATAATTTCTTCATATATTTATAGAAATATTTACCTGAAATAAAAGGATTGATTTTACCGACCACTTCAAAAACATTCTGGAACATTTAATTAATAGGTATTCATTCAGTTTGACAAAAATTGCTGTCATTCTAAAAACATTTAATTATGACCTTATAAAAAAATACTGAATTTAATGAACATTGAACATAGAACAAGTTACCACAATTATTTCCACAGTTAAAAAATTATTATAATCCTTTCCTAGACATTGACTATCTAGATTTCATGGTTTGCATGAACATGAAAATAACAGGTCGGTTGAACAGTTTCAAGAACACATTTTCTATCAAAAAGCTTATTTGCAACTCACTTGAATATAACATTTAACTTTTGAAAATATTATTTATCAAGAAAATTTACATACAACTACTACACAAAAGTACCTTTGTACAAAATATTATTTTATTCTAAAATTAACTTACTACAAAACATGTGATTTCATGAGCTTTATACTGGTTGGTTCACAATTAAATATTATTTTGTCAGCTTTAAATTTCATAAACTTTATATTCACTTTCCAAGAGAGAATTTAACCTTTCATTTAATAAAAATCTGATATTTAATTGAAATTTTGGTATCTCACCTCAGCCAAAATCCAATTATGGGCCAGGAAGGAGCAGGTTAGATGGTAACTTATTGCAGTGTCTCTTCAGGCAGTCCAACGCACTCTGAAAGTTCTCCACGGAGAGAGAGAGAGAGAGAGAAAGAAGGGTGGGAGGGGTATGCAGAGTTAGACATGTCAGTCAGGGGCTAACAGGAAAACTAAGTGAACTGTGGCCTTGGCCAGCTGGAGCTGCAGCGTATTGTTATCTACCCAGCTGATGTTGTCTAGCAGGTTGATCAGGCCTGCATGCCAAATGAAATAAATTCAACTCATTTTCTGTTCTTAAATTAAATATTCTTTTATTTTTATTTTTCTCTGCTTAAAATAAAACCGTTACATCACCCCCTTTCCTCTCTAGAAAATTTCCCAAATTTTCTTCTTGCGTTAGTCCACATAAGGCTTCAAGTCAGATGTATGCCAAGTTCCACCAACATCCTTTCCATCTTTCTTACGCAGTGTGTACGTGACTGAAGAAAGTCTCTTCTTTATTACAAATGGCCCGATAAACTTAGGGAATAACTTGGCAGATTTGAAATTTGCAGCATCGGCTTGAGCGAAATTTCTCCTCCAGACCCGCTGTCCTTCGCTGAACTTTTGTTCTCTTCGCCGTAGATTGTACCTATCAGTATTCTTCTTAAATGCTTTCTTTATCTTTTCTTCTACTTCTATGAAAACCTCTCTCAACCGCTTCAGTTTTTGATGATGTTGATCCACGGGTGACACTTGAGGTAAATCCTCTTCATGAAGATTTCATGATCCCTCTCCTGTCAAAGTGATCTCTCTCCCAAAAACTAAGAAATTTGGAGAAAAGCCAGTCGTCTCATTAACTGCCGTTCTTAGTGCGCAGCCAATTTGAGGTAGTTTGGCATCCCATTGCCGATGATCTTCACCAACATAGGCTCTCAATAAATTTCCAATTGTGCGGTTCATCCGTTCAGTCGGATTGGCTTGAGGGTGATGGCTAGGAGTGAATATAGTCTTAACTTTATATTGTTGCATTAGGTTGCGGACAGGCTGCCCAATGAATTCAGAACCGTTATCAAAGATTACAAAAGATGGTACTCCATAAACTAAGAACACATCTTCTTCAAGATGCTTAGCAACAGATGCTGATTTAGCAGCTCTTAGTGGGAAGAGTAAGGTGTATTTGCTGAAAGAGTCAACCACAACCATGATAAACTTGTGGCCCTTAGAAGATCTGGCAAGAGGTCCGATTAAATCAACGCTCAGCATCCTCCATGGACGATCAACTACTCGCTGTTGACCCATCATCCCGGCTGGTTTCACTGAGTCTGTCTTGGTCTGTTGGCATACCTTGCACTTAGAAACATAGGTCGCTGTGTCCTTGCGTAACTTAGGCCAGTAATACTGTTGACGAAGTCTGCAGTACGTTTTGTACACTCCCATGTGTCCGGAAGTTGGAGAGTCGTGACATTCTAGAAATGCTTCAAGACGTTTTTCCTTTGGTAACACCTGTTTCCAATCTTCTTCATGATCCCCTACTGAGTAAGAAGAAGGGATGTGTTTCCAAAGTTTATTATCCTCTACCTTCCACGATGAGTACTGGTCAGGTTTCTCTACTGGAAGTTCGCACATCTTCAGGTACCACTTATCCTTAACTTGGTCTTGAATCAGGTTGATAGCCTCTAGATTAGTCAATGGTTCAGTTGTCTCAATCGGGTTTCTTGAAAGTAAATCTGGTACCACATGTTCCTTTCCCTTCCTATGTATTAAAGTAAAGTCAAAAGGTTGGAGACGTAGAGACCAACGGGCAAGGCGTCCCTGGGGATCCTTTAAGTTGTGTAACCATAGCAGACTATGGTGGTCTGTTATGACTTCAAAATGGGTACCTTCTATATAAGGACGGAATTTTTCCACAGACCAAATTACAGCGAGGCATTCCCTCTCGGTAGCTGAAAACTTCTGTTCGGTTTTGCTCAATGTCCTACTTGCATAAGCGATGACCTTCTCACCATTATCGGAGCTTTGCGAGAGTACAGACCCTATTCCGATACCCGAGGCATCACAAGAGATAGTAAATTTCTTTCCAAAATCCGGACATGACAAAATAGGTGACTGAACGAGGCTGGTACGTATATCATCAAATGCAGTTTGTGCTTCCTCAGTCCACTTAAATTGTTGTTTCTTCCTTAACAGAGAAGTTAAAGGATATAGGCGAGAAGCGAAATTTGGTATAAACCGCCTATACCAGCTAGCAGTGCCACAGAATTGTCTTACTTCCTTGACGGTTCGAGGAACAGGAATTTTAAGAATGGCATCAACCTTTTCTGGGTCCACACGTAGTCCTTCTTGATCAACAACGTAGCCTAGATAACGCAATTCCTTTTTACAAAAGTGGCATTTATCTCTATTAAGGGTGAGGTTTGCAGCAGAAAGTCGTTTGAATATTTCTTCCAATATCTCCATGTGTTTCTCGAAGGTTTGCGTAACAATGACCACATCGTCTAAGTAAACAAAGACGTATGGCTCGAGGTCCATACCCAACACTGTATCAACTAGGCGTTGCCAAGTTGCAGGGGCATTATGCACCCAAAAGGTAAAACATTGAAATGAAATAAGCCTCGGCCTTGGATGGTAAAAGCAGTTTTCTCTTTGCTTGAGTCCTCTAAGGCAACCTGCCAATAAGCGCTTTTAATGTCCAACGCTGAGAGAAAACGAGCATCTCTAAGTCGATCAAGAATTGAAGTGACCTTTGGAAGTGGGTAAGCATCTTTTTTAGTGACTAAGTTGACCTTTCGAAAATCCACACAGAAGCGTTGACCTCCATCAGGCTTGTCAACCAAAATTATGGGAGAAGACCACGCGCTCTTTGATGGTGAGACTACACCCTGTTCTAACATTTTGTCCAATTCTTCATAAACCTGTTTCAACCTGGTGGGAGACATAGGGTAGTAGCGCTGTTTTATTGGAGCAGCATCACCGGTATCTATTTTGTGCTCTACCAAGTGAGTCCTTCCCAATTTAGCTGGCTGCTTATCACCAAGATATTTTTCCAAAAGATCGCTTAAAGTTGATTTTTGAGATTCCGTTAAGTTACTTTCATCCAATAATCCAATAGAGAAGATATGATCAGTTGACTTAAGAGAATCGGAAAATTCCCAACTATTATTGTAGGCATCCATGACAATATGCATCTGGTTCCAAAAATCAATTCCTAAAATTATTCCCTGAGCCAAAGAAGGAACAACTAAGACGGTAAGACATTTAGTTTTATGAGCAAGAGTAAGAGGCAAAGTAACTTTTCCCTTGACTAGGTGTTTCTTTTTATCTGCAGTCAAAATATATCTATTTGAGAGAGGCTCTAGCTTAGCAGGAAATTTATCAAAAATCCACATGAGTTCACCTCCCATAACTGTATGAGATGCCCCCGAATCTAGCAATGCTTTATATTGAGTTCCAAATATTCGAATTGTAAGATAAGGTCGAGGATCATCTTCCTTAGAATCAAGAAGGAAATTGAGTTCCATAGGCTCGGCAACATCAAAAGATTTATCATGGAGCCATCCACAATTTCTTGTAGAAAGCTCCAACTCTACAAGTTTTTTGGATTGCACTTGGTACAGGCTGTCTTCTTTACGCCATCTTTACCGCATCCAAAGCAGAATATCTTCTTCTCCTCCTGGCAGTCCCTATAGGTATGATTTTCATTCTTGCAGTTCCAACATTTCAAGGAACGTGTAGGTTGACGATGAGATGAGGAAGGATTCCTATCTGAATTCAAGTATGCTATGGCTCCTTGGGTAGGCTTCCGTCGACTTGAAGTCCATGCGAGGTCCGGTTCCAGAACACCAGTTGGACGTGGAGGGGGTTGGTGAGTCGATGAACGTAGTCTACCAACTTCCGCACGTCTGCCGAGACGTCGAAGAGCTTCGAGAGAAGTTATGTCAAACATGCAGAGTTTATCTTGGAGAAAGGGTATTTACATTCCTTAAAATACGTTGAAGTTTTATTTCCTCAGAGACAGGTTGAGAAAGCCGCCCAAATAATCCATCCATCGCCGCAAGATAGAGATCTAAGCTTTCTGCTTCTCCTTGAGTTCGATGTAAAATCTCCAGTTGCAAGCGATCATCATAGTCAGCACTCTGAAAAACAATCTTCAACTCTTCTTTAAGTTCCTCCCAAGAAGAAATCCGCCGACACGCCGAACGATACCATATAAGTGCAGTACCACTAAACAGATCTACTGCGCTCTCATAAAGTTCTTCTAAAGAGACTCCTCTAGCCATACTAAGTTCTTCCGCTCTCTCGATAAAAGATGCAACACTTTGACCACCTTCGCCATCATATTTCAGATTCCACTTGTATACGGGGACTGTTTTAGGTTTAGATGTATTCCCAAGCCTATAAAATTCTGCACGTTGATTGTTTGCTGTTGGTAAGCGTTGTGTTTTCGTTGAAGATTGTCTCCGATTTTGATCCTGTCGAGAAATGGAATGACCATCAGAAGGCTGCAGCTGAGTAGTCAGGCCTTGCTGAGAAAGTTCGCTTCTTTTCTCCTGAGGATTGTCCGACAGTTCGTTTACAAGTCCTTTCGCTACAAATTCCAAGTTGTCTTCCTCCTTTTCCGATTTATTTACATCTTCAAAATCATCCAATTTCTGATCAGAGCCTTTGAGTTCAACAAAAGTATCTAAAAGATTTTTGAACTGACCAAGTAACTTCCGGTATTTCCTTTCTAATTCAGGGTCAGAAGTTGCCGACATAGGGATTCTCTCAACTCGCCAGTACCAATGCAATAACCTAGCATGAATACGCTTATATTCATTATCCTCTGTATCGCCATCATAACCAGCTGCCAATTTATCTACATCAGCATACGCATCTTCACAAGTCTGCATTTCCTTGAAAGGGTCGAGTTGGGCAACAATTTTAGGATCAGCCTTAACATTTCGAGAAAAACAAGAACTCAACTTTTTCCTTAAATCATCCGCATTTCCCTCCACAGCAACATCTCTTATCATCAACTCATATTCTACCTCAGGCCTACGTAAATGATGAGAACTCATGTTGATTGCAGAGCCGAATTCCATAAAGAGGACACAATTCTTACAATTCCAATAATAAACCTTACTTCCCAATAGACGAATAAATTATAGACAAAATCACACAAAATCCAAAATACTTCCAAATGTATTCCAACACCTTTGATCACATATGGTAAAGCTAGCAAAATTTCATAAGTACCAGCTTATTTAAAAAGTCCACCTAAATAGGCCTAAGTCCAAGGCAAAATTCATGTAAATCACCAAAATTAATTTGTCTAATTAATAATTCCAAGTTTTAAATTCAAAATTCCATAAATAAGTTCCAAAAATCATTGAAGTTATTTCCAGGTGCAATTTCCAAAGCCCCACGTTGCGAGCGCCAATGTAACCGCTCCGGAATAGCTCAGTCAAGGGGTGGGACGGTGAATCTTCAATAATATTTCTCTTAACCATAAGATTTCAATTCTTCAAATTTAAGAAGGGCGCCACCTTGTTTGTGATAGGATAATAGGGCCAGAACAAGGAAAAGGCCTGTTTCGTTTTATAAAAAAAATTAATGTCTGGTGAACGGTTGAGGTGAGAGTGTGAAAACCAACCAACATAAAAGACCATAAGAGAAATTCATTTAAATACCAATCTCAAATTTCTTTAATTTAAAGACCAGTTTTTGAGCTAAATTGATAATTCACATTTACTTTAAAAACTATCTTTGAATGACTCAAATCAATAAAAAGATAAGCTGCTATTGACTATTTTCTTTTCACTAACTAACCAGCAAGGTTGATAAATAATCAAAACAGAAGAATGTTTAGAGCTAAATTTATTATGACCCAGAATTTCAAATTCAAAAGCTCAAACAACAATATATATTGCTTTAAAATTAGATAAACCACAGATATCAGATAACCAAGTTATATTCACAACATTTTTTATGGTAGGGTTTTCTCTAATGTGAATAATAATCAAGATCCTTGATTATTCAAACTGTAAGACAATACTCAATATTAAATTTGTACCTTGGCCAGCCAGTGGACTGAAAAACTTCTTAACCTAAAACTTATAACTAGACAAGAAAATACCGGTACACAAATACTACACAAATAAATTTAAATAACGAGTGACAATTCAACAATTACACGCAAAATATTATTTTTAATATCTACAGGTAACTAACTACGCAATGCGCTCAACTGTCGATGACGGTGATTATTGTCCAAGTATATTGAAGGGACGATCTCCACTTAGAGTTCCTCTCTGAGGTGCGATAGGTGTCACTGGGACCCTGGGTATATCCAAAATTCAGGAACCACAATGTAATTAAGTTCATAAATACCTGGTACCAGATAATTGTCACTACGAGGGGGATAGGTCAAAGAGCAAACGCAGATTTGCACCCTATGATGACTGATCCGCCACTGATGGTCCAAGGGCATGAAAATCCTCCAGGAGTAGGTAGAACAGCAACAGGCCACACTAGCAGTAGGCAGTAGGTAGTAGGCATCCACGGTAGACAGTCTGGTAAGGCGCACCATAGGCACCCATAGACGTAGTAGGTAGATGCGGTAGACAGCACACGCAGCTCCCGTACAAACCCTGAGCAATGTACAGGAAAATAATATCTACCCTAATTTAAAGTTAAATATAGTCATAAACAATCACATGAATTACATTATTATTCCTTTTTTTTTAAGAAACCATTTTCCAAACAATAAAATACAATCTATTTTTCTGAACAGTTACTGCAATTAATTCTATGTATGGGGTTTTCTTTGCAAGATTTAAAATTGATGAAGAGAAAAATTTGACACATTTTTCTACTTGTAAAGACATTTTCCAAGTTCAAACGATATTCACTATCGGTCCGTAACACATTTTTTTAAATATTTCCTTGAACCATAGTTGTTGGTAAATTTAATTAAAATTTATAACAAAAGAATCTAAGTTAATTAATTATTTTGAAAGGGAAACAATTATCTAAACATTTCAGTCATAATAAATCACACCTGTAAATAATTGTCACAATTTAACAAAGATCACAGCTACAGAAATAATCAATCATGTACAAAAAAAAATAGCCTAAAATTAATATTTGCTCTAATTCTAACATTTAATAAAAGTATCAGCCAGTTTGGTAATAATTTCTTCATATATTTATAGAAATATTTACCTGAAGTAAAAGGATTGATTTTACCGACCACTTCAAAAACATTCTGGAACATTTAATTAATAGGTATTCATTCAGTTTGACAAAAATTGCTGTCATTCTAAAAACATTTAATTATGACCTTATAAAAAAATACTGAATTTAATGAACATTGAACATAGAACAAGTTACCACAATTATTTCCACAGTTAAAAAATTATTATAATCCTTTCCTAGACATTGACTATCTAGATTTCATGGTTTGCATGAACATGAAAATAACAGGTCGGTTGAACAGTTTCAAGAACACATTTTCTATCAAAAAGCTTATTTGCAACTCACTTGAATATAACATTTAACTTTTGAAAATATTATTTATCAAGAAAATTTACATACAACTACTACACAAAAGTACCTTTGTACAAAATATTATTTTATTCTAAAATTAACTTACTACAAAACATGTGATTTCATGAGCTTTATACTGGTTGGTTCACAATTAAATATTATTTTGTCAGCTTTAAATTTCATAAACTTTATATTCACTTTCCAAGAGAGAATTTAACCTTTCATTTAATAAAAATCTGATATTTAATTGAAATTTTGGTATCTCACCTCAGCCAAAATCCAATTATGGGCCAGGAAGGAGCAGGTTAGATGGTAACTTATTGCAGTGTCTCTTCAGGCAGTCCAACGCACTCTGAAAGTTCTCCACGGAGAGAGAGAGAGAGAGAGAGAAAGAAGGGTGGGAGGGGTATGCAGAGTTAGACATGTCAGTCAGGGGCTAACAGGAAAACTAAGTGAACTGTGGCCTTGGCCAGCTGGAGCTGCAGCGTATTGTTATCTACCCAGCTGATGTTGTCTAGCAGGTTGATCAGGCCTGCATGCCAAATGAAATAAATTCAACTCATTTTCTGTTCTTAAATTAAATATTCTTTTTTTTTTTCTCTGCTTAAAATAAAACCGTTACAGTAGGTGGTATGGATCTTCCTCGGAAGCAGTGGACTGTTCTCAGTCGTATCCGCACTGGAGTGGGAAGATGTAATTATTGGAAATACAAATGGGGAATGACAGAAGACCAGTCATGCGGCTGTGGAGCGGAGTTCCAGACTCTGGCTCACATACTCACTGAGTTCCCATTGAGTGCTTTCCCCGAAGGGTTGATAGGTCTGCGTTGTGCAAATGAAGCTTGGCTGCAATGGCTTAGCGCCCTGGATTTATTTTTATAGAGATCATAAATGTTTGTTTTAGTTTAGTTTTAAATGTATTGACGCAGGTGCTATTCACTGCAGAGTATCTATTACATTTCGCAGAAGTTGTTGGCTGGCTATGCAAGCCATTATATATATATTTGATTGTAAACTGTCAAACGACTTTTAAATATTAAGACTTGGAAAGATAGAAAAAAAAATTAAATGAGAAATATTGTTGCTAATTTTCGTTTATTATAAAAAACGTTTTCAAGCAAAGAAGTGAGAAAGAAATTGAATAATAAATAAATAAACCTTGACATATGATTTTGGGCTACACACCCATCATTTTGTTTTGAAAACAAACTTTAAACGGACAATTAGAAATTAAATAAATCAGATTGGTTGAGTCCTAATTATAGTGAATTTTATCATCTCAGATTTAACCCGGAAGGAGCCTTGGTCTTTAAAACCAACTGGTGTGCTAATTCAGGATTTCGTAGTGCCAGTTGGTTACTTTTGGGGTTTCGATGTGGTCTAATCTGTGCAGTCTCCAAAATTTTGATTATGGTGAGCTGTGCAGTCTCCAAAATTTTTATTATGGTGAGCAGCGTGGTTATAAATTGGTTTCCTGATATCTTTGTGTACCACATCAAAACGATGGCCAGTCATACGTACTCGTAGTGAGTTGGATGTCTGACCAATGTAGTCATTAGGACAGAGTTTACACGATAGTTGATAAATCACATTGTTAGTTTCACAAGTTGATTTACCAACTATAGGGCAAACTCTGTTTATCACACTACTTTTGAAGTCAGTGGACGTACTCATAATTTTGCAAATGCCACAACGAGGTTTGTGGCAAGGTCCACAGCCGTGATTATTTTCCGAATCATTTTGTGACCGGGAATTTAGAATTTTGGGTCTCACCAAGATATTCTTTAAATTTTGTGGCCTTTTGAAAACGACACGAGGTGGTCTGGAAAAAAAAATTTCTGTTGAGGAGGATGATTTTAGAATATTGAATGCTGCCTTCATTACATTGTTGATTTTTTGAAGCCCAGGAAAATATTCTGTAATAAATTTTGGATCATTTGTGAAATTTGAATTAGTGATAACATTTTTAGGTTTTTTTAACTGGTTGTTTAACAGTTTTTGAGGATATCCTCAATTGATAAAGGCTGATTAAGAATTGAATTTTGATATGTAATTTTCAAAATCAGAATTGTCGCTACAGTAGGATTTGGCTCGAATGGATAGGCTTTTTGGGATTGATTTTTTCATATACATAGGGTGACAACTCTGATAATGCAGATACTGCATTTTGTTTGTTTCGCTTATATGAATTTTAGTTTTAATTTTATTTTCATTAATAAAAACATCAACATCCAAAAAAGTGACAGTACTGGTAGAGTAGTTCCAGGTGAATTTCAAACAACAAAATCGATTTTTTTTTTATCGAAAATTTCTTTCTCACTTCTTTACTTGAAAACGATTTTTATAATAAACTAAAAATAGCAACAATATTTCTCATTTTTTCTATCTTTCCAAGTCTTAATATATACATATATACACACACACACAGAACAAACCTATAATTTATGCTCATTCCCATAACACCACGGTCTTTATGTGGTAAACAGAAAGAAAATTCAAAATTCTATCGGAGAGTCGTTATGTAAGCAGGTTGTATATCTCTAAACATAATTTTTCAAACACTGTTTCTACTGATACTACCAGTAATTTGTACAATATTCTATCAGAAATGATACAATACCATAACTTCGACCCTGTGATACCTATTTAAGATTTTAAATACATGTTCTTTTTTACTACACACAACCGCTATATAACATTAACCAGTCTCCCAAGAGAGCCTATTCTTCTGTTCAAACTTCAACAATTGTCATCTCCGCCTCACTCTTTATCTAACTATGGATGCTCAACAACAAGATATTATTTTACAACCACCTGAAATAACTTCTACCACTCATCCGGATGATAATTCAACTTCTTCAACTACTTCAACAAGTAACAAACCAACCTATACAACAACAAGAATTATCTTCTACTGCTTCAATTGATGTTGAAGCAATTTCAAGATCCCTTCTCGGCTTTGATTAAACTTATTTCTACGAGCTACAACCTTCCCGGTCGCGTAATTACAAACCCTATACGGATTCAGACAGTGTCTGACTTCGTAGCGGGATTGTAGTGGCTCGAGCGGCGCGCCTACCCAACAACTACAAACCCTATATGAATTCAGACGCAGGTGGCTATCGCCCGCACGCCAATCGCACAGTTGCAGGTCTCAACGTGAAAACTTTATCTTCACTTTCTTCCGCTGCGCTGGATCATCAGTTTGACGTTCGCTTTCTCATAGTGAACATGATATTATTGCTTTATGTATCCATGTTTGTGTACATATAGTGAATATGTACGCAGAACAGTTTCTTAAGGAAGCGTAATTGAAATTACCCCTAAAAGTTTTTCAACAGAGGAAAAAAAGATTTGTGATAATTCAAGCTGTTGATGGACTCATAGGTGACAAACCTACTGCTGACAATCAAGGTGAAAAATCCAAGAGTCCACAAAGAGCTTAAGAGCGGAACTCAATCGCATCGTTGACATAATAGAATCTTGCCCAAGCACAGTAAATCTTGCCATCCTTAAAAAAAATAATAAAAAAATAAAAAAAATAAAAAAAAATGTGAACAACTAAAAATTAAAAAAAAATTAAAAAAACAGCTCAAGCCATGATGTGTTGAGAGAAAAACTTAACATACTGAAAAAATTACGAGTACAGCATGCATCGATATCTTGAAGAAAAAACGGGGAATTACAAATATAGGTGGAAGAATTCAATTTGGTAGGCCAGGCAAGATGGAAGAACTACAGGGTGTGCGTTTGTTAAAAATGAACAAAGGAAAACGACTACAAATTTGGCCGAAAGTGTGGGAAATAATTTACCAAATGCTAAAGCTCACTAGAGTTCTACTTTTATTTTTCACTTTATTTGACGGTAATTAATATTTAAATTTGTCTTCTCATTTCACCATTTAAGTGTTTTTCACAAAACATTTTAGATTCCAAAAAAACTATGGAAACCTTCCAGTTTGTTTACATATATATATTCCTTGAAATATCTGTAAAAAATAAATTATATTTGTAAATTTAACTAGACTGAAAATTGATGTCACAAAACACCTAATCAGGTAGGCCTAATGTTCACATCGGTATCGAATAATGCGTTTCATTGTTCATGAGAGAGATGTTATTTTGTTATACACTTAGGCTATAATAAAACCATAAACATGGTTAAACAATTAATTACTAAATGAAACAAGAAATACTTTTAGTTTATATTAAATTTTTTATATTATATTTCTACATTTTACATTGATAGGCTTCATACAATTTCGCAGTAGTTAACAACAGGAGAGCACACAACAGTGTCACCATGTTGATGTGTCTGAACCCGTATAGGGTTTGTAGTAGTTGGGTAGGCGCGCCGCTCGAGCCTCTACAATCCCGCTACGAAGTCAGACACTGTCTGAATCCGTATAGGGTTTGTAATTACGCTTCCCGGTCGCCGTCACGGGGCCAACTAAGCTCCCTGGGGCTCAGGTTTTTTTTAACACCTCCATCTGATATATGCAAATTTTAAAGGGGCCTGTCCCCTGGGGGCCTGCCCGCTTTGGCCTTGACTTGGGCCAGGAGTGGGAAAATCACACTACCTATGTTTACATAAATATAATGGAATTTAAATTTTTTTTAGTTAGGTGATCCCCCTCAATATGCATTAAAATTCAATCGTCAAGAAAATTGTTGCAACAAAACCCTTTAAGCTGACTTTATTTTCACTTCATTTATCAATTTAGTGCTAAATGTTAGTAAACTCTAAAAATGGTTGTAAAATGCCTTGATAACTCTAAACTCCGATAAGACCTATGATAGACTGTCATCCCAAGGCCCCAAAGTGCCATTAAGACGCATCGCCCAATATGGTTGGGCTGCACGGATTCCCCATTATGAAATACACGATTCAACCAACAAACCACAGTTGATTGCTTTATCATATACAAACAGTTCACATCAGGTTGGCCTGGTTTCCGAGTTACATAGGTAATTGTGTGATTAAAACGTTAATCTTACTATTTTAAATCAAATTTTACTGATAATTATGTATAAATAATACATAAAAAGGCCTTTATTCTCGAGCGTTTCTCAGTACAATGTCTGCTTTGCAGAATAACTCGCGTAAAAAACTAAAAATATAATAGTCTAACACAAAACAAATAATAACAAAATCGCATTTATACAAGATACAAGCTACATTTTAAGTAATTTTTTACAAAAAATGTTCTTGAATGTTTTCGGTCCAAAATAGGAAAAACTTTTCTTGCCGGCCTCCAACCTGACTTTTGTAAAATTTAAGCAGTTGTACTGTCGAGTACTTCGCAGAGTGACCTGTTTCCGTGTAACAAGCCTTTCAAATAGTTAATGAGGCTCCTACTGAGTCTATAACTGACAGTAACTTGTAGGTGGATAAGTTAGCATACAATAACTGGCGGCATAATACCAGCAGCATCGCGAAAGGCGGTCACGTGGTAAAATCTTCGACGATTTTAGACAAAGCGCACGGCAGTGTTTTGCAGCTTATGGATTCCGGGCATTTCTTCTTTAGCAATTTTATTTCCAAAAGCGCGGAGACAGTAGTACATAACTGATAAAATTAATGACTTAACAAGTTGCAGTTTTGCACCATCTGGTAGGACGGATACCTGTACAGACCCTTATATTTTTTTATTTAGCCAATCCCCCTGAATATTCAATAAAATTCAACTGTCAAGAAAATTGTTGCAACAAAAATCCTTTAAGCTTACTTTATTTTCACTTTATCATGTCATGATTATCAATTTAGTATGGTAGTAAACTGGTAGTAATGGTAGTAAACTTAAAAAAAATTAATACATAACTATATAACAGCAATAAGACTGATGATAGGATGTCATCCCAAGGCCCCAAAGTGCCATTAAGACGCATCCCCCAGTGTGGTTGGGCTGCACGGATTCCCCATTACGCACAACACGACTCAACCACCAACCACAGTTGATTGCTTTATCATATACAAACAGTTCACTTCAGGTTGGCCTGGTTTCCGTGTTACATATGTTAACTACGTGATTAAAACGTTAATCTTACTACTGGAAATAAAATTTACTGATAATAATTATGTATAAATAAAAATAAAAAGGCATTTATTTCTCGAGCATTTCTCAGTACAATGTCTGCTTTGCAGAATAACTCACGTCAAAAACTAAAAATTTAATAGTCTAACACAAAAAAATAATAACATAATTACATTTATATAAGATACAAGTTTTACATTTCAAGTAATTTTTGACAAAAAATTGCCTTACATTTCTTTTAAAGGCTGTAGGTGCTAAAAGTTGTAGGTCACTGGGGAGGTCATTGAATGTTTTGGAAAAGTTTCGGAAAGTTGTCGGTAAAAATCGGAAAAAAACTTTTCCTACCGGCCTCCAACCTGACTTTTAGAAAATTCAAGCGGGTGTACTGTCTAGTACTTCGCAGAGTGGCCTGTTTCCGTGTAACAAACCTTTCAAATAGTCACCAGGTATAGCTCCTGCTGAGTCTATACCTGGTGGACAAGTTTGCATACAATAACTGGCGGCATAATACCAGCAGCATCGCGAAAGGCGGTCACGTAGTCACGTCGACGAAGATTTTAGACAAAGCGTACGGCAGTGGATTCTGTGCATTCCTTCTTTAGCAATGTTATTTCCAAAAGCAGGGAGACAGTAGTACATAACTGATAAAATTAATGACTTAAAAAGATGCAGTTTTGCACCATCTGGTTGGACGGATACCTGTACAGACCTTTATATTTATATTTTTTATTTAGTAGCCAATCCCCCAAAATATTAATTAAAATTCAATCGTCAAGAAAATTGTTGCAACAAAAATCCTTTAAGCTAACTTTATTTTCACTTTATTATGTCATGATTATGACTTTAGTATGGTAGTAAACCGGTAGTAATGGTAGTAAACTAAAAAAATAATAATAGATTACTATTTTTAATAGGTTGTCATCCCAAAGTGCCATTAGGACGCATCCCCCAATGTGGTTGGGCTGCACGGATTCCCCATTACGCACTACACTACTCAACCACCAACCACAGTTGATTGCTTTATCATATACAAACAGTTCACATAGGGTTGGCCTGGTTTCCGAGTTACATTTGTTAAATACGTGATTAAAATGTTAAAATTACTACTAGAAATCAAATTTTACTGATCATTATGTATACTAAGTGGTAAATCTGTGTTTAGAATCTCTTTCACATTTTATATTTAGACATACAAAATCAAAGAGTAATAAATTAGTGAATTTTCTGATTGTGGAGGGAGGCTCTTCCTCGACATCCGTCTCGATCGAGGAATGATCCTTGCCTACTGCATGCTATTGCGCATGCGCGAGTAACTTGTTCCGTGGAGCTGTTATAAACGCAGCAGGAGCAGTTGCAACGAGTAGCATTCCTCCGTCCCTGTTACTTGTTTTGTCTTGTGTGCCAGCAGAGGCGGAGGCGAACTAATAAAGTATACTTTTACTTTTCACTGGACGAGCAGTGAAGTTAGCCATCTGTGAATCCTTTTTATTTTCACTCTTGGTGAAAGGACTATTAAGTTTTTGACTTCACTACCCCACGCACATCTGCCACTTTGCGTTTTCTTTGCAGGTAATTGGAACGATTTCGTTTGACCACACCATAAATTGCAAGGTTAAATTTGAATAGAATGTGCAAAACTGCGTCACAACAAATTTATTATTTCTCTCACAGAGCTATTTTATAATCTTGAAGCCCTTACTCGGCCTAGGCCTATGCTAATTTTTCCCAGCTTATGTAAGTTACAGCACCAAGCAGCACAGTAGCCTACAAAATTATTGTGACTCCGCTAACTTTAAAAAAGGTACTTGTTAAACATAGACCCTAAATTTATTGCCTATTTTCCAGATAAAATTAATATAAATAGCCTAATATTACAGTGGAGCAATTTTTGAGGAGAAACCTGATTACATTAAACTCAAACAATTAAAAAAATTACCCAGTAATTTAAGAAATCTTTGTAAAAATACTGCCAAGTTAAATAATTATCTAACAAAATTCTTATTGAAAAGAGTTTCTACTCTCTACCAGATTATAACTTACTGTTTAATGCCACCCCTCTTCACAACCAATAAGTTATATACAAGACGAAACGGTAACGGAGGAATGCTCTTGTTGCATCTCTAGAGGAATGCTCATCGTCGCAACTGTTCCTGATGCGTTTGTAACAGTTCCATGCAACCTGTTACTCGCGCATGCGCAATAGGCGAGGATCATTCCTCGATCGAGACGGATGTCTTCCTCGGCCTGAAAATCTCGTCTACGTCGCTTTTCTATGATTTAACGTAGTATAGGCGCTTCCGCGAATATAACGTCTGTGGTCGTTTTCGCTGGAACGCACTACGGCTTCAAGATTATTTTTCAAGGTATGGAGTAATATTTATGGATTGTTGAGGACTAAGCTACTTTGAAATTACCTTTTTAAAGGATTTGTTTTAGAATTTTGGACCAAGTTTAAAAATGAGTAACAAAGACCAAAAAATGTTCTAATAACTCTAGCGATAAGAGGTAATAGCTCTAGTGATCGAGGTAATGTAACATGAATCGTGTACGGCTTTATTGTTGACATTTAGAGGGAGTATACAATCTATATATATAATACGTGATGCCCTTTTTTGTTAACACTACTCCTCCCTTATTTCTTGACCAATTTTAAAGTTTGAGGTGTCAAAAGAATGGTCTCAGTTCGTAGTTTTGCAATACGGTATTATATTTTTGATATTTTAATTCTGAAGCCCACGGGAAGCCTTCAAAGTTCATTATTTGTCCATAAGATTAACATGGGAAACAATTTATATTGAATTGGAAAATAAAACAGCTGTTGATAGTAAAACAACGTTAATAGCTAAATAGAACAAATTGAACTATCAATTGTTTACAAATTGTACTATAATATCAACACAATAAATCCTATACTATAATACGAGCAATTTCTGAAGGGATGTGTGTTCCACGATCTCGAAATCTAGCGGTTAGATTTTGCTTAAACTTTGCTTTTAAGAGTGTTTTGGCCCAAAAATAAGTTTAGAAACAGCCTCAATCCCAGGAAAAGTCGAATTTGGTCTATATTTAAGTTTAAAAATCGTATTTTTTACATTGGTCTTATGGGTTGCTATTTTGGTATCGAAATAACAACGAAAGGTATTCAAAAATAAAGGAACAGTAATGTTAAGCAGACCTTTTGAAACAGCTGTTAAATGTGAAGAGGTATAGTTGGTTGTTCGTGGAAATTTAATACCTTCACTACCATGACACTATATCAAAACTGAATTAAAACCAACGAGCAAGGCTCGGTTAACCTGGTACTTTCATACTTTAATATGAGGAAAGTCTTTTGTGATGTTTGAACTTTTTCTGAAAATGTAGCCGGTAGATTTTAGTTGAACTTTTTATTTACGTGTATTTGGGCACAAAAATAGGTTAAGTAACTTAACCCTAGACGAATTAATTTCTCTGTACGAAAGCTTGAGATTTTTGACATGGGTATTATTTAGGTTGTCCGTTTGGTATTGAAACAATAACGAAACTCAACAATTATTAAAATAAAACACTAAATTTATGTGCATGGGTTTTCAAACTGTTATGAACTATAGGAAAAGCGATAGGTTGTCGGTGTAATAACCCGTTTGTTAACTATGATACTACAACAAAATTTAATGCAGAATGCTACACATATTAAACATAAGTTTAAAAAGAGACAAAACTTAAAAATTTTTACTTCCATTATAAATAACAATCTTATTAAAAAATGGTTTGTGTAAAGAACATTTTTAACCAAAATATAAATATCGCCTCATAAAAACAAAATGGACCACACCCACAAAGATGTATATTGTCTTAATTTTTGTGATTTATTTATTTAAAATTTTTAATGCCATGGAAAATTAAGTTAAAGAGGATTTAGTTCTTTATAAATAGTGATGTGGACTCATTCACTATGTCGACGACTACCTCAAACGGTACTACAAAAACAGCCGCAGTGAGTGCTGCATAACTCAACGGGGATGAGCTGTAATGAAATGTTGATTTTTCATTCTGTTGTCATTTATGTTTTATGTGTGCTGAACTATCTAGATCTAGAATCTGTGCATTCATTATAAATTTTATAAGAGTGTTTAGACAGAGGCCTAAAGATATACCAGCATAAGAACAACCACGTAATCTCAACACTATCGCAATGGGAAGTTGAACATCGATTGATGAAACACCAATATGGTGTTATTTGATTTTCACTATAATTTAATTTTCATTTCCAAAGTAACTCGGTTTATTACCATGCTTGAGCAAGGTTTGATCACCTACTCTACTTCGGCACCTTCTCTAATAAATGCAGCGCATAGCGCTGCACGGGCCCCTAGTATAAAGCTATTACTTGATTAGATTTTGTATTAAACTGCAAAGCTAACAGTGCAATGATATTCACTGTAATAATTTATATACTACGTACGATAGGTTCCAATTGACGTATGAAAATAATAAGTTATATTAAACTTCAAAAAGTAAAACATTATTATTTAATGTTAATATTATTACTTACTTATTAATTTATTACTTATTACTAGTAAAAGACAACAATGTTAAACAATTATGTATTTAATTTAGCAAAATAATACCTAGCTGGGTTTTTATTACATCGAAACAAAGGAAACAGGAAACCATTTTCGTTGTCGGTGCACAAAGTTGTCATCAATTAGTTAGTTTCACATCGTTTACTACAAAACTCACGATTATGTTCTTTTCTTATATAAATGTAAACCATAATTTAGTGAAAACAGAGACAGTAAAGTATAGCATAAATATCTTAGCTTATCTCAAAACTCATCGAACATATGCAAATAAAACAGTCCAAATTAAATGCTATAACTTAGTTTTTCCTTTAAAAAATAGGAATTTCGATGTATATTTAAATCAAAATTAAATTAAATCATCCTCATAAATTTAATTTAATCCAAGTAGTTATTCAAGTAGATTTGTTTAAACGTTTTTTTATCCAGTCTTCACCTATCTGATTTTCTTCCAGACGGCAAACACGATTCATAAGGCCTAAAATTTTTATCTTTGGTTGGGTAAGGTGGGGGAATTGGGTGATAAATAAAAGAAACTGTGTCTTGAATTGAAAGGTTCATTTCAATTGTGATGACATAAATAGAAAGCGAAACTCTTCTAGAATGTGCCATTTAAGCTTTATAGAATTGAACATTTAAAGGAGGGGAGTGGTCTGTGTCACGGTTGTAATTTCATGAATATGAAAAGTGGTATCTCAACTTCGACAAATATAAAATAATCATAATTTATATTAATGTGACACTGTTATACTTAAGTCATCAAAATAATAAAAACATGTCTTCATCAAACATTCTTTTAGTATAAAAGAATAGCACAAAATATTTTTCTACTAGGCCTAAGTGAAATTTTAAATCCAATTACCTCTTGTGGAAAATTGGGATGTAAACGTAAAAATAATATTTATATAAACTGTGTTAAAATGTTTTAAATTAAAAATAAATAAAAAATCCCTATAAAATGTTTTAGTAATACAATTTTTTTATTGAGACTCGCAGAATGTTTATAACATTTGTATTTTAATGTACCTCCCAATTACCCACTGCGGGAATTATGGGCACAATCCTCGAGTTCTAGGCCTATTGGACTAAATGAAGACAACTACAAGCAAGTCTCCAAACTCTATTTTAAGTAGGCCCACCTAACATTGGTTTTTTACTGCTTCCAATTTAATAGCCTTACTTAAATAGTTTACTAAAGTACATATAAGTTACTATATCGGTATTATTTTCCTCGCGATTCAACAGAATCACGAACGATCAGCAAATACGACGAGCGAACGAGCTCCTACTCTCATGGCGGGCTCTCATTCTCCCTCTAGTCTAAAAAACCCTTAACCTCAGATTGAAGGACCCTCACTAATAATTTGGATCAATGTTTTAGACCAAGAACAGATGTAATTTGATTTTTATAAATAATATTATTAGTAATGGCCTAATACAAAAAGTATGTTCAAAGAATGCTTTGTTAAATTCGAAATTCTGCTAATTGCTTGAAACTCAATTTTTTTACATTGAAGTTATTCTTTAAACAAAGTTCTTCTTTATTAACTCTAAACGAAGAATATTGATAAAATCTCCATTACTTTTTGAAAAAGTACGAGTATTTTATTTTTTGTATGAATTTTTAAAACATGATATTTTGATAGGTTAAAAATAATTTATTTAACGTTGTTCAGTTATTATTGACAACCTATAACCAAAGCATTAAGAGTAAGGGCTGAGTAATTGTATAACATAAATTTAATTTATACATAAAATTAACTAATCAAATATAATATTTTATATGATTTATAAAAATATTTTAATTAGACCTATATGATATTTGTTTTTACGAGGGACTACAATGTTTCTATGAAATAAAACAAGGAACCAAGGCAAAGGTCCAATTTACTCGCGGGCCTCTTTCCTCACTAAAAATCCACAAACTTGCATATTCAGCGAGATAAGAAAATGAAGTAGGGAGATTTAAAATATGAAATGTAACCAAGGATTATATCCTCTAATCTTGTTTGATTTTTAAAAAATTGTTTGTTACACGATGTAGTATGTTATAAATGTGTTACTTCTCGGTGAAGGAATCGCATTATGATGATCAAGAGATCATTTCATTATCTCTTACCTTAATACCAAATGATTTACTAGTACTTGAACTTAATTTGCCCTTTAGAACCACTTCTCTACTTTTGAACGTAATGGTAGTTTTCACAGATATTCCAACTAATCAAATGGCAGTATGTAGTATTCGGGTTTTCACTTTTTTTTATTATTTATAGATTTTTTTCTTTCTTTTTAATTCATAGACGCGTTTTTTATAGTAATAAATGATAAAATTATTTGATAAAATGATAAGGCAAACCAATATTTTTACAAAATATCAGTAACCATTTGAAATTATTATACTAAAACAAGTTTACATAACATTTTATGGAAGTGTGAAATTTATACCGTCAAGCTTCCCAAAATCTCAACCTATTGAGCTATTGCAAATATGAAAATTTGAAATTAAAACACTATAACCAATATTTTTAAATTTTTAAATCGTGAGGCCTTTTGCCAGCAATCAGACAACTCACAACCTATTTTATGAAGATTCTTTTATGTTTTACCAGATAGCTGATACTTTTTTTGTTGTTGTTTTTGTTCTAGTTGTTAGTTTATTGCAGTTTTTGTAAACAAGGCAAAATAACTGAGGAGGTAACATTCAAACCGTGCTTTGTTCACAAATAGCAGAAATTGAGTTACTGACATATTTTTATACCTCTATGTCATTCATTAGCTTTTGAACCTATATCTGAAATAAGTAAAATCTTTCTTTTTACTTTATATGATTAATGTTAAAAACTCAGATTTCAATCAATGTGAGTTTCAGTGAATCCACAGGCTGTGTTCAGTCAATCCATGCTTTGTCCAACTGACCATTAGGATTGCTTGTTTTCGATCAGGTGACTTTGCCCTCTTACTCATAGCAGCCTAACCTCACTTCAGTGTTAGTTAATTCTGTGAGAAAGTTTTTTTGTTGTGCTTGCTGTTTAATTACAAATAAATAATTATTTAAAGGTTAGTACTTCAAATTAAAGTAATAATGAATGAAGAAGTTGATAGAAGTGTCCGTGTGGGGGACTGTAACGTGGGAAGCAGGAATAAACCAAAGACTGGAGGTAAAAGAGCTGCATAAAAAACTCAAAAGTACAGTGCTCCTACAGAACTCCTTACTTTTGGACCTTGTAAACATGATAATGATTCATGAACGTGATGAATGACATAAGGTTTGCTTGTATTAAGTTCAGGCCTACAGACTACCTAAACCTTTAGATCACATTTCTATGAAAAGCCAGATAAGGCTAGACAAGACAGTCTCTACTCTTATTAAGACATGTCCAGTCAAACGTCGTAGGTCTAGGTTAGCTAATGGTCAAAAGCATGGTGGAGAACACGGATTTTCGCTACATACTATTTACCAACAAGTGACGCAGGCAAAATTCTAGTTTCCAGAATTTTTTCTTTTCTGTGACTAAAGTTGGTCACACTAGGATAAAAAATATTGCTCGCAAAGTAAATGCTAGCAAAAAGTTAGAAGGCAAAGGGGGGGGGGGAGTCATAGGAAAGGCTATTTGAGCGCAACAAAAAAGGAAATGTAAGGCAATTCGTCAAAAACCTTCTTGGCACAGAATCACATTATAATAGAGAAAAGTCAATACTCACAAGTCGTGTCGCATCCGTCATCCTGTCTGCTGCGTGTTCGGTAACCTTCCATGTTCAATGAGCGTGTAAATTTTCCTCATTCTATTGGTGCATTAGAATGGAAACGTGTTCGAAAAACAATTACAAAACACTGGTTCGGAGTTCCATTAAAAAAATTCCAATCCGTGGTTCTATTCGCAGTTGCAGATGCAAACTACAAATTTAACTATGTTGATTTAGGCTCGAGAGAAAGACAGTATTAAAAAGCCCAAAGTATTTGAGCTGTTACAGAATGGATCTGCACATATTCCCAAGTACCGGCCCCTCCCACGGACATAAAGCCCCAATCCTCTTTCACCTTCACGACACGTTTTCTGTCTTCGACCAAGTGATGCGCTTCTACATTTAACATTTCTTTCCAAAAGGCAAATAATTATCAATTACACGATTGCCTTGCTCGACGACACGTTGAGTATGCTTTTGCAATTCTTTCCAAAGAATGGAGAATTTTTCATAGGCCACTCAATGTAAAAGTTTTAAAAATGCTGTGTTGTCTTACACAATTACGTTACATCAAGAGACGGTTTCAAGTTCAGTGGAATTCAAATCACTGTTGGCCTCAACGATCTGGAACCAGTAAGAATCCTACAGCATTATTTCTCTTCAACGTTGGAATTGGAAGAGGTCGTCCTACACCTAATCTAATGATCACTTGGCAGTAACATTTAATTTAAACCATTTGAGTTTAAGATTAAATAGTGTAACATGTAGGCCATCACAGAAATTTTATGGAGAGGTTATCGACACAAAAGGTATACGAATAAATAAAAACAAATAATTGTAACACCAAAGAATAAGGAGTGCCTACCTATAAAAAATGAAAATATAAATTTGATTCCAACGGAAGTACGAACAGATTTGAGCGTCGATAGTTGACGAAACGGAAGAAAGTTACTCAAAGTACCCAGTTGAGTTTCTGAACAGTCTAACACTTTCTGGTATGTCCCCACATGCTTTGAAATTAAAGATTGGCTGCATTGTAATGTTGATTAGAAATTAACAACCAAACAGGGGACTTTGTAATGGCACACATTTAATGTTAGAACAACTCTGTGGAACTCACAAAAGTAGAATACAAGAGTTTATATCCCTAGAATAATAGCGCCATCCGAAACAAATTTGTCCTTTGTTTTCCAAAGACGACAATTTCCCGTGATACCTGCCTTTGCCATCACTATAAACAAAACTCGAGGTCAATCATTTGTTGGTGTTTACTTGCCCCAACCAGTGTTCAGTCACGGTCAATTATATGTGCCACTGACCAGAACTCGCAACGAAAAGTCATTAGAGATTTTTATTAAATTTAGTGAAAAACAAGGTTACCTAATGCAAGATGGTAAAATCTTTACCAAAAAATTATATACAAGGAAATGTTTTATTAAAAATGGTTTTTAAACATATTCACAATTCACATATTCTAGCTAATTTAGACCTAAAATAACAACTCACTCTCAACACTATCACATCGGGAAGTTAGAGAATTAGTGATGAAGATCGATTGATGAAATACCAATATAGTGTAATCTGATTTACACTCTAATTTAATTTTTATTCAAAGCAACTTAAGGTAAATTACCTTAGAGCAAGGTTAACACAAATCCTCCCTGATTTCTGGACCAAATTTAATGTTTATGGTGTCAATAAATTCGCCTCAGTTCGTAGTTTTCAAAAAGGTTTAAGATTTTTTATATTTTATTCTGGAGGGTACGGGAAACCCTTAAAAGTTGGTTTTTGTCGATAAAATTAATATGGGGAATAATTTTCATCGAATTTCTAAATAAAACAGCTGCTGATAGTAAAGCAGACAACACATGTTAAAAGATGAATACAAAAAATTGTCTGAAATGAACACAATTCCACAATATTGTAGGAGGAGTGTCTACTGCGATATTGCATTGCACATGTAGCGGATGGATTTAGCTTGAAATTTGGATTTATGCATATTTTGACACAAAAATAAATTTATTAACAGTCTCAACCCCAGAAAAAATTCCCTCTAATGTACAAAAAAACCTCATTTGAATATTAAAATTAGCTCTTATTGGTTGCCATATTGGTATCAAAACAACAACAAAAAGTATAGTCTACAAAAATTAAAGCAAAAGTCTAAATTTGTGTATGAATTTTTAAACAGGTCTGAACTAGAGAAGTGACGGTTGTTGGTGTAAACCAAGCACTATGAAATATGCAGCGCATTGCGCTGCTCAGGTACCCCTAGTGATTTACTAGTACTTGAACTTAATTTGCCCTTTAGAACCACTTCTCTACTTTTGAACGTAATGGTAGTTTTCCCACATATTCCAACTAATCAAATGGCAGTATGTAGTGTTCGGGTTTTCACTTTTTAGCGAATTTCCCTATAGGGAATACGCTATTACGGTAGTAGCCATGGTAAGACCTAAGCCCGGGACCACTTTACTTTTTCATTTTGAGGTCCCCAGAAGCTAAAAACACCATTCGTTCATTTTCATATATATGTATATATATATATATCTATATATCTATCTATCTATCTATCTATGTGTCCGTGGTACTGATAACTTTTGAAGGTGACCTCCGATTTTGATGAAATTTGGTATGGAGGTGTAAGACCAGATCTATTTTCATGAGTTCGCGAACCAGCATTCTCGGGTTATGGGAACGGGGGTTTATGGGGTTTCAAAGGGGTCAAAAATGGGTTTTTGGCATTTTTGGACCTTAATTTTTAAAATTCATTAATTTTAACTGAAACCATTTAAAAGAGCTTAAAAAAACAAACAATTTGGTATTTTGAATTTTTATCATAGCATAACTGGTTACGGGGCAAATCAAAAAATGTGTTTTCCATGTTATTCTTATGGGAAATCAAGAAAACCCTATATCTTGCTTATTTATTAACATAACCTAATCAAATTTGGTATGTACATTATCTATATAAGGTTTAACTTATACTTGCTTACAAAACCCATATGGCGGCAAACCTACATACTCACCCCCATGGGGTTTATGGGGAAAATAAAAAACTGCCAGAGTTTGATACAATTTTGTGTTTACATTCACCAATTATTGATTACCTTAGATTTTCTAACAACACCCAATGGCAGCAAACCTACATACTCGATCCTATGGTGTTTTTATGGGGAAAGTAAATAATCTTAAATTCCATTGGAAATTCGCTGAGTACGCAGGTCTGCTGCGACGGGGGTATTTTTATTATTTATAGATTTTTTCTTTTTTTTAGCGAATTTCCCTATAGGGAATACGCTATTACGGTAGTAGCCATGGTAAGACCTAAGCCCGGGACCACTTTACTTTTTCATTTTGAGGTCCCCAGAAGCCAAAAACACCATTCGTTCATTTTCATATATATGTATATATATATATCTATATATATATCTATATATATATGTGTCCGTGGTACTGATAACTTTTGAAGGGGACCTCCGATTTTGATGAAATTTGGTATGGAGGTGTAAGACCAGGTCTATTTTCATGAGTTCGCGAACCAGCATTGTCGGGTTATGGGAACGGGGTTTTATGGGGTTTCAAAGGGGTCAAAAATGGGTTTTTGGCATTTTTGGACCTTAATTTTTAAAATTCATCAATTTTAACTGAAACCATTTAAAAGAGCTTAAAAAAACAAACAATTTGGTATTAAAGCATTGGTATTGGCATCCTGTCTGCTGCGTGTTCGGTAACCTTCCATGTCTTGGCCGGCTAACCTCAAATTCAATGAGCGTGTAAATTTTCCTCATTCTATTGGTGCATTAGAATGGAAACGTGTTCGAAAAACAATTACAAAACACTGGTTCGGAGTTCCATTAAAAAAATTCCAATCCGTGGTTCTATTCGCAGTTGCAGATGCAAACTACAAATTTAACTATGTTGATTTAGGCTCGAGAGAAAGACAGTATTAAAAAGCCCAAAGTATTTGAGCTGTTACAGAATGGATCTGCACATATTCCCAAGTACCGGCCCCTCCCACGGACATAAAGCCCCAATCCTCTTTCACCTTCACGACACGTTTTCTGTCTTCGACCAAGTGATGCGCTTCTACATTTAACATTTCTTTCCAAAAGGCAAATAATTATCAATTACACGATTGCCTTGCTCGACGACACGTTGAGTATGCTTTTGCAATTCTTTCCAAAGAATGGAGAATTTTTCATAGGCCACTCAATGTAAAAGTTTTAAAAATGCTGTGTTGTCTTACACAATTACGTTACATCAAGAGACGGTTTCAAGTTCAGTGGAATTCAAATCACTGTTGGTCTCAACGATCTGGAACCAGTAAGAATCCTACAGCATTATTTCTCTTCAACGTTGGAATTGGAAGAGGTCGTCCTACACCTAATCTAATGATCACTTGGCAGTAACATTTAATTTAAACCATTTGAGTTTAAGATTAAATAGTGTAACATGTAGGTCATCACAGAAATTTTATAATAATAATAATAATAATAATCTTTATTGTATAAGGCATCATTGATTCATTACAATATATATATAAATACTTATGCACATATAGGCTGCTAATTTACAACTATTTTAAAATATTCATTTGTTGAATAGAGACAGTTTTCTGTTAATAATAGTTTGATGTATCTCTTGAATTTTTCTGTTGATAATCCTTTAACTTCTTTAGATAGAGCATTAAAAAATTTTACATTTAAATATGAATACATTTTTTGAGACTTTGTATATTTTAATCTATTAATTTTTAAATGGTTCTTTGATCGTGTATTGTGTTCATGACATATGTTATTTTCACTGTAATTTTGAATATTTTTCTTAAGATGTATTAGAGACTGGAAGACATATATAGATGGAACAGACATTACATCAATATATGTCTTTTTATCTTCATGGAGAGGTTATCGACACAAAAGGTAAACGAATAATTAAAAACAAATAATTGTAACACCAAAGAATAAGGAGTGCCTACTTATAAAAAATGAAAATATAAATTTGATTCCAACGGAAGTACGAACAGATTTGAGCGTCGATAGTTGACGAAACGGAAGAAAGTTACTCAAAGTACCCAGTTGAGTTTCTGAACAGTCTAACACTTTCTGGTATGTCCCCACATGCTTTGAAATTAAAGGTAATGTTGATTAGAAATTAACAACCAAACAGTGGACTTTGTAATGGCACACATTTAATGTTAGAAAAACTCTGTGGAACTCACAAAAGTAGAATACAAGAGTTTACATCCCTAGAATAATAGCGCCATCCGAAACAAATTTGTCCTTTGTTTTCCAAAGACGACAATTTCCCGTGATACCTGCCTTTGCCATCACTATAAACAAAACTCGAGGTCAATCATTTGTTGGTGTTTACTTGCCCCAACCAGTGTTCAGTCACGGTCAATTATATGTGCCACTGACCAGAACTCGCAACGAAAAGTCATTAGAGATTTTTATTAAATTTAGTGAAGAACAAGGTTACCTAATGCAAGATGGTAAAATCTTTACCAAAAATTATATACAAGGAAATTTTTTATTAACAATGGTTTTTAAACATATTCACATTTTATTTTATCAATTGTTATCAGTTTGTATTTTAAGAGCTTTTTTAAAAAGTGAAATAATAATAATAAGGATAGGAGCTTTGTTGTAATTAAAAATCCATAGGTTTTATTGTGACATTAAAACCCGTCATTTTTGCTGGTCCTATTATATTAAACTAGAAAGTTTTGTAGTTTAGTATTTGGCTGTAAATTATTCCCTAAAGTACAAGCGGAAAACTCTTACGGATGGCAAATAACTATTCTTGGGTACAAAATAATGGTAGTTTAATTCATCGAAGCGTTCAGAACATTCGAATAATTTAGTAAAATAGTTAATAACATTTTTCTCCATAGTAAAAAGCATTGAAGCGATCACCTGATTACAAAAATGTCTTTGAAATGTAAGTCCCGTGTTTTAATTCATGTAGCCAAGTTGCGCATAGAAAGCGTAATAGGGGAACCGGTATTAAGGGCGATTAACAATTGTTGGATTTAAAATAACGGTAGTTCAATTAATCAAAATTCATAAAGTTTAGAAAAATCGTAAATAAAAATATTTTTCTCCATAAGAAAAGCATTATAGCAATCAGGTGATAATAAACATAAAAAAGTAAATACCGTGTTTGAACCATGTAGAGACCTAGTGCTTTAAACTTTTAGATTTACAATATTATTCTTAAAACCATGGAAGCTGCCCCGCTGAACTTGATTTTGAAAGAGGATTTAGATGATAGAGCTTTGTAGTCAATACGAAACGCAAATGGCCTTGTAACTGGAATTGTTATATTATTTAGGCTTCTTTGCCATTTCGCAACGCAGACAGGAACAAGAGGCATTAGGACTGCAGTTCGTCACCCAACGTTCTGTGCTAGGTTTGCCCAACTAGATGGGTGAGCAGAACTTTTGAAAAATCCCAGGGTTGAAGGCAACCAAGCTTCTGAATACTTATACGGGTAACGACATAATTTTGATGTTATTTTTATACCGTTTCAAGTATGCCAGCCAGATGCTTGGGTGGGTAGTGAGCACTGGCTACTTGCCATCTATAGTGTCAGAGAACCAGCTAAAATAGTATTTTATGACCCAATACCTAAAAGAAATTACGGAACGTTAAAGGGTGAAATTAGAAATGTTTTGTGGCATTGTCTTAACACATCAATGCAAATATAGGAAAAAGGTTCCAAGAGCGCGCTACAATGTCAAAGATGACAACGATCTTCCTCTTGTGGAGTTTACATTTGTTACTATGCAAGGGTCTTCTTACGATACGGTTATGTTGGTTTTTATGAAACATTTAATGCTGAATAGTAGAGATTTATTTATATATTTTTATCTATGGTGTAGTTGAAACCACAAGTAATCTAAGTTAAAATTTAAACATCAGCAATTAGATGTTTTGCAAACTGTCTTCAAAATGAAAGTCCCTTGTTTTAACCACCGAGCCCGTTTGTGTTTTGAAACTGTAAATTTGAATGTGCAAAGCAAATCCTCAAACCCAAACCACAGTTTTATGGATTTTTAACCTGTTACAATTTAGGTTGCTTTCATTTTATTTAAGCAAAGTTGAGGTATTAGAGAAATATGTGATTAGTTAATATATGTTTATATTGTATATGCTGTCTTCAGATTACGTTGATGATATAAAAAAATTCCTTGTAAATCATTAGCAGTGAAAAGTTGTATATGGTTTGCTATTGTATATTTTTCTGTAGTTAATAATAGTCTTAAAGATTTTTTTTCATTTATTTATATGATGATCGATATGAGTTATTTTTTTAAGCAGCATGATGTTGAAAATCGCTTGAAAATAAAGACATTATTTATTTATTTACTAAGCTGGTATTGTGCACTTTCCAAGGTGGTTAGGTAACACTCCAGTCTCCAAAATCGCGCTGGGAGTGAGACCCGATCCAAGTGAGGTAGAAAGTAGAATATTGGTATTGAACAAAAACTGTCTATTATTCATTAAATTGTAAAAAAATATATAAAATAGTTGTTAAAATTAGTCAAATACAACAACTTTGCCATACCTCTATACTGAAATGAAACCCCCGTAATGCACCGTTACCACGAGGCCTACATCATTTTCATGTCAACCGTTGCCGTACTATCGGTTTGATGAAAGTGCATCAAAGAATCACTTCGATGACTAGAAACCTCTTGTACTTCAATTTGGCACAAATCGTTATAACTATGATACAATAAATAAATGTTACCACAAATTACCATATTGTGCGGTAGCTAAACTTTTCAACATTCTACCTGACGTTATTTGAACTATTAACGATAACAAACTATTTCGTAAAATACTTCGAGAATGTTTGATAGCTAATGTGTTTTATAGTGTAGGAGACTTTATAGACCATACCCATGCAAAAGTTAAAAGTTTTTTTCATAAATAGAGTGTACTTTTTGTCACAATCCATTTGAGTTTATATTAAACTGGTGGCTCTATCTTTTTATTGCCATAATGCTAGTCAACAAAATATGCAACTAATGTACATGACTAGATAAAGATAAATGCAATAAAACTAAGATTATATTGTATATTTTATTTTAGACCTTGACTTATCTGCAGCTCATGTCATCATTGAAGTATTCCAATACCTAAGAAATCGTTATGAGAAATTGATAGATGCATTATGTATACAAATAATTTGATAAAAAGCGACGAGAAGCAAAATTGAAGTCTATAATGCGTTTCCTGGCGTACATTTGGTGATAATTAAAACTGTTCTCTCGCCAATGAACGGTGTGTGTAGGGAGAGTCCTCCCTAGCCCTTACCGCTCTCACACTAATTGGCCACTAATTGTTTGTATAATGAGTGCTCCTTATCTGATATTTGCATACTGTTTTAGACCTCTGAATGAAAAATAAAAACATAGAAAAAAGAAAACATGAACATGAAACATGAACCATAAAAATAAAATAGAAAAAGAAATAAAAAATAATCCAACAACCAGACTCTGAATAGTACGAAGTGCACACTCTTAAATCACACTGTTAATAGCTCTATCTTAAAATTTAATCTTAAATCTTTAAAAGTATGTTATAAAAAATATAAGCCTGAAGTCAAAATGTTAATTCAACGAGAGTGTTAATATAAGTTGCTTTTAATATGATGAATTTTAGATAGTCTACGGTGGTGTGAAAATTATCTGTTCCAAACATAAGAGTTTTACTGGGTATTTATTTTTCGCTGTTTTGTACTTCTCTTTAAACTTTGCAAAATATTCAAAGCACTTTAGAATACAAAGTGCTTTGAAAGTGCTCTTGAAAGTGTCAGTGTTCTGTTGGTTTGAATATGGAAAGATATTTACCAATTCCTGCCAACTCTACAACTTCCTGCCGAGCTCTATCCAATGACACAAAAATTAATAAAATCATTTGAAAACTAGGAGTTACTTGTTCAAAAATACATTTCGCGTAATAAATATGTAATAGATGTGTGAAATGGTATTAATTAATTTTCAACAAATTTTTCACTAGGTGATGGAGGCAACTCATCAGAACACAACAGCAACACGGAAGTGATGAAGATATTTGTAGGGGGCCTTAGCTACCAGACTTCGAAGATGACGCTTTGGACATATTTTGAGCATTTTGGACCTGTAGCTGATGTTGTCCTAGTGAGAGATCCCATCACCAATGTAGTTAACCACTTTGTTATATTTGATTAGGAAGGCATAATATAAAGAAATCTACCATCATCGGCAATGTTGTGCTGTAAAGTATTTGTTAAGCGAATGACTCCTTCAAATATTCAAATATACAAGTAGACAGTGGAACTCATATAACTCATTGAAAATATATTATAAAATCCCATTTAATGAATCTAATTAAAAAGAAACCAGTACACAAAACCTTACTGCTTGCAGATGGGAAACTTCAAGAGTAATAGGAAAAAAAATCAAGAAATGCCTATAAATACAGTTCATTTATTTGTATTATTTAATACTATTACAGACTATTGTTACTAAATTTAAACCTGAATTAAATACTGAATTAAATACTGGTAAAATATTAATTTAATTTTAGTTTTCCTTAAGAAATGCATTGTCGTGGCCTTTTAAATAGCTAAAGAACTATTGTACAGAACATATCCATCTATAGGCGTGTCCACAGGTGGTGGCACCACTAGATTGAGATTTATTCTTAGTAAAATTTCATTTTTACTTAGTAGAAACCGAGAAATAGCAGGTTATATTAGACATCAAAACTAATTCATGCGGTCCTATAATAATTATAATTCAGCTTTTGTTTAGTAATCAAACAAACTTAAAAATACCGTAAAAAATACCATAGACAAAATTATGTCGAAAAGCCAAGTATGATATACTATAGTGCTCAATTACCGGTAACTCATAGCAGAAAATACCAAAGTCAATGATAAAGCGAAGCCAGATGTCAATTTATTTCAAAAGTTCAAAAGGGGGGCTACATAACAATTAATTCTTATCCCTCCGTACTTCCGTCACGCTCCTTCCCACGGCGGACTCATTTTTCATAATGGATTTATTTTAGTTTGTGTCACAATATTATTAGTTTATATCAGGCTTTCGTGAAAAAACTTAAGAATTTTATGATTCATTAAAATAAATAATGTTGAATTAATACTGTAACAAACTCTATGAATATGACTTCAATTTATTTACCTAACACCAGCAATATAAATACATTATTGACAGTGTGAATGTAGTGACTCTTGTAGTAGTTTTGTATTATTTTCTTGTAAACCATTGTAACTGGATAACCCTGTTGTCTATTTCAACTTTATGGGTATTTTTTAATCAGGTCATCAAATCACTGAATCTTTGGGATTAGTTTAGAAGGTGATTTCATGTTATTTACGAATACTGTATCTCAATTTCACAACTCAAACTTTATACAATGTGGATTTATTTGTAGTTTTAGGAAATATTGATAAAGGAGAGGGCTATCAAACGACAGTTTGAAACCGGTAGATTTCAACACCAGAGGCTCGTGAGGTACTGCAGCAACAAAATTGCTGACTTCAGTTTTACTCATAAATTATTTAGCTTATAAACAAAAGCTATCTTTGGTTTAGATAAATTGAGAAGATGCTAGATAACTTACAGTGCCTTTTTTCTTAATATTTGTTTAAAATATTAAGATTACAACTGAATATTTTCTATATCTATGACTATCGAATAAACGGGATTGATCCTGAGATTGATGTTAATCAATCCCGATTCGTGCACAATTAGATGTTTTCTCTCCTTGTGCTTGACTGAAGAGTAATTCCTCTCCCCTTAGAAACAGCCAATTTGAATCATCGGATCTATTACTGATTCGGCACAGATGCCGTACATGCACATTTGTACAGATACATGTATATCATTGATAAATATTCAATTTTTCTCACTTCGCACCACCACTACTGAAGTCTTGGACACACCTATGAACATGTCCTAAGCACAAACGTTAATTTGAAGGAAATTGTGCAAATCTATGTCTAAGTTATTTCTTTCAATTTGACGCCTAAATGATGAAGATGACTACCGTACTATGCTTAGTGAGAATCTATCATTTCAAACGGGTACTAATACTATAACATGTTTAAGTTTCAGAATAGTCAGGAAGTTTTAAGGTCCTCGAGAGCCGTGCAGCAGTCATTAGAGGGCCTTCACACGACTGTTAGTCTTGGATCGTATAATACTATTTATTTTTGGAATAGTCAAGTTTTCACAACATCCATTAGCTGCCGAAGAACAAAATAATTGTGTTTAAAGGTTCATATTTGTAAGATAAATTATTTGTTTACTTGAAAAGAACTCAGCCATTAAAAATGTTCAAATATGCTCCAAATTCATACTGAGGGGGTATTGAAACGGTTAAAATAAAACTTAGGTCTTGAAAAGCTGGGTGATCACGCTTCTTATTTACTTGGCGTTAAAGAAAGAAAATAGTGTATACAAATTGTGAAAAACTTGAAAATAAATTAATGAGTCTAATATATTAAACAGACTAGTCCCACCGAAGTACTGGACTGCCAAGACAGTTACAGAACCGGCTAGCTATTTCATTTTACTTACAATCAATACTAATAAAAATTTTGAAAATAGTTTACAGCTATTTTTTATATTTCCCTCCCTAGTCTCCCTTAAAACAATTGACCCCACTTAAGCAAATAAATTTAAAGAATTGTCTAACAAATTTCTAAATCGATGCAAAAGCTTACATTAATAATTGTAAACTTAAATTCCTTGCTTGGATGAGAATAAAACTATAAGTGCATGGTTGAAATAATAAAAAAGTTGTCGGCCTAATAGAATCGACCAATAAAAAATAAAAAATAAACTTATTTGGGATAAAGAGTGTAGATTGACAATGGTTTTGTCAAATCATGACGAAAAACCCTTGGGGTAATGAACCATTTATGTACAAAATGTACAGCTAAATCTCATCTAAATAATAAAATCTTTAATGCGAATTATGAATATAATTAATAGTAGGGGGAGTTGTGTAATATTAATGGACTATGTAAATATTCATGCTTAAAAATTGTTGTGTTAAAATTTTTTTGTTGTGAGTAAGTTACACATGGGGCTGTATGGGTGTCCAGCTTCCACCTTTACAAACTTTTCCAGGTTATTGTCCACGTCAAAATAAGCAAAAATGTTCCTGTATACATATGTCCTAAAATGCTTCGTTACCCCGCTAGCCGCCATTTTTTTTACACTAAATAATTTTTATTTCCGTAACGGATCATTGTATTAAGTTAATATTTGGCATGAACCTTCACTATAACAATACCCATTTTCAGTAAAAAAATTATTTTTTCCAATGTGTATTTTTAAAATGGCGGCCATTGTAAAATTTTTAACTCAAATATCTCAAAAACGTTAAATTTTATAAAAACGTTACAAGAGACAAAAAAGTTGACAAATTAAATTATCTAAACAATGACACCAGGTTTGTAAGGATCCAACAACAAATAATGGAGTTATTGTGGTTTTCCTGCAGAAAAACACTGATTTTGCACTATTATTAATGCCAATTTAGGTTATTTTAAGAGAAAAATTTCAATTATTCCGTTATTTGTGTCGGATCCTTACAAACTTGATATCAATATTTACATAATTTAATTCGTCAACTTTTTTGTCTCTTGTAACATTGTTATAAAATTTGCCGTTTTTGAGATATTTGAGTTTAAAATGTTAAAATGGCCGCCATTTTGAAAATACACATTGGAAAAAATTATTTTTTTACTGAAAATGGGTATTGTTATAGTGAAGGTTCATGCCAAATATTAACTTAATACAATGATCCGTTACGGAAATAAAAATTATTTAGTGTAAAAAACAAAATGGAGGGTAGCGGGTTAACGAAGCATTTTAGGACATATGTTTACAGGAACTTTTTTTGCTTATTTTGACGTGGGCAATAACCTGGAAAAGTTTGTAAAGGTGGAAGCTGGACACCCTGTATATTATAGGAGAAGAAGAATATTATTAATCGTAGGGTAAAATATACTTTTCTCTATTACATTTGTAATCATTCTACATTTTGCAAAACTTTATGTTTTATAGTTTTAAAGTTTGCTGTCTCTTAATTTGGTTCTTCTATTTCAAGTCGCTACAAATTTTGTAAAGCTTTGAGAAAAAAAATATTTTGGTTCGAGTTCAGTTCATCATATAAACTAAAACATCCAATTTAGGTTTTCAATAATAAAACAAAAACTTTATCTTATACATTACTTTACATTATAGCTACAAATACCTCCGTCGCAGCACACCTGCGTAGTCAGCGAATTTCCAATGAACATTCTTGTTTTATCAATAAAGAAATTTGTGATTAAGCGGTGTGTTCCGGAACTCTCTGGAACCCTTTTGTATAATTTTTCCTTACATCGAGACAAACATATTTTACAGAATAACCAAGGGTCTTCGGTGCCTAGTTTTGTGTTTGTCCGTTCATATGTAATTTTGGAACACATGAGGTCTTTGAAACCACTTGAGGCACTGAGTTGAATCTTGGCAAGATTATTACGTACATCAACACTGTTTTCATTATAATTTTGAAATTTGTACTTTTTTCTGTTTTAAAATGGCAGCCATTACAAATTTTTAAAGTTAAATATCTAAAAACAGATTTAATACTATCAAAATAGTATTTAACACTCAAAATGTGTAATATTGAATTGTTTATTCAGAAATACCAGGTTTAAACATCTGATCATAAACTGAGACTTGAATAAACGAAAGCACGATTTTTTTACTAGTATTCCTAGTAATAGGGTGTTTTCGTTTAGAAAAATCTTTGATTTCTTCGTTATTTTTGGTTGGGCGTTTTTAAACTTGGTATTTCTGAATAGGAAACGAAAAATGACATATTTTAAGTGTAATACTATTTTGTTATATTATTTTAAGTGTATTTTGAGTCACATTATATATATATATATATATATATATATATATATATATATATATATATATATATATATATATATCGTATGGCTCATTTAGCCAGCCACCATGGTTTAAGAATAATAAAATAAATTCTGCGGTGCTGAGCACCTGAGTCAGTATAAGTAAAAAATCTAAACATAAAAATAAAAATTAGATCTCTCTTTATAGAGCTAAATCCAGGGCGCTAAGCCATTGCAGCCCAGCTTCACTTGAGCTATGTAGACCGGTCAATCCTTCGGGGAAGGCACTCAGTGGGCACTCTTCGACTATGTGTTCCATAGTCTGATACTCCGCTCCGCAGTCGCATGACTGGTCTTGTGTCATCCCCCATTTGTACTTCCAATAATTACATCTTCCCACTCCAGTGCGGAAACGATTGAGTATAGTCCACTGCTTCCGAGGAAGATTCATACCACCTACCGCTACGGTCGGGTCAGCTATCAAGAAGTGGTTCCGACCTTGAAAAGCGTACCAGGAGGAAGTCCAGTTTGTATGGATGGTGAAGTTCGTGTCCATCAACTGGGAGGCTGTTCGTAGAGGTGGTCTTCGGGACCGCAATCGGCCCGCATTCTGGGGTAGGTAATCATGGATGGGCAGCTGTGGAGCAGATAAGATCTTTGTGTATTCCCTAATGAGTGCATCCCTTCGTCTTATTTCAGGAGGAGCGATATTACACAGCACCGGGAGCCAGGGTACAGGGGTTGCCATGAGTGTAACACTAATGGCTCTCATGGTCCTGTTTAGCTGGGCGTCGATCTCTCTAACGTGCACACTATTTAACCACACGGTAGCACAGTACTCAGCAGTTGAATATACCAATGACAGAATAGTTGTTCGCAGAACTTGTGCGTTAGCTCCCCATGTGGAGCCAGCAAGGTGATGGACAATGTTATTCTTGGTTCTCACCTTAGCTGCCGTTTTTTGTAAGTGGCTTTTAAACGTGAGAGACCGATCTAAAGTGACTCCCAGATACTGTGGGTGGTCATTATGTTTCAGCTCAACACCGTTGAATACGATTTTAAGTTTTTGGTTGGCCAGTCTATTATTCAAGTGGAAGCAAGCAACCTCAGTTTTTGTTGGGTTTGGATTTAGCTTCCAGGCTTCAAAATATTCACCGAGGGTCGTGAGGTCATTTGTTAGTGTTTCCTCAGCTTGTCGAAAATGCTGGTGTTGATATGCCAATGCAATATCGTCTGCATATATAAACTTTAAGGACCGAGTTACAGGAATGTCGGCAGTATACACATTAAAGAGCAGTGGGGCGAGCACTGACCCTTGTGGCAGGCCATCCTTTAGTTGCCTAAACGTACTTTCTCTGCGTCCCAGATATACTTTTATCATCCTTTTGGAGAGCATTGAGTTGAGGAGACGCAACAAGAAAGGGCAAGGAATAAGGTCGTTTAAAAAAATTAACTAGGAGGCCTTTTCTCCAGACAGTGTCATATGCTGCAGTCAGATCTAAAAAAGCCACAGAGGTTTTCAGTCTTCGCTCAAACCCATCCTCAATGAAAGAAGTCAGAGCCAAAACCTGGTCACAACAGTTGGGACCAGGCCTAAATCCAGCTTGTTCGACAGGGATGCTGGCATTGAGAATAGGGAGGATTCTGTTATAAATCAACCTCTCTAGCATTTTATAACAAACACTTAAAAGAGCTATAGGCCGATAACTTTCAGGCAGTTTTGGATCTTTTCCGGGCTTCAGGATAGCTATGATTTTGGATTTTCTAAATATCCCAGGCATGTCGCCGGTTTTCAGAGTGGTGTTAAAAACTTTAAGAAGCCACTGTCTAGCCTTGTTACCCGAGTTACGAGTTTTATAAACTCCGGGAAAATGTCATCCAAGCCTGCTGCTTTGCCAATTGGCATCGCATCAATCGCCACTTCCAGCTCGTCGTAAGTGAAGGGTCTAGAGACTTCCAAGGGTGCTTGCCGACTCTCCTTTATCTCATTAAGCTTGAAATTAATTTTTCTGTCTGCAGACGTACGCACAGGTTTTGAAAGTACGGAAAGGTGTTTTGCAATTTAACGAGGGCTAGGCTGTGAGGCATCGTGTTTTTCACTTGATTTACCAGTGGAGAGTTTCCTGAGCAGAGACCAAGCTTTCCGACTACTTTTGGTGAAGTTCAGGTTCTCGACAGTTTTCACCCACTTCTCTCTCCTGGAGTTGTCGAAAGAGTTAAGGAGTTGGTCAGCTACATCCCTGTCAGCAGTGTCTGTAAACTCACTGTAAAGATCTTCGCACTCTCTGCTCCATCCTGGTATGTATTCTTTTCTAAAACCTCTTGGGATTGTCGCCTTAGCGGAAGACAGGACAAGGCGTGTGAACCGATCATAGTTTTTTATTTTAGAGGGGATGAACCTGATGCCGCTATCAAGCCTTGATGAGAAGGCCTACCACTCAGCTTTATTAAAGTTCCATCTAGGCCTAGGAAAAGATCTCACTAGTGGAATTTGCATTCCTACTGATATTATTACAGGCCTGTGCTGAGAGTGGGGGAATGCACCTAGAACCATCCTGGAAGTAGGCACGGGTGTTGCTGATGGTTCACGGGAGCAAAAGCACAAGTCTGGAGAGTACCCACGACGCCATCGGGCTGAATGGAAGGTGTGTGGGTCCTTGGCATTATATACCAAGAAAAGGTTGTTATTTTCAGCCCAGCTTGAAAGACGAGTGCCGTTGTCATCATCGGACGAGTATCCCCACTGGGTATGATGACTGTTGAAGTCACCTACATATACCACAGGATGTTCAAATGTTGGGAGAACTGTGTCTGACCACTGGGTGTTCGGTGGTTTATAGACATTCACAATAGTAGTCGCAGACACCTTAACAGCAACAACAAATGTGTTGTTATCACAACTTTTGTGGGAGACTGATACGTCGTCTATGTCCTGTCTAACGTACGTCGCTACTCCATAGACCCTGTGACTTATTTCTTCCACAAGCTTATATCCTGGGATGTTGCCCCTCCGCACTGTTTTCTAAGTCTTCTGCATGTGTTTCTTGCAGTGCGAGGACATCGACCTCATTTTCCAGCAGCACCTTGCTGAGGCAGTCACTTTTAGATTTGCTCAGACCCTCTACGTTAAAATGACAAACATTTATAACACAGCCTAAATTTCTAAATTGGCCCTGGAAAGGGCCGTTTGGTTTTTTTCTGGCAGCTGGCATAGCTGAGAGATCACTGTGTGTGACAGTTCAGCTGCCAAAGTTGTTGTTCGTTTAGCACCACCCGGGGAGTACGTGCAACTTTAATGGAATGCTGCGGACGTGAACAACATCACCCCCCAACATCACAACATTTTATAGATGTTTAACTTTTAATGTTAAATATGGCCGATATTTTAAAACAGTAAGAGAGAATTTCAAAATTTATAGGTAAAGTAGCCTTGATGTACATATTAGTCGGCTATATCATATCAGAATTAAACGCTGGATTCTAAGCGAGAATCAAGATATACAAATGCGTGGTATTGCAATATCTTGGGTTAAATTGGTAAATTTTTCATCGGGTAAGCCAAAAACAGAACAATTTTTTAAATAAATTCTTCCTAAATCCAAACTAGTTAAATATTGCTATTTACTCTAAATTATTTACCTGAGTTTACCATTTTATTTTATATAGATCATGTCTTTTGAAAGACGTCCATTCACATCCATGCTTCCTATCTTTTACAAATTTGTCGTTAGTTACTTTTCGTAACATAGATTGAGGAATCGCAGAAACCTCGGTTCTTACAAACGGTTTAACTATATCGCGGAGCTTTACAACGTTAAAAATTTTCAACAAGGTAGGATATTAAAACACTGTATAATGTTGTAGTTAATAAAAATGCAATATTACAGTATAATATGTAAGTTTGAATTATTCGAAATTGAATTTTAAAAGTTAAATTACAATTTTAAGCCTGAATAATTTTGCATGCGCTAGTCGCATAATTTTTCTTAAACTCATGCTCCATCAAAGGGTAAGGGCCGACAAAAGATTGCCTCCTCCCCATCATAAGATTTCCCACGGCGACTGGGAATACTCGGCTTTGCTTTCATAAGTGAAAGAAAAGTAACGCAAACGCACCCCAAATATTGAGTTTGAAACTGTATATGTACGTTAATGCCTCATATGTGTTATGTTGAAATGAAACCACTTCTTTTGCCTCGTTATCTAAATTCAATATGTTTAGTGCAAGTTTCATATGAATGTGTTTGAACATTTAAAATTGAATTTATAACTTTCCAGAAAGTCTATTACTGTATATTTATCACTGTCAATCGGAACTCAGCTTTCAGAGAAGTTTTCAATTATTTGGCAGCTGTCAAAAACAAGGACTTCGAGTTAAATTCCTGGAGATCAATCCGAAGTAATAACGTTTTGGACCTTGTTAAACATTATAATTGTGAATAGTAATTTTTTATTAATAACATGTTTGCGAGTTTTCATAATAGGACAAAAGAACTAAGTTGAAGAGAGAAAACAAATTATTGAGTGTTCCTCTGGAGCCAAAAAGAAGTCCAATTCTTTCATGGGAAATATATATTTTTTCATTATAGGCATAAAATTAATAAATCATACAATATTATAGTAGGACTTATGAATTATAAAGTTAATTAATAGTAATTTAATAGCACAAGTGAGTAACGCTAACATTTAAGGGAGAGTTTTAATTAAGTTTGAGCGTAAACCCCTTTAACATACCATCTGAGAGCATCTAAGCCCCGGGATATTCTAAGGTCATTAGACCCAGCTTTGACTGTAGTGTTGCATGTAGCAGTAGCTTATCTCCTCTCTCTTTATTCCTCACCACTGATTACTACGAATTCAAGAGTTTCTAAAAATAATTTCAGTCTTGTAAAAATGTAGATTTTGCCCGCAGAGGGTATACCAAAACGGGGTTTAGAAATAAAAATTCTTCACCAATGCAAATAATACATATTATTTTTATAGTATTAGGTTAAGTAGACCATGTATTAAGTGTAAATATAGGAGGCTTTTTTTTGTTTAATGGTTTCAACCGTTAGAAAATTTGTTAATTTATCCGTCATTTTCGATCTGGTGTAGAAGTAAAAATTGCTTGAATTGAAATATAGAAAACTGCTCGCAGAAATTCGAAGCAAGAATTGAGACATGTTCTGTCAAAAATATTTTTCTTATGATCAGTTTATATTTAGTAGAATCAATGAACTTGTCTATTGCAAATGTAAAGAATTCCAGTTGGTTAAATAATAAGAATAATTATGTTTTCTCCAGTTGTATTTGTTAGATGACTAGCTGATTTCTGTCTTAAACAACCAAAGCATATTTTTATAAAATTATCTGTTTGTTAATTACCTGGGAAATTGTTCCAGACGAGTTCCAGTTTGTATCGGTTAAGCAGACCAATCGTAGGCCTAGTTCAACTAAGGTAGTAGTTAAGTAGTTCGTAGTAATTCTGCTTTTCAAGTAAGGTCATCTTATTCCTTTAATTAATTTAGGCACCCAGATCAAAATCGGTAGGCCATAGAAGGTATAGCAGAAATTGTAATAGGGCCAATTTTGAGTTGTGATTTCTTTTGAATCAAGGTCTAGAACAAGCAATTGTGAAATAACAAGTCTGTTTTTTTATTTATTTTTTTGTCACCACTAAGTGCGATTTTTAATAATAAATTATTTACATGGACAACATGAAAATGCTGTTTTATTCATTCAAAAAAGACCCTCGCCTTCAGATGGGTAAACATATTAGCCTAAGATTCTAAATTATTTCAATAAGTAAGTATACTCTCCATTGGCTAAAATCACACATGGGAGTATAAGTACATATGTAAATTTGTATCTAATATTGTTATTTTCATCAAACCAGCATAAAAATAGCATGAATCTATGAATAAAAAGACAAAGGATGGCATTAATGAAGAATAGGAATCTTGGATATGTCAGTAACCTCGATGTTCTATGTTTAATCTTCTTAAAAAAAGTTAATTAGTATATAATTACAACATTTAAACATCTACCAAGACTTTTTATTAAAAGGTTAAAATTCTCTTACTAAGTGTCGTTAGTCTATTTGCCTTTTTCACTGAAAATTAAGGATAATTGTTCATTAATTTTTTATTGCAATGCGTGACCATTTCAGTTAAAACTTTAACATAAACATTTTGCATAGTTTAATTTTATTTGATATTTTAATAAACAGATTTTTATAATCCACTCCAAATGATTTGATGGCATAATATACTTTTTCGCTTTTATTTATTATTAGCGATACTGTAATAATTTTGTTCAAATAAAAAATATTAATAACAATATAACTAATAAAAGTCGACATAGTAATAATTTTCATTTCAAATTTGTAACAAACCATAATAATCATAACAAATTGTAGTAATCATATATTATAATGCTGTTGATCAAGTCAAATGTGAAGGAATATAATTTGAGACCATGTTTTTGACAGCCACAAAATTATTGAACAAACTTCGCTAACCGGCGGAGTTCCGACTTGACTGAGATCCAGTTGTCATTTAAGTCTATGGCAACTTTTTTTAATCGGTGTAATGTGTCGGGGCAAAAACATATATACATATAGTTTATCTTTAGTTTTAATATCGAAACTTTTCATCAATATTAGACTAAATACCGTTCAGATTAATTTACTATTTAGTACAGTTATTGTTATCAGTTATTTTAATTCTCTCTAATTGATTATTTATTAATTAGAACATATTCTTGCCATTGAGTGAAAAAAATCAAATGTTTCAACCAACATAAAAACATATAGTTTAACGACAAACAGTTTATAAATTAGCTATTTTATTCTAACATTTATATCAATACCCTCGTCGCAGCAGACCGGCGCACGCAGCAAATTTCCAATGGAATTTGATATATTTTATTTTACCCATAAACCCCATAGGGGAGAGTATGTAGGCATGCCGCATTTTAGGTGTTATAAGCAAATATAAGTTACACTCTGCATTGTGAATGTGCAAACTGAATTTTGTCAAGTTATGTTAATAAATAAGTAGAATATATTATTTATTGATTTCCCATAAGAATAACATTGAAAACATATTTTTGGCCTTTTCTACGTAAGCCACGTTAACAATTAAAAATACTTAATTATTTTTCCAAGTTCTTTTGAATGGATTTAGTTAAAATTGTTGAATTAAAAAAAAACTGAGTTGAAAAAATGCCAATACCCACATTTGTTGTGCTTTGGAACCCCATAAAACCCCCTTCCCATGGTCCGATCACGCTAGTTTTCGAAATTAACCTGATGAATACTGCCCTACACCTCTGTACCATTCATGAAAATCGGAGGTTTCGTTCAAATTACCGTGTTAACGGATAATTTACATATATAAAAAATTTAACTAATGTTGTTGTTGGCTTTTGGGACCTCAAAACAAAAAAGTATCATGTTTCCGGGCTTATTTCTTACCGTGACTGCTACCGTAATGGCGTATTCCCCAAAAAATTTGCTAAAATGTAAGTTAAATGTTATCAGCTGTAATTTTACGTTTCATCTTGTAAATATATGTTTAAATTCATAAAGGTCTAAAAGGTAATATCAAAATAACATATATTAAATACAAAACGTCTTTCTGTAAAGGACGTCCTTCAAAGTTCTAAAATAATATAAATAACTAACACTAAATTAGTTCAAACTTAACCTTTTCCATAAGCCTTGAGTTGTGATTTGCCATTTTGGCCAAATGGTGTGATCAATAAACCATGCCATCCCATTTACCTGAAATGATGCAATTAACCGCTGTATTGCCAGCATGTGCACATTAGGTAAACATTATGTTTACAGGACGTCACATTGTGGCATTTCTAAACCACATATACATGGTTGTAATTATGGCATCCAGTTGTTGACGCAATCACGTAACCTGGTCGCATTTATGGGACATTTTACTGATGACTGACAATCGTGCACATTTATATTGTTACTAATATTATTCATTTATTAGGATATTTTGAAATATTCAACAGTCTCAAGCAGAGGAAGATAAACTCGAGGGTTGTAATGATATTCTTAGTTTCTTAGTAGTTCATAAGATTTATGTTACAGCCTCACTAGAATGGTATTGAAAATTGATTAAATTGAATATATACTTAGCTTATCGTCATGGTGTTTTTATAGTATTTTAATAGAAATAATGAAGTTATTCAATGGTCTGCAACATATATTAACTCATTATAAATTTAATATTATATAAAAAGATTACTTTGTAAATTAAGACATTTATAACCTAACATATTTGATATGTAGTATTTGAAGGAGTTATAGTAAATAAATAAATTTTGTACTATATTTGTGTAGTTTTAACTTAAACATAAAATAAAAGATTTGTATCCTGTATACCTTTGAATTCGCAAATAGATTGTTTTAGGTAAGTAGTTTCAAAATCGGAAATCATAATGATTTTGATGGGAAGATAAAATTACAAAACAATACAAACATTTAATCTTTATAATCACTTATTATTTGAATTATCAGTAAATAATCATAAAAATATGGTCTGACGATGTATTCATTTAACACGAAAGGTCTTAACTAAAAAATATTAAGTTTATTGGAAATTTTAAGATGTTTATTTTAAAGTTATACTTAAAACATTCTGAAAGTCGAACGTTGATCTATGACAAGAAAACTATTGTATTTATATTTTAATCTAGTATCATTATAGAGATATTCCAAGACAATGTAGAACTCATTTTTTAAGAAGAACTTTCTTAAACCATTTCGAAATGTTTGTTTGCCATCTTCAGATTTTAATGAAAAGTGGGACATTGTAACAAAACAAATGCCTGAGTTGAATAGGTTTGGTTCTCATAAAAATGACCCAAGATTTGGGTTTAGGAAGAATACACCAATAATTAAGATTGTAACTGTTTGTTGCTGGCTATTAAGAGGTGTGATTTAGTCTTCAGGAGAACAAAACATCATATAATGAAAATGTAGGGGGAAGTTACAATATTGGTAGCTTTAGATACCGATATCCAGGACTGTTCACAATTGTCACAGAAAAATAGTCACTGTTATTGTAGTCTAGTAAAATTAGCTTAAAAAAATAGCTGAACCCGGAAGTAATTGCAAACTTCTATATTTTGACCGATTCTTATGTAAAATTACCTGAGAAAATTTTATTCTCAGGCTGCGCTCGCCTGCTATGGCCAAATAATTCAAAATGGCGGTTGTAGTTTTATAAGTTTTTGCTGAATATCTTTTGAACCGTGAAAGACAGCTAAATTTTGTAAATTAATTAGTAAACCTTAGAAAATACAATTTTGCACATTTTGATATACAGGGTGTTCGGAAAAAACGTTTCAGGAATTCAGGAGGTTATTGCCCACATAAAAATAAGCAAAAAAGTCCCCGTAAACATATGTCCTAAAATGCTTCGTTAACCCGCTAGCCGCCATTTTGTTTTTTACACTAAATAATTTTTATTTCCGCGATGGATCATTGTATCAAGTTAATATTTGGCATGAACCTTCATCATAGCAATGCCCGTTTTCAAGAAAAAAGTTATTTTTTTCCAATGCGTATTTTCAAAATGGCGGCCATTTTAAAATTTTAAACCAAAATATCTCAAAACGGGTAAATTTTATAAAAATTTTACTAGATACAAAAAAGTTGACAAATTTAATTATCTAAACAATGGTACCAAGTTTGTAAGGATCTAATAGAAAATAACGGAGTTATTGAGATTTTTCAATTAAAATTACCTTAATTTGCATTAATTACAATGCAAAATCAATGTTTTTATGCAGAAAAATCTCAATAACTCCGTTATTTGTTGTCAGATCCTTACAAACTTGGTACCATTGGTTAGATAATTAAATTTTTCAACTTTTTTGTGTCTAATAAAATTTTCATAAAATTTACCGGTTTTCAGATATTTTAGTTTAAAATTTTAAAATGGCCGCCATTTTGAAAATACACTTAGGAAAAAAATTGTTTTTTTCTTGAAAATGGGTATTGCTATGATGAAGGTGCATGCCAAATATTAATTTAATACAATGATTCATTACGGAAATACAAATTATTTAGTGTAAAAAACAAAATGGCGGCTAGCGGGTTAACGAAGCATTTTAGGACATATGTTTACTGGAACTTTTTTGCTTATTTTGATGTGGGCAATAACCTCCTGAATTCCTGAAACGTTTTTTTCCGAACACCCTGTATAATATGTATTGGTTTTTATATTTAATTAGGGTGATATTGCTCTCTAAAGCTACTTTCAATTGTGAGCTTTTAAGTGAATTTCTTTTGTTGGTAAAACCATATTACGCTGGTTCCAAGGGTTAAATATAAGCCTTTAACCGTGTTAACTTTTTACTACAGGGTCCCCAGATACCAAAACCACCATTCATCAAAATTTTCATATCTGCATATATATACTTATTAAGATACATATATAAAAACATACTTAAATTCCGTAAAGCTGGTAAACCTGTTAACGAAACGTCCGATTTTTATCAAACTTGACATTAAGGTGTGGGACTAGGTCTATGTCGATTATTTATGTCGATTGGGATTATCAGATTATGGGAAAAGGGTGATATACAGGTTCAAAGTTGTCTAAAATCGGTAAAAAATCAGGGTTTAAGCTTATTTTAGACAAATTTGACCCTGTATATCACCCTTTTCCCATAGTCTCATAATCCCAATCGACATAACTAAATGAAATAGACCTAATCCCACACCTTCATGTCAAGTTTGGTAAAAATCGGACGTTTCGTTAACAGGTTTACCGGCTTCACAGAATTTAAGTACATATTTATATATGTATCTTAATAAGCATATATATGCAGATATGAAATTTTTTATGAATGGTGTTTTTATAATCTGGGGACCCTGTAGTAAAAAATTAACTCGGTTAAAGGCTTATCTTTAACCTTTGGCACCACCGTAATATGGTTTTCCCAACAAAAGAAATTCACTTAAAAGCTCACAATTGAAAGTAGCTTTAAAGAGCAATATCACCCTTAGTAAAATATATGAACCAATACATATTATAAATCAAAATGTGCAAAATTTTATTTTCTAAAGTTTACTAATTTACAAAATTAAGCTGTCTTTAACGGTTCAAAAGATATTTAGCTAAAACTTATAAAACTACAGACGCCATTTTGAAAATTTTGGCCATAGTAGGCGAGCGCAGCGTCGGAAGGTGGTAGACTTTTCACCATCGTTTTTCTCAGGTAATTTTACATAAGAATCGGTCAAAATACATAAGTTTGCAATTACTTTCGGGTTGAACCATAATTTGACTATAGTAGGATTCACGAAAATAGTCCGATGAGAGTCAATACATTGTTGCCAAATTTATTCTGAAACACATTTTAATACTGTATAACACATGGTAAACATAATTACAAATGGCAACATTGCAGGGGGTGAGGGGGACACAGCTGTTAAAATTTCCATCGGACTATTTTCGTGCATCTTACTATAGACTATTGTGATTATTCTCTTTTGAAAGTCAACCTTTTTTGCTCTAAATTTATAATTACTCCACACGGTAGGTTAAATGTGTTAGAAGCAGCCATAGTAGGTAGCGGGAAGAACACATTTACTGTTAAAATAAGAAAGTCTACTCATAAAAAAAGGTAAAACATTGTCGTGAGCTTAGTAATATTTTCATAGAAGTACCTGGAGGACGAGCTTTTGCTCGGTAAACACAAATACTAATATCAGTTACAGACAATGCGCTAAAATGTCCATTGAAAAAAGGCTTATTTCTTGTTCAAGAGGAGTTCGTTCGCTCCGCTCACTCGCCTTTCAAACTGTTTCAATGTATGCTTACGGGTGCTGAATTCTTTGTACATTTGTTGAAACACATGTTGAATCTGTAACACGTAATTATATTTATTTTGTTAAAAGCTCTTTTCATAATTCTTACCAATGATTTTGTTTTGAAATTCAAATGCACTCTACAAGTTGATTATCTGTTTTTTACTTTTACATGACTTTTATTTATCTAAACATCCATAATCAGCAGTTTGAAGTACAATTAAAAAAATTATAAATCATTATATTATACAGTAGTATTATTTAAAAATTTAGTAACTGGCTGCCACGCAAAACCACATGTTTATCCTGAAACACGAATTCTGCACTTGAGTTTGGAAACAGCTGTTTTAATTATTTCTTTGTTTTAATTTTTAACTCCAAAAGACCCATGTTAAAATTTCTTAAATTTCAATTAAAGATTATAAAGAAATAAGATTTTCCTGGCGTAGAGACCTGCATTTATATTATTTTTATCGAAGAACAAAATTAATTGCAAAGTTTGGATAAAATCGTATGATCCGTTTTTGAGATTCGAGTGCAAACATATAAAATATACCTTACTTGTATTGGAGTATAGGATAGTATATTGGTCACAGAATAATTATAATAAACTCAACACCTTCTAACACTCAACAACGACTTAAGTGAGTTAATGTTAATAATTATTGAAAATGTCTTAAAACAGGCAATTTGGACAGGGTTCCTGAACTTCACGCGTCCAGTCGTTTCAATCGTAATTTGTACAATGATAGTACTGTAAAACTGTAACATCCCTCACTCATATACTGTACAGCCATCCGAGCTTAGTGGTTTATTCAATAAGGGATTGAACTATGTGACTTCCGATCTCAACACTTTAGTCGGTTGCAACCACATCCATTCTATGAGAAGTCTATTCATATTAACATGAAATAGACTACATACATTACTATGTAGTCAATGCTTTAATCAAACATCACATGATTACAGTGGAGGCTCCGGCCACCCGATAAAGCCTATAGCATTCATTAGTAAGCAATTAGCAAATGATTAGTCATTTAAGCATGAATACACCGAAATTACGAAGAAATGTTCTAATCACTAAGGGATAGGTTTAAACAGGTATGGAATTGGTTTTAAACAGATTACGTAGAGTAAATTTAAAGTGATACACTCTAACTTAAATCGTACTATTGGTTGATTGCTTTTATTTATTTTTCTTCAATATTAAAAATATTAACTTTATTAAATTAGAAATTTTCACGTGCATGAAAGGAAAATCAAGAAATTATAGTTATCATGTCTGAAGTGTGTTATATTAAGAACTATGTAACTTATCTTGCAAAGTAATTAAGATATATTATTTATTAAATTTTATTGTGTCAATTCCACGCAAATAAAAGATTGATGAAAATGTAATTAATGTTTGCAACATGCAATCCGAGTTTTAACCAACTAATTATGAAGTGCATTGAGCATTCATCATTGAATCCTATTAATTATGTAATAAGCGGACTTTATCGATAAATATAAATATAAGGAATTTGAGGTAAAATCTTCTTTATTATTTATTTTCAAGTATTAAGTACAAAAGGTTTTTATAATGACGGTTTCTATAATATGTTTAAAAGCAGGTCGACACAATATTGCATTTTTCACAGTCAAAAATTCTCTAAATTAAAAACAATAGACTTAAATATATTTTTTTACAAAAACTGCATTTATTTATTTATTGTAATGATGAAAATGTGTACTTTTATTGTGTAACTTAGCTTTAGCTGTGGTAACTTCTAGAACAATGTTTATCTTAAGTTTATGGTGAAGCTCAGTGTGCTTAATCCAAATTTACTGTCCGGAATGTTATAGTACAATATTACTGTAACATGATTGTATGTATCTTTTTTTTGGAAGAGCAGTGTAAGTTGAGATATAGGTGTTTCGTATATTTTATCATTCACTAAGACATGTGTCTTTTATTTTTTTATCAACAGTAAATATAAAATGTGGCGTTCAAAGGTGCGTGTTAGTTTGACAACTAACGGCAAACTTTATTTTCAATTTATATTTTAAATTAGTTGAGGCTAATGTTAATGTAAGTAAAAAATAAATTTTTTATATTCCTCCTAAAATATATTCATTCTGAAACACTAAGCGTTTGACCGTTTGCTTTTAAAGTAATCCATCGTTCAAGCACAGATATAAATAACAACATATAATTATTATTCAATAATATGATTGTGAGTTACCTCTTACTTAACTATTGTTAATTACTAGCGACAGCCCACGTGAGATTTTGTCGACGCACAAAACCTAGGCCGCCAGCTCGGTGTAGTAATTATGGTGGACTTCTTGGCCCACTCACTGTTTATTCAACTGCAACGGCGAATTTCAATTTAATTGAAAATAAACCATATGTACATATTAAATGGTAAAGACCACACATAATGGCGAATTTATTGAATAGATTCATTGTCAATACCCGTTAGACGCCTTAACTAATGCTAGGAACAATAAGGAAAATGTATCTATTTTTGCACAACAATGATAAACTCATTTAAAAACTTTTTGTCTGGTGTAACACAATTGATTGGTGATTTTATTTATTTCTTAAGGTTAACTACTCTAAATAAAACAATTGTCCCAGTGCCTTGCATCAAGTATAAATTGGATATTGTTCATGCAGTAAAATATATTATTTTAATTTTAGTACAAACATATTTAGATCATGTTACATTAGTTTTCACTTTAGACATTTAACAATCGGATCTATATTTTTTCTTAAGCTTAATTTATCAGCTATTGGTAGTTATAATAAAATATCGACGATTGATTAGCTTTGTTTACTTGTACGTTTACTTTAACTCTTGTAAAACTTTCTAAGCAATTAAATAGATTTAATTTCCAGCAATCAAATAGGTTATAAAAATCAAAAATAATTGGCATGATAGTTATTTAGAATATTCTTCCTGTTAATAAAGATTATAATATTTCGGTTGAGTACCGCTTTGGTTTGACTTAAATTATTACTTGGGAAAGTAAACCTGCAAAGCCGAGTACTCACGGTCGCCGTGGGAAATCTTGTGATGGCGTTTTAATAGTGAAGGAGGCAATCTTTTGTCGACCCTTTCATTTGTGATATCCAAAATTTGGATGGCAGGTGTGAGTGAGAAAGTGTGAATAATTTAGTTAAAGAATAGTACACCATTATCATACGATACTGAATTTATATTCTAAAAATTGTGTTGTAAAAGTATTTTAATATTTTAGTTTTTTACTTTTGGAACTAAACACTACAAAAATGTAGAAGTATGCATGGTTCAGAGTGAAGTAACTTGAAATATTTGGCTTGCCCAGTTAGATGCACTTTGCATTTTAAGATAATGTCGCGCAAGTGCTGAATTTAAATTGTAAAACGTTATCATTTTCCCGAGGCAAATTATATCCTTTCTTGTTTCTTTCTTGACCTCCTTCAGATTTTTCTATATTCGATGGTATGATATGATTTACAGTCATTTCGCATTCACTGTTAAGTACGTCTATTTAGTTCCACTGACTATTTTTCCGTATAAAAATATTATTTGTTTAGCAAATTTCAATCAAATATTTCGTTTGGACACATAAAAATTGTTCATTTAACTCTACTACGCAATCACTGTAATTTTCACATTTCTTTAGTAAATTCGTTCATTTTAGTGTTCGGCGTGTTCAAGGCGTTATACGTGTTTTTCCTCCTCACATCCTGGCGGATTTATTAGCAATTTCCTGAATAAATTGTATATCATGTTGTTGGTTCGGCATTGTTAATAATGTTATAAGGTGATAATTTGTCAAAATATTTTAAGTATTTATTAATGGTTTGTCTATATATAATAATAAAATGACATAAAAATCATGGTACACTATTTCATCTTGTAAATTGGAGTGGACACTATTCTGTTAATAGGAAGACGCAACTATTAAAATTAAAACACTTTGCTATCAACGGACTTGTTCTTCTCAAAGTAACATTGAAATCATCCGGATCCAGAAACTTTCTTAGTTGAAAGCACTATAAGGAAAAATTTACGTGAGGAAATCCTAATATGGTTTCATTTAGTATATTTTAGATTTCTTGCCAAAATATGTTTCCTTTGAATTGGTGCTTTTACGGTGCGCATTTTATGTTTGTGTTTGCATTTGATGACTTTTTATTTAATGAATTTGTATATTTGTATTTATAATCCATACTTAATACTTTTTACTCTAGAGTTATTTATTCTAGTATAGGGAAATTCGATAACACTAAAAATAAAAATTTTTGAACTATGTGATGCCGACAGCCGTTTTGGTCAGCTTATAGTTCTGCGTTACAACGTTTTTACACATGCTAATGAATAATGATTTAGTGTCCAGTTTCCGTCTGAACCCTCGAATTAGGCCTATTTTAAGTTATGTATTTACCTTGTACTATTTGAAGTTACAAGACATGCTCCGCAGAAACAATGATACGCGAAGGGAAAATTAATTTGGTCATATCCACAAAAAAATATGAAGTTCATAACTTGGTAACTCTGGAACACATTCTGTGTATTCCAACGAGGTTAAACCAACCTTGTTGGTATAGTTGGTGTATTCGTTCAGTAAAGCTCAAATCCAGTCAAGTAAAAATAGTTTGTGTGGTGACCGTTATTTGGGCATGTGTAAAATTTGTCCTGGTTATTAATCAGTAACCTGAAAGCTATCATTTCCTGAGCAAGAAATAACAGCAAGTTTTCCATTCACAACCTCCTTTGCTGTTAATATAGTATTATTTATTAGTTTGACAATTTTGTATTTTTATTGTTTTAGTTACATTTGTAGAAATGAAAAATAACTTACCAAAAATAGTTACCAAGTTTTTCACTGTAAGTGTGTATTTGAAACAAATTATTTGAATTGTATTGTAGGCCCTATGAAACTTTGTTTATAAAGCCTGCAGCTAGCAATTTTTAGTTTAAAATTGGAAAACATAATATAGGCCTACTAATACTATTAAGTTAATTAATAATCAGAGTAATATTTGTATAGCTTCAAAATAAAATGATCATCCCAATTTATGTTTTTTTTTTCAATTCAAATAGTACTTATTAAATTATTTGTTTTAAATGTGATTTTTATTTTCTTCTCAGACTACTAATTAGGGGCCTATAATGAAATATATTGTAAGGAAAACAATAACCTACGCTCTCTCCGGCTGTATTTGTAAGGCGGTTGGAGGGGGGGGGAGAAGGGGGGTATGTATGAGTTTTGGTGCGCCAAAAAATTTAAAAGCCTCAGGTGGTACGCGGGCACCAAAAGTTTGCGGAACACTGTTCTAGACGAATACGTCAAAAGATAATTGCCTCTAAAAATATATGGTTGTTATATTGAAAACACCCTTTAATTTGTACACTTCCATTTGTAAATTTTTGTTTGTTTTCAAGATAGCTGTTTTGGGTAATGTCCTGTAGCTATTGTGTAATGAATATGTCAATAAATAAATCAATAAATATCTTCACACCTAGCTAATGTCTACTGCACTAACATTTATGTGTAAAATAAATCTGCACAAATCTAATGAATTCGAGATGATAAACGAAACAAATCATATTATCGTAAGTAGTACAACTGTGGTTTAAACACTTTTTGTTCGAGCTCAAGCTTTACATCACAAGCGATGGTCGCGGTAGTGCCCGACAAACAAGTTCAGGACCTTGTTATGAACAATATTACTCGTTGTATTGCTAACTTTATTTAGGTAACTACTTAAAAAAGGATTTAGCAACTTGTTTATCTTACTAACATAGTATATCCACTTCGTTGCCATAAAAAATAATCGGTATATTGTCTGCTATATATTCTGCTGCTGCTATATTTTTAACATGAACAGTTGATGATCTCTGCACCACGGGATTTTTTTTTATCGCCCCGGAACATCTGCATCGCAAAGGGCGTTTTCCTGAGCAGGATGTCTAAATATTATGTAGTACATCTCAAACTAGGAATGATAGTGGCTTTTCCATGCCACGACCGAGTTACGCACTATCAAGCAGTTCGAGCGTAGGATTTCAATCAAAGTACGGAGTATCACGTTCGGCCCGAGTTGTAAACGATATTTATTCACACTGTACTAATTTCTTCTGTAATTAATGATCTGGATCAAAAGCTGGATAAGTCAACTCTTGCACTATTCCTGGACATATCAAGATTCTCTTTTGATAGAATCAACCGTAAGGCTATTATAAATAAATTAAAACATATTGGTTTACACAAAATGCAGTTTAATGGATTGAGTCATTCGTAACTCATAAAAAATTATACATGTGTGAAAAACCAAATCAACTCTGGAATTTCGTCTAATATGAGCACTATTAGTTATTGTGTTCCACAAGGAACTGTTCTTGGTCCACTGCTTTTGATTTTATGTGTAAACGAAATTAATACAGTAACAGAAAAAGGAAAATCAATTTTATTTACCAATGACACCACTTTTTACCACTCTTACATCTAGGTCAGACTAAATTTAAGATATCATCATTTATAAAAATTTCAAAAACTCTTGACTGGTTGACTAACAATTGCTTATTGGTAAATAGCTCAAAAACTTAATTGATGCCATTCAATAAAACCCTGCCAAATATAACTAAATCATCAAATACTAATTCATGACACAACTGTCACTTCATCACCAAGTAACAAATTTCATGGCACTACAATCACTTCAAATCAATCATGGCTCCCTCTTATTCAAGAAATATGTAAAAAAATAGTCCTGGAACATTTATGATAAAAATATCATTGAAATGTTGCACTTTACAAGTTACCACAATACCGGGTGTTCATAAAGTCTTGCCCTGATAAAGAAATCGAATAGCATGAAAACAAATGATGGTAGAATAATGTTTTATTTACAGTTTTAACAAGTGACTTCTTAAGTTTTATTTACATATTTTCAAACTCAATAAAATTCTATGTGTCGCCTTGGGTTGCCTGTAAATATTCGAGGCGACTTTTTCTTTTTTCCCATATTTTGGTTAACATTTAATGAGTATCTGACTGCACTGCATTTCTTATTCTCTCTTTTAGTAACTCTAAATCAAGAACTTTGGTAGAACACACTACGTCTTTGACAAACCCCCACATAAAAAAAGTCCAGAGGGGTAAAGTCTAGTGACCGAGGAGGCAATTTATTCGGGCGATCACGCCCAATCCACCGTGACTTCAGTGATGCGCGGGCGTCAAGTTCGTTTCTTGTCACACCCTCCCCTGTCACAAAAATATGGATTCCACCTCTCGATACTTTTTACATAAGGTGCATTTGTTCTAAATGTTGGCAAAATGTCTTTGGACAGTACCGCTAACGGGGGACTGGGTTTCATAGAACCATAGGACACACTGTTACTTCTTCTGGAGGCTAACCATTTCTGATTTGCATTTGTACAGAATTTAAAGAAAACTGCATTGTTGTCAAACAGCTAAACAAAGGTGTTACAAACTTAATAAAAAAAAACTAGATTAAATTCCCTTCAAAAGAAGCAATGTAAGTTGCTTGTGGCTCTAATGGTTTCTGTACAGCAAAGCTATCAAATCAGGGCAAGACTTTATGAACACCCGGTATATTAATTATTCATATGTACATAGACACCGGTCATATGAATTACGTTTTGGGGTTCAAGCACTGAAGCAGGAAAAGTTTTCAAACAACAAAAAAGAGCTTTGAGGATAATGTGCCAAATCCCTAGAAGGAATTTACGTAAACTCCTTTTCAAAATTATCAATATTCTTACTCTTCCGTAAGTTTTTATCTTGGAAATGTCATCTTAACGTCCATAAAAATATTTGGCAATTTGAACAAAGAAAAATTAAACATTCTCGCAATAAAATATTTAACAATTTATTAGATGTACCAAGATTCAATTCATCGTTTGGACAGAAAGGAGTTGATTATTTGGGAGTAAAATTTATAATAAAATACCTGAAAAAATTTAAAATCAAACGTTAAATTTTAATAATAAATTTCATAATATATTTTTCTACAAGTTTTCGGTTGCTAATTTGATTTCTGTGATACAACGACATCAATACCATAACACTATATCTATCATCTACTAATATCATCACTAATATCATCTACTATCAGAATAGCCAATAATTTATGATACTATCTCTAGTTTCCATAGTATCGTTACTAGTGTTACGAATCATAACTAGTGTGAAGAAATATCCAACCGATTTAAGAGATATGAAAAGTTGTTTTCTATACTTCATAGCTGATAGTTCAGTTGCTATGTAATTTTACGGTGCATTAAATTTGTTACATTGTCTCAACTCAGTTAATTAGGATGTTAGAATAATGATTAAAGCAACTTTTCGCACTTGGGCGATGAACGCATCATTTGCAAAATAATAAAAAAAAAACTTTAAAAATTGACATTTTTTCTATTTTTGCAATTTTTACCAAGAAGGGCTGGTTTTAAGTAAAAGGTGATCACAGCAATTATTGTTTTACAGCAAGAAATTCTCCACAATTTAAGACTAAAATCATCGTTTTAGACCTTAAAGTTTTTTATGTACATAAATATATAATTAAGCTTAGTATTTTTTTCGATAAAAACATGATTCAAGCGATTTTAATAAAAAGTGCCATTTTGTATGTTTGCCAATGAACAAACATAAAAATTTTACATACTACATCGTGAAGTAATAATGGTATGTTCATCGCCTATGTGTAAAAAATTGGTTTAATCATCAGGCCAACATCCTAAACAACTTAGCAAAAAATGAGACATATAATTCAGGGTATTTCAGAACTTCCTACCAATATTTTCGGGCATTGTTCCAGGGTTAGAAACATGTCTAAATATCATATGATTATAATAGAATTAGTTAGATTAAAATACTCAGATAACTCAGAACTCCATTTTTAATGTACAGAATCTAAACATAAACACAAATAAAAAAAACATGTGGTATATTATACATATGATTAATTGATAAAGGGTAGGGAATCAGTACTTCTTAACATACTCCCACCCGTTGAGATAAGTCCTACAATAATCATGTGTTAGAATTACAATGACTTTTGATATGTGTCTTTTATATAGTCCGTTTGCACTTTTGAGCGTAACCACCCTGACCAACCCATCGTCAGCAGGGTGCACTTGGTCTACTCTCGCTAGGTTCCATTTACATGGCTGAACGTTGTCTTCCTTTACATTCACAATATCTCTAATTTTTATATTTCGTTTCAAATCTTTCCATTTATTCCTCTATTGAAGTTCATTTAAGTATTCATTCGATCATTTTCTCCAAAACTGTTGATATAACTGCTTTATCAATCTCCATCTTTCCTTGATATTAATTTTCTTCTCACTTACGTCATGGTTTGGAAAAGCTGTCAATGGACTAAAAATTAGAAAGTGGCCTGGAGTAATCACATTTAAGTCTCGGGGATCACTTGACATAGGAGATAACGGTCTTGAATAAAGGTAGGCTTCAACTTGTGTCAATAAGGTCGATAGTTCTTCAAAGTTTAGAACTTGATTACCCATAACTCTGATCAAATGGTGTTTCATCGATTTTACCACGGACTCCCATAGTCCACCAAATTGTGGGGATGAAGGTGGAACGAAATGCCAATCAATTTTATTTTGCTGTGCAAGTGTGGTAACTGAGCTTGACTTTATAATATCTCTTTGTAACTTATTAGAAGCCCCTTTAAAATTAGTTGCATTGTCCGAATATATGTGATATGGTTAACCTCTTCTAGACACAAACCTTTTTAAAGCATTTAAAAAACTTTCAGTGGTTAAGTCAGACACTAGTTCAATGTGAACTGTATTTTTCATCAAACAAATGAAAATCGCAACATATCTCTTCAGAAACACATTAGTCCTCCCTACCATCCCCTTCATGGTGATTGGACCTGCGTAATCAACTCCAACGGTACTGAATGCTCTTCCAGTTGTGACTCTATGATTTGGTAGATTACCCATTATATTAAAAGTGTTTGAAGCCTTATAACGTAAATAGAACACATTTTCGAATGACCGTTTTTATTTCATTTTTTATGTTGATAATCCAGTACTTTTGTCGAATAATATTTTGTAGGAGCTGTGCTCCAGCGTGTAACTGTTTGATGTGTTCGTCAATAATCATCAGTCGAGTACACTGATGTTGTGCCAGAATCAACAGCTGATGTTTAGCATCATATGAGATGTTTGCATTTTTCAATCTTCCTCCAAAAATCTTCTTCGCAAAAAGCCTTCTTCATCTATGAATGGGAATAACGTTCTCAATTTACTCTTGGCCTTAACATTCCTATGTTTTTTCAGGTCCCTTATGTCTTGCGCAAAAGATTCTTTTTGTACAAGTTTAACCATTGCTTTTGTGGCCTTTTCTATTTCACTTCCATTTAAAGCTCCTCCTTTTTTTCCTTCTGGTGGCAATCTCAAGTTGGAATTGAATCTCAAGATGAAGGCAACAATTGATATTATTTGGAAGAAACTAGAAAACGTTCATTCACTAGAAGTACTCATTCCCTACCCATTATCAATAAAAAACATGTGGTATACTATACATATGATTAATTGATAAAGGGTAGGGAATGAGTACTTCTTAACATCATATTTAAATTGTCCCGAAGTTTTTAGTTACCCTCACAGCCGCCATTTGTCTTTTTGCACTTTTTAATTTTTTTCTAAAATTTTTTTTAGCATTCGAAATTGAAATTTTGTACAAACATGGCAACTAGAAAAAGTAAAAAATTGGAAAATTTTTAAAACTCATAAAACAAAATGGCGGCATTTTAAAATTTGGTTTCTTAAATAACTAAAAGACCGTTGATTTTACAAACATAAACATTTTACAAGGATGACTTTTTAAGGTAACTTATTTAAAAAACCGATTGCCACTTTTTTTTTTTTTTTTTTTTTAATTAGATGAATATTAACTGAGATGTGGTAGCTTTAGTGGTACGTGACCGCTGGAGGTCAGTTACAGTGCACGCCGAGGCATGCGGCTAAAGTCAGCCACAACAATGCAACATTCTCCGTAGTTTTTACTTTTCAAGTCATTTTAAGCGATTTTAGATCATTTCAGACAATCATAAAATTATTACAAAACACTCTTGGTCTAGGCATAAGTTTAGAATAACTGTAATTTATTTTACTTAATTAGGGAAAAATTGGTAAAGATTTGTTAATAATATGCTTTTTACTTACATAAATACAAAAACTTCATAACATTCTAAATTAAAAATACAAAAGAAAATTTATACATTTGACAGAGGTTGGAAAGCATAGCCAAACTTCATTAAGTTGCACGAAATGCCGTCCACCTACACTGTTACAGGCCCTGAAACGGGCTTCCATCGTCTGGTAAATCTTTGCATTTTCTTCTTGAATGGCGGCCCCAGCCTCCATAATTCTAACCACCAACTGAATTTGATTTTCCACTGGAGTAGAGTAAACAAGTTCTTTCATACCCCCCAAAAGGAAAAGTCCAGTGGCCTCAAGTCTGGAGATCTCGGTGGCCATGGTGTCGGACCCCTTGAACGACCCAACACTCCAAATTTCATATTCAAGTAATCCCGTACATTGGTTCCAAAATGAGCAAGGGCGCCGTCGTGTTGCAACCACATTCCCATTTTTTCTTGTAGCGGAATTTCCTCCACCGATTCCGGAAGAATGTCTATCAGAAACACCCAGTTAGGTGGGAGAATTAAGTCGGTTTGGCAGGATGTAACCAATGACATGGTTACCGAGAACACCTGCCCAGACATTAACTAAAAACCGATTTTAACTTTGTTTCTGAATAATTTCGTGAAGATTTTCTTCTGCCTATGCGTGACTATTTCTACTATTGAATGTGCAATCTATAGTGAAGCTACTTTCATCTGTGAAAAGAACCTTTTCAAGGCAATTTTATTTCTCTGTCATCTTGTGAAGGAACCAACGAGAGCCAGTAACACGACGAGGATAATCCCGGGGTTCAAGTGAGTGAACCTTCTGTACATGAAACGGATACAGCTTCTCATTATTTAAAACTCTCCAAAAAGTGGCATTGCTCGTATTAATTTCGTGAGCAACCACCCGAGTGCTGGTTCGGGGATTTACTTCAACTATTATGAGAACATTTTTAAAATCAACAGATCTAATGAACCTACCTGTCTGATCTCTTAATCTGAAAACTTCCGTTTTCCCGTAGCCGATTTTTGACTGCAGTAAGAGTCTTTATACATGGTAATATGTGGAAATCATTCAGCATACAATCTTTTTGCCTGAGATAAATTTCCTAATGCAGCTATACATAAAATGCATGACGCAATACTCTTCATTAGTGTAGTCAGTCATTGGGTCTTTCTTAAGTAGTTTTCTCTAACTACCACTTACCAATCAGTGAAGATCTGATAATCTAAATTTGATCTAAGATCTGAGATCTAAAGCCAAGATCTGATAATGGTAAATTTCTTAACCATCCACTTAGCAATCAGACAATAACTTTTTTTTAATAATCAATCAATACAGTAACACATTATTATTATTATTATTATTACGAGGTGGCCCATGCGCAAATTGCGCATTTTATGATTCTGTATGAGTGAAACTCACCTACAGTACGTGAATGTTCATTATGAAGTGACAGAGATCTATTTTTGTATACTGTCTGGCTTTTAAAATTCATCTGAAGGTAATCAGCTGTTAAATTGCAATTCATATTAAAGAAATTGCTATAAAAGTTGGTCAACATTTTAAAGCGCCCTCTAGAAATAAATCAAAGGCGAGGGGGTCGAAGCCCGAAACGAAATGACATTTTAAATTGCGATTCGTCACTGCGCTATATCCTAAGCTTTAAAATGACACCTCAATCTTAAAAATCGGTTCAGTAGGTCGAGAGAAAAAGGGACGTAACAGACGAAACCCTTATAGAAATAAGAAGATAGATTTTTAATAAACAGTAAATTAAACAGCTAATAAAAGTGAACGTACAAAGTTAGAGAAACTGACTACATTAAATAAATAATAACATTTTCAGGCAACAATAAAATCAGCTGATTAGTTTGTAAACAGGTACGTTGACTTAACCACAGCTGAATTAATAGGTCTGGGTGTTTTGAGTGAATTTTTAAGACAGTAAAAAGGAGTGCGATTTTAAAACCATCCTGGCGATAGATAATTAATATAGAATATACTTTTAGGGTTATGTAATATTTTATTGTCCCTCAGAATAATCTAAAACCGCTTAAAATGCCATGAAACTTAAAAATAAAGGAGACTGTTGCATTGTTGTGGCAGACTTTAGCCGAGTTCGTTGGTCGTTTGGCGAACCTCACGTCAACAAGTTCGGTAGGTGGGCCGGCTAATCGCACTTATTCAGCTCTTATCAAATCGTGCCGTAAAAAATCGGAAGGCCGTGACCGGATATGTTTCCCCCACCTGTTGGCCATCCTCCTCACATCTGTCTCTTTCCTGAAGAAGTCATCGCCTTTTTAGGAAGTGGAAATATTCCTCGCAAAAGAAGGAACAGAACCCTCTTCAACGGATGATTCGACGGCACCACTAAGTGCACACGCTGCAAGTATGACATCACCAACAGGGGCAACAAGAAAAGTCGGTATATGAACTTGAAAAAAGAAGGAACAGAACCCTCTTCGACGGATGATTCGACGGCATCACTACACACCCGTTCTCCATGAGGATGGAACTGACGTGTGAATGAAATATGTAAATAAATTGTAGTCTGTGGTATCCTTACAAAATTGAGTATTCATCTATTATCGTAAATCGTCATACCATCATCTTAATTTTAAATGTTTAACATAAAAATATATACGGACACAAGCAGAGTATAATAAGAAAATATATTTATACCACTATAAATATATATTGTCCAATAGTAAGACGTTGCGGCTTAACATAGATGAATTGGATAAAATATTGGTTCGGTTCGCCTACCTCCCACATGGGTGGGTTGTGTAGGCTGTCGAACCGCACTCTACTCATGAAAGGAACATGACGGTGAGTTCGCCACTTTCCCTACCGGTAACTGAGGTGGGTAGGCTGACGAATCTCACTGACTACGTATACCAATGTGGCCTCCAAGGACTACGGAACAAGCACGCGCACAATGAAAGAAACATTCAATGACCGAATTCTTACACTCCTATCACACATCACGTTTTTAGCCGTGCGGGAAAAACCGCACGATTTAAAACCGTCCAAGTACACCGTACAAGTAATTGGCAGCCGGTTAAAAGCCGTCGCCGTGCCTGTGTGAAAGGTCTCATAAGATTCTATTGGAATGTCCGCCGTGCGATTTTTAATCGTACGGGCGAAACAGTGATGTGTGAAAGGAGCGTTAAATTTGGCTATACCGAGCTACCGCTGTTCAAGACCTTACAACTGACTAAGCACCAGGTGGACCCAACCTGGTCCACCTGGTGGAAGATGAGCAGATTTCGATAGTTGGGAAAATACATAACCCAAAAACAAGTATATAAAGGTGAATCAGAGTGAAGGTATAACTTTTTACTGCAGTTGGAAAACAAACTAGGGTGAGTACTGTAGGGTTAACCTCATTGACGGCCTTTCGGCACATGTCAATTTTGCCTGCGCTAATTACGCCCAAATCTCGCGCACGGTTACCCTACCGAAGATAAAACTTCTTTTAATGTAAGCCCATATTCAGGTATACAGATTAAAGTTATTGGTAAGTCGGGGAGAACGATACCTTGCCGGTGGTGGTGCAAATGGTAAACGCATGTAGTTTACGACTACGTTGCGGCGCGGAACGAATACACGTAAATCAAAATCGGAAGCCAGTATCATCCTAACGGCTAACATACGGAGATGAAACTTTTTTTAGTTAAAGCCCATCTTCAGATCTACAGATTAAAGTTATTAGTAGCTCGGAAAGAATTATACCTTGCCGGTGATAGCGAAGGTGATAAGCGCATGTACGACTACTTCTGTTGCTCATGAACTTCACCCGTGGATGGGTTCGCTAGCCTACCTACTGCCGTGTAAAGTAATAAATTAAAATACAAAATATTGGCTGTGTGAGTAACTAAAGACTTCAGGACAATCTAAATATGATATTTAGATATGTTTCTAACCCCAGAATAACGCCCTAAAATATTGGAAGGGAGTTTGAAACACCCTGAATTTAACGCACCAAACACCCCTTTTAAATGACAAAGTGTTTGGACTGAGACGTTGAAAACAGCTGTTTCTATAGAGTGTGATCAAGAAAACTAGAACTATAAGGTAGGTGCCAACAACAAAAACAATAACAAATCGAATGACGTCAACGGTGCAGCGGCTGATTCGTTCAAAACAAACCACTCATCTGTCAAACAATTAATGTTTATGTTTATCATTTAAACGAATCAACACGACGTGTTTTTTGTTTATAGAAGATTTAAAATGCCTGGTTGTGCCGTTAAAGGTTGTTTGAATAACAATTATGGAAATAAAAGTTATATTCATGTTACATTTCATCGTTTTCCTAAGGAAAAATCTGTACAAGACAAGTGGTTAACTAATTGCGACTTGGAACTGAATACAAATGTTACCAATTTAAGAATCTGCTCTGACCATTTTCGGAAAGAAGATTTTGAAAATGATTTGAAGAGTAAACTATTAAATTTGAAACCTAAAGCTATTTTAAAACCCACTGCTATTCCTTTTTTGAAAACTGTTGAAGTGCAAAGCTCAAATTGCGAGGAAGTGGTCGATGTGAATGAAAACAATGCAGAGGAACATGAACCAAACAACGCGAACACTAGAGCTTTTACAAAACCTACTGCTCTTCCTTTTTTGGAAACTGTTGGACTGTCAAGTTTAAATTGCGTGGAAGTGGTCGATGGGAATGAAAACAATGCAGATGAACACGACCCAAACAACGGGAACACAACAGCTTTTTCAAAACCCACTGCTCTTCCTGTTTTGGAAACTGTTGGAGTGTCAAGTTTAAATTGCGAGGAAGTGGTCGATGGGAATGAAAACAATGCAGATGAACATGACCCAAACAACTCGAACACAAGTCATTGTATTCCCAATGTTACTTCACTTGAAAGAGGTAAATTATAATGTCATTAATTATATTTTTAAAATTACTTTATACTTAACAAATCAATCAATTGGCAAACCGCAATTTGTCGACCGCTTTTTTCCGTGGTGTTCGACACCATTATGAACCGTCTGCCCAAGTAGGTTTACGGGCGGGAGTAGAACTGGCTTTGAAAAACTCGACAAGGTAGGCCTACTGTACTTATTGTTTCCAGCATTTGAGATTACTATACCGTAAATATTTCCCTCTTCCACAAGTTAAGAAGTTTCAATAAACCGACATTAACGTCACATGATATCTGTCGGATTATTGAGGCTACATTTTTATTTCTCTACGGTACAAAATATTAATTCCCTAACATTGTTTATGAAATATCTCGTTTGAGCAGTAAATTGAATCTTAAATGGTATCTAAGTACTTTAAGTAGGCAATCACATTCCTATGTTTTATGAGCTTAAAATATATTTTAACTTTAAGGCCTATTTAGATACAATTCTATACTGAATAGCCTGTGTATCTTATTCTGTGTAATCTATAGCCATAACTTTATGCTGCTACAGAGTTAGTTAACATCAGTAGATTGTAGGCCTAAATAATGTGAACCATAATTTACATCTAACCTGTCATTAAATAAAAGTTTTATAACACACAGAAATCAAACACTACCTGATGGTAACCCTATTCAAAGCCATTTTTGGAACAACGTTATGTCATTTGACTCAACATTTTATAAAATTTAAATTTATAATTTTCACTCAAATTTATAAGGCAGCGTCCTTGGCTCAATGGCAAAGATCTGGGTTATCATCCAGTAGGCCCACGTTCAACTAACTCCCTGCTCGGAGACAAAAAGATCGTGCGGCCGCTCCCATATTTTGGAGGTCTAAGCCAGCAGTGGTCCAACTGCATGAAAAACAAAGTGCAAGCCTTTCAAGGGAGAAATGTCATTTAATTGCTTACCTCCCTCCGCAATACGCAAGACGATATTTAATTATTTACTCAAATGTGTAGGGGTTTTTTAGCTTTAATTAAACACATCACATAGATAAATATATACTACATTGTATTACAGGTTCTTTTGGCTTTAAACTGAATCAACAATCATGTCAGGAAACCGCCATCTCTTCCAATCATGATGATATGATCAATGAAATTAAAGAGTTGAAGAGTGAAATAGAAAGGCTGAAAAAAGAACTTAGTAGTGCAAACCTTGTAATTTCAGCACTAAGATTCCAGTTAAAGAAATATGAAGAACTCTATACAGATAGCCAAAAAGACCTCCTAATTACAGGCAAATGCACTAACTGGTCAGCAGATGACATTTCTAAAGCAATTACAATACGATCTTTGTCACCTAAAGCATTTCAATATGTTAAAGATATCTTGAAATATCCTTTACCAAGCGAAAGAACAATCAAACGTAAACTCTCTAAAATAGTTGTAAGGCCAGGTTTGATAGATTTAAGCATGAGTATTTTAAGAGCTCATGCGAATGTTTTCACAGACTTTGAGAGAGACGTGATTATGTCATTTGATGAGATGAAGGTCAAATCTGATCTATGTTACGATTCTATTGATGACTGCATTCTAGGTCCACATACCAACGTACAGGTTATTATAATTCGAAGTCTTATTGGGAAGTGGAAACAACCGGTATACTACGGTTTCGATCAATCAGTTGACAAGGACCTTTTTTTTGACGTGGTAAGAGCAATTGAGGCAACAGGATTTCATGTTCGTGGTTTTGTGTGTGATTTGGGTGGGTCAAACCGGAAACTTCTTTCAGAATTAGAAATTCAACTAGAAAATACCAGTGTTCGAAATCCCTGTGATGACCATCGCAGAATATGGGCTTTCAGTGATGTACCGCATATGCTAAAGCTCTTGAGGAACCACCTCCTTGATGAAGGATTTTTGTTGTGCGATGGCAGAACTGTTCAAAAAGAAGTCCTGCAATCCCTAATTGAATCCCAAAGTGGGGATCTCAAATACACTTACAAATTAACTCAAAATCATCTTCTGGTGTCTGGTACAGAGAGACAAAATGTCAGGAAAGCTGCTGAACTTCTCTCTGGTACCACTGCAAATGCAATAAGACATTGTCAGCCCCACAATGCCCACGTAGGTGATACAATTGATATTGTAAATGATGGATTTGATGTTCTTAATTCAAGGTTTCCCAAGCATCCAAACAACATCTTAAAAAGTGCTTATGGAACAAATCTGGAGGAACAAAATGTTGCCCTTAAAAAACTTAAAGAATTGTGCCTGTCTATGAGAGTTATTGGGCGAAAAGATTTACTTCCCTTCCAGAGAGGCTTTATAATATCAATTCGAAGCATTCAAGGACTTTTTAGTGAATTAAGAGAAGATGGATATTCTTATCTGATGACATCCAGGTGTAACCAAGATGGGCTGGAGTCATATTTTTCTTTAATTAGGGGTTTCGGTAGATTTTATGACCATCCTTTACCAGTCGATGTAACCCGAAGAATAAAATCTCTCCTTTTATCCAGAAACAACGCAGTAAGCGTCATTAGAAGCATTAATGTTCCAAGGGAGGATGATGAATCAAATACATTGAGTGCAGAAGTAATAACAGACTCTATCGGTGATGAGAACGCCAATGGGGAGGTGTTATGCAACCAAACTGAAGATCAAGAGGACATTGACTACGTTAATTCAGAGTTAACCAAGGAAAATGATGCTATTGCGTTTGAGAGCTGTGAACATGATACGGAATCTAATGAATTACTAAAAGTGTTAGCTGGATATGTCGCTTACAGGGTAAAAAAGAAAAATATAAAATCAACATTCGATTATGGTCATATAACAGGTCTTTATCCTAGTTCATGCGCAGACTGGCTCTCAACTATTTCAAGAGGAAAACTAATAAATCCAACACCAGAATGGTTACATGTGGTTAAACAAATGGAACTGGACTTTACAAAATTTCATGGAACCCATGAATTAAGGAAGACAAAAGGTATAACAAAAAATCTTATTGAAGAATTGAAAGCAAAGTATTATAACATTGATGAATTTGCTGTTGCTTGTTTCATAAGAACTAGAACTTTCATACGAATGAAGGCCATAAATAAGAGAAGGGGGACCAAGCGAAAGCAATATGGAAACAAATCTACAGATTATAGCAGGAAAGCATATAAAAAAATGGCCAAGCTTCAGTAGGCGATGAAATTTATTCTTTTAATGGTTGGTAAGTTCAATTAAATAAATTTCCAAATAAATTAAGTTTTTTTATTGAAATTAAAATTTTACTTTTGTGGTTTCTCATTTGCTTATTTTAATTTTTTCACTTGGGGAAGGGATGGGAGACTGGTTATTGACCATACCAAGATCAGTTTCTGTTAGAATATAATAAACAAATTACCTCTTTAAGAGATAAAAATACACTATCAGTAAAAAGTTTTATTAGTAAAAGTTTTAGGTATACATATTTATTTAAGTAATTTGTACAATAAAATAACTAGTATTAAACCACTAAATCATATTTTGAAAATGTGTGCATAATAGACAAATACTGATTATATCTAGTAAGTTTCCTTCTTGTAATTATTCAAGTTAGTTAAAAAATTTACTATATTTCTGCTTGTAACAGATCACACTGTGTTCCTGCTGAACTCTCAACCTTACTCCTCTCCCCTAACTCCCACCTGAAGTCTACAAATGCAACAGATTAAGTTAAGGTAGGCCTAAAAAAAGAAAATTTTTATATTACAAATACAAAATTTATTTTTTATGATATTTCCCATGTTTACAAAGATGGTTGATAAAGTTTAGGAATAGAAGCTAAACTCATTTAGATATACTAGTAATTGAAAATAAACTGGTTAAAACGTATTTATCTTAGAAATCATATAAGTAACTTACATAGTTAATAATATTTATTTAATCATCATCAATCTAAAATATTATATGGTAATTTAAAACTATTTTTTCCCAACAGTCGGATCAGTATTGCTGTTCCTGTTTTGAGTCTAACATATAGTCCTTGTAAGACCCTCCCACCTGTCATGGGATGCAGCAGATAAAGGCAAATAATAATAACATTTATTCTGCTTACAATATTTTACATTGTATGGGAATGAACATAGTTTGGGGAATTTACTTAAGTATTTTACTGTGTTTTTTTACAATTTAAACATTCACATTGCCAAATTTTATTTCACTAAGTCTTTTAAATTATTTTTTCATAGTTTCCTTTCATTCTTCTTTCTTCCTTCTTCATTCTTCAAAACCAAAGGATGTTCTTTATTGGGCCGGATATATCATAGCTTCCCTACTAGTTTGTCAACCCTTATTTCTTTTATACATCATACTAAGAAGATTACCACTATTTAACTGGTCTTCAATTTAACCAGCCTACCCTGACTAAAAAACATTATTTTAACCGGCTGGGATTTGACCAGAAATGTTCTTTTCTTATATATCATTCAATACAACATAATATAATACTAGCGTATTCAACCTAATTAAAATGTACTCTACTGGATGGAAGTGAATGGAAATTTTAACTAATTTTAGCGAATTTCCCTATAGGGAATACGCTATTACGGTAGTAGCCATGGTAAGACCTAAGCCCGGGACCACTTTACTTTTTCATTTTGAGGTCCCCAGAAGCTAAAAACACCATTCGTTCATTTTCATATATATGTATATATATATATATATCTATATATCTATCTATCTATCTATCTATGTGTCCGTGGTACTGATAACTTTTGAAGGTGACCTCCGATTTTGATGAAATTTGGTATGGAGGTGTAAGACCAGATCTATTTTCATGAGTTCGCGAACCAGCATTCTCGGGTTATGGGAACGGGGGTTTATGGGGTTTCAAAGGGGTCAAAAATGGGTTTTTGGCATTTTTGGACCTTAATTTTTAAAATTCATTAATTTTAACTGAAACCATTTAAAAGAGCTTAAAAAAACAAACAATTTGGTATTTTGAATTTTTATCATAGCATAACTGGTTACGGGGCAAATCAAAAAATGTGTTTTCCATGTTATTCTTATGGGAAATCAAGAAAACCCTATATCTTGCTTATTTATTAACATAACCTAATCAAATTTGGTATGTACATTATCTATATAAGGTTTAACTTATACTTGCTTACAAAACCCATATGGCGGCAAACCTACATACTCACCCCCATGGGGTTTATGGGGAAAATAAAAAACTGCCAGAGTTTGATACAATTTTGTGTTTACATTCACCAATTATTGATTACCTTAGATTTTCTAACAACACCCAATGGCAGCAAACCTACATACTCGATCCTATGGTGTTTTTATGGGGAAAGTAAATAATCTTAAATTCCATTGGAAATTCGCTGAGTACGCAGGTCTGCTGCGACGGGGGTATTTTTCATATATTTAAGTATGAAATAGAACAAAAAGTCAGGATGGGATTATTAATATTCCTGTCAGTAAATGAAATTGAGGGAAGCAACTAACTAAAATTATATTAAGGAAATATATCTTATGATAGTGTATAATAATTGGTTACTTGTGGATGTAACAGATCAGACTTTGTTCCTGTTTTGAGTCCGACCTATCCATCTCCACCATTCCCACCCCTAGTCAAGTTATGCAGAATGCTAAGGCAAGTAGTTAAATACTATATTCTCTTATTTCTAAACTCAATTGTTTTTTTTAATTAAAAAAGTTGCATAGAATTTTTAATTTACATTTTTATGGGTAATACACAAAGTATAACTTTTAATAATTACTTGTGGATGTAACAGATCAAACTTTGTTCCTGTTTTGAGTCCGACCTATCCATCTCCACCATTCCCACCCCTAGTCAAGTGATGTAGAATGCTAAGGCAAGTAGTTAAATACTATATTCTCTTATTTCTAAACTCAATTGCTTTTTTTAATTAAAAAAGTTGCATAGAATTTTTAATTTACATTTTTATGGGTAATACACAAAGTATAACTTTTAATAATTACTTGTGGATGTAACAGATCAAACTTTGTTCCTGTTTTGAGTCCGACCTATCCATCTCCACCATTCCCACCCCTAGTCAAGTGATGTAGAATGCTAAGGCAAGTAGTTAAATACTATATTCTCTTATTTCTAAACTCAATTGCTTTTTTTAATTAAAAAAGTTGCATAGAATTTTTATTTACATTTTTATGGGTAATAAACAAAGTACAACTTTTAATAATTACTTGTGGATGTAACAGATCAGACTTTGTTCCTGTTTTGAGTCCGACCTATCCATCTCCACCATTCCCACCCCTAGTCAAGTGGTGCAGAATGCTAAGGCAAGTAGTTAAATACCTACTATATTCTCTTATTTCTAAACTCAATTGCTTTTTTTTAATTAAAAAAGTTGCATAGAATTTTTATTTACATTTTTATGGGTAATAAACAAAGTATAACTTTTAATAATTACTTGTGGATGTAACAGATCAGACTTTGTTCCTGTTTTGAGTCCGACCTATCCATCTCCACCATTCCCACCCCTAGTCAAGTGATGCAGAATGCTAAGGCAAATAGTTAAATACTATATTCTATTATTTCTAAACTCAATTGCTTTTTTTAATTAAAAAAGTTGCATAGAATTTTTATTTACATTTTTATGGGTAATAAACAAAGTACAACTTTTAATAATTACTTGTGGATGTAACAGATCAGACTTTGTTCCTGTTTTGAGTCCGACCTATCCATCTCCACCATTCCCACCCCTAGTCAAGTGATGTAGAATGCTAAGGCAAGTAGTTAAATACTATATTCTCTTATTTCTAAACTCAATTGCTTTTTTTAATTAAAAAAGTTGCATAGAATTTTTATTTACATTTTTATGGGTAATACACAAAGTAAAACTTTTAATAATTACTTGTGGATGTAACAGATCAGACTTTGTTCCTGTTTTGAGTCCGACCTATCCATCTCCACCATTCCCACCCCTAGTCAAGTGGTGCAGAATGCTAAGGCAAGTAGTTAAATACTATATTCTCTTATTTCTAAACTCAATTGCTTTTTTTTAATTAAAAAAGTTTCATAGAATTTTTATTTACATTTTTATGGGTAATACACAAAGTATAACTTTTAATAATTACTTGTGGATGTAACAGATCAGACTTTGTTCCTGTTTTGAGTCCGACCTATCCATCTCCACCATTCCCACCCCTAGTCAAGTGATGTAGAATGCTAAGGCAAGTAGTTAAATACTATATTCTCTTATTTCTAAACTCAATTGCTTTTTTTAATTAAAAAAGTTGCATAGAATTTTTATTTACATTTTTATGGGTAATACACAAAGTAAAACTTTTAATAATTACTTGTGGATGTAACAGATCAGACTTTGTTCCTGTTTTGAGTCCGACCTATCCATCTCCACCATTCCCACCCCTAGTCAAGTGATGTAGAATGCTAAGGCAAGTAGTTAAATACTATATTCTCTTATTTCTAAACTCAATTGCTTTTTTTAATTAAAAAAGTTGCATAGAATTTTTATTTGAATTTTTATGGGTAATACACAAAGTAAAACTTTTAATAATTACTTGTGGATGTAACAGATCAGACTTTGTTCCTGTTTTGAGTCCGACCTATCCATCTCCACCATTCCCACCCCTAGTCAAGTGGTGCAGAATGCTAAGGCAAGTAGTTAAATACTATATTCTCTTATTTCTAAACTCAATTGCTTTTTTTAATTAAAAAAGTTGCATAGAATTTTTATTTACATTTTTATGGGTAATAAACAAAGTACAACTTTTAATAATTACTTGTGGATGTAACAGATCAGACTTTGTTCCTGCACAGAGGCCTGCACTTATAATATTTTTAACCCAGAACTAAGTTATATGCAATGTTTGAATAAAATCATTCGAGACTTTTGGAGATCTGTGTGCAAACATGCGTACGTAGGCCTACATATATACAAATATACCTTACTCTTATTAGAGTAGAGGATATTTATTTATCCTGCACAATATTTGTTGCAGGGCTGCGGTTTGGCTATTATCTGGACTTCCTGAAGTTTATCTCCTCCTTTCCATCCATTGCCTAGTTTTATGACATAACATTATGTTTCTCATGATATTATACTTAGTAAATTAAGAAAAAAAAGAATCATATTCCAAGAGGTAATGTAAGAAACAAATGTAATTTAGGATTTTGAGATGTGCTTTTCATCTCTAATTATTCACTTTTCAAGTGTGAAGTCCTGTTACTCAACCACATTTAACCATTCTGGTGTTCGAATATTTAGGATTTATATTGGAAAACCGAGAGCCAGTCTACGCATGGACTAGGATAATGCCCAGTTTTATGACCATAATTTAATGTGGACTTTGTATTTTTCTTTTTCACAAAGTAGTTGACAATCCAAAAGCTAGCCCTTTCCATAGTTTGTTACATTGGTTGCATAACACTTCCCTATTGTCGTTCTTATCAGCGACAAAGTCTGTTATTAGTTATGCACTTAATGTATTGGATCCATTATCCTCCCTTGGGACATTAATGCTTCTTATGACGCTTACTGCATTGTTTCTGGATAAAAGGAGAGATTTTATTCTTCGGGTGACATCGACTGGTAAAGGATGTTCATAAAATCAACGAAAACCCCTAGCTACAAAAAGATATGGCTCCAGTCCGAAAATTTACATCTCACCTCGAGAGATCATAAACCATGTGATTTCTCCTCTTAAATTTTATAAGAAGTGAGTGAAAAACACAATGATGTTATGAAGCCTCTCTGGAAGGGAAGTAAATCTTTCCGTCCAATGACTCTCATAGACAGGCACATTTCTTCAAGTTTCGTAAACTTTAGTTTCTCCAGATTTGTTCCATAAGTACTTTAAGAACATTGGTTGGATGGTTGGGAAGCCTTGAATTGAGAATATCTACGCCATCTATAATGATTTAAATTAAGTCATGTACGTTGGCATTGTGGAGCTGACAGCATGTAATTACACTTTCAGAAGTACCAAAGACCAGAGGATAAATTTAAGTTAATTTGTAAGTTATTTGAGATCCCAATTTCAGGATTCAAAGAGGGATTGCAAGACTTCTATTTCTGTCATCGCACAACAAAAATCCTTCATCAAAGAGGTGGTTCCTCAAGAGCTTTAGCATATGCGGTATACATCACTGAAAGCTTACTGTATATCATGCAATGGCCATCACAGGGATTTCGAACACTGGTATCTCCTAGTTGAATTCCTAATTAGACCCACTCAAATAACACACAAAACAAGGAACATGAAATCCCATTGCCTCAATCGCTCTTACCACATAAAAAAAGGTCCGTGCCAACCGATCGAACCCTTAATGTAACGGTTGTTTCCATTTAATAATAAGACTGTGTATTAAAACAAAATGTGTCGAGACCAAGAATACAGTCATAAATACACAATTTTAACTTCAATTATATCACATCAAGTGAATTAATCACTTATTCCTAAGTCTGTGAAAACATTTACATTGGAGCTCTTACTCATACTTAAATCTATCAAACATTGCCTTACAACCATTTTAGAGAGTTTGTGTTTTATTGTTCGTTAACTTTGCAAGGGGTATTTATCTTTAACATATTGAAATGCTTTAGGTGAAAAGTTAATTTTATTTATTAAAAATATATACTGGTGATCAGTTGGTACATCACTTACATTGGAATTATGTATTGGTAAAAGTGTTCCATTGTTAAATCTATGAATGCCACATTTTTAATTTGAAATACATTTTAATATTTTACATTTTACAACTTGATGAAACTGTTGACTTACTGAAGCATGGGCACATTCATCCTTTAACTTATAAGAACGCTTTTATACTGGAGAAGAGAACCTATGTGCAAGGAATAAAGGAGGAGCAGTCTGTTTAAAAATAAGCTATAGATTTTGAGTTTAATAATTTATTTTTTAAATATCTAAAAAAAATTGCATAACTGTGTTGAAGCAATTATTCTTAAATTTAAAATGTTTGTATTTAGATCAAAGTCACGAATAAGTTAGTTAACCAATTGTTATGTGGATTTTTATCAAATGAAACGCCTTTTTCTGGAATTTGTATAGTTTTTAACTTTTAACAGCCCAACCAGGCATTTTAAATCTTCCAATTTACAAAAATAATGCAATATAGGTGCAATAAAATTTAATAAAGGACAAAAATACTAAATGTTTAGCACTTGCTAGTTTTGATCCTGTCAACATTAGCCAGGTAAATCAATGACTTTTTCCAATTGTGTATTGTTTGTCATATAAAATGTTTGCAATTAGAGAATACAATCTTTCTTAGGAATGATGGACTTAACTCAAACTTTGCTGGTGTTAGTGTACTGCTGAGTGCTGAATAAAAATGCAAATTTCAGAAATTGAAATGGAAAATGACACAAGCAGTTGTGCGGCTGTGTCACAAACAGTACTGTATCCAATTTTGCATTAAAAAGACAGGAAAAGTGTTAATAACTATTTTGAAATTTGCTACATTACTTTAAAGAAAAGACATTTTTAAAGTGTATGTTAAGCCAATTACAGAATACTTATAGATAAGTCTGTATTAAATATCTTTTTGTTATTTACTCATTTATCTATATTTATAAAAGAGGATGTTTGTATATTTGTATATTTATATATTTGCGATTGATTGACTCGGAAACCACTGAACCATTTGCCATGAAACTTGGTACATATATGGAAATTTCATGTAGAATGTTTATAAGCCATTAGTGTTTGTATAGCCCTTCAGGGTTTAGCCCCAGGACAGTCATAAAGGTACCCATGTCACGGTTTAAACTCTCTTTTAACTGTTTTCATAGGAACAATCAAACCAATTTTCAGGTAGGCATTGCAAAGGCAGGAATCAGCTTGTCAAATATAATTTACAAAAGGTTAACTATAAGACAATCTAACAGTAATTTTAGTAAATCAAGAATAATGTTAAATTGTCATAACTCTTTTGTTTCCGATGCAATGTAAATTGTACGGGAAATAAACTATTATTATATTAGTATTATTATATTTGTTTTGGTATGCTAGTTATGCATGATGTAAATCATGCTAGTTATGTATGCAACATCACTTTTTGGGACCAGAGTCAACTTAAAGTTAAACTTGCGTTGAAAACCAAGTCAACCATTTTGTATTGAATTGAATTACGTTTAAGTTAAAAGTGTTCGGGGAAAGCGGGTATAAATGGGATGTATATAGTAATTGCAATTTCTGTTAATTTTAAGTTGAGATAAACGCTTAGGTATATAAAGATATAGTGGAACTGATTATTACTAATAGTAGGAGAGTATACTAAAATATTTAGTAATTATTTTTCTAATGTATTTATTTTATTTTGGATATTGTGTATTTTAATGGTAAAGAATTAAATAATGATAAACACAAATCATGTTTTTTTTTCTTATTTGGTTAAATTTTTAAAATGATGAGCAGTCAGCAAACGGGTCTTTCTTTTATAAACACAAAAAGTTCTTTTTCAATTGTACCCGTGAACTTTCAATTGTTTTGATTTCAAATTCCAATGCCATTATAAAACGGGGAGTCACTTATTTTAATGAATAAGATATTGTGATCATGTCTCATCATAAACACTTATTTAATTTGATAGATAAGGATTTTTATTAAACCACTAAATTTTTAGCAATACTGTATCTACAATAATATACAGAATTTCGTTACAGTAAGTACAAAGTATACAAATGATAATAAATTCTGTTTTTGAAAGTGCTGGCCTAGTTGAAGGAATCTAGGAAGGGTGGGAGATTCTTATCGCTGCCACACTTCTCACAGATAACAATAGATTAAAAACTGATATTGCTCTTTAATAGTTTAGTTGTCATGACCAGGTAATCTGAGGCTATCTGAAATTCAAATTGTGGTGTATTTAAGCTAATTGATATTTAACAAAATATATTTAAGCCTCATTATGTCATTACCGGTATACAAAATAAGAAGGTAGCACAAATTTGTGCTACCTTCTTATTAGCCAATCAGAAGACGCCGCACTAGGAGTACTGTATCTCAATAAATTAAAGACATGTTAAGAATGAAACCAAATTTAATTAAGACAAAGGAATTAATATAACAAACAGTAATTCATTAAAATCAATTAAACAGCAAAATAGCAATGATTAACTTATAAAACTTTACAAACAATTTACATTTACCTCCTTAAACATAGGGTTGAGCACAATAACTCTTTCAGAATTATTCAATAATTTAAGCTAAAGAAAACATAAACCATCCATCAGTTTTTATAAAACCCTAATTTAGAAAATCACAACAATCCAAATGTACCTTCATGTCCGAGGCGTTGGACTCCATAGCCCCTCAATCCTTACACCCCTATACCACAAGACCCACTCACATGACCAACTCCCCGAATGTCAATTTCCTGACCTATTAAAGCCAGCCAAATAGGTCAGCATAAAATGTTAGCTGTTAATAACAGTTCCAGCCTACTTATACAAGCTCAAATACTTCCTCCCCTCACGTTATATCCCTGACCTCTATCAAAACAAACAGATTAATTAGAAAACAGCAATCATTAACTAATAAATACAAGGATAAAATTCAGTTACCAAACTACACAAAGTTATATTTCTAACTGAAAAAAGAAAAGCTTACTGTTTAGTATATTAGTAACTAGCCTATATTTATCTATCGAAATGTAATGATCCTGAATTTTGCAAATGTAAAGTACTGCACTGATTTAATTCTTTCTAGATGATTTCAGATAATGCAAGGGCAATTGGTAAGTCATTAATGCCCTTTGAGGTACATTTCTTGAAGAAGCTTAATTTTTACTCATGAGAGACCTTCCACAAAAATTAGAAAAAAATCATCAAAATAAGCATAGACCTAGGTTGTAGTACTTATGTCCTTTATTAGTAGAGAATACCAGAAACTTGACTTTAAATTACTGTACTTTACCAAAAGTGGTACAGTAGACCATCGATTAAACAACATGGACTGTACCTTGGTCAAATAACACTCACTAAAAGGTCGAATGAACCAATCAACATGGTAAATCTGCTCTGTAATGTAGCCTACAAATGAAAGTATTATTTATAACTCTTAATATTTAAGCTTCTAAGCTTACTGTTACAGTTTTTATATAGGCCTAATGAAGTAAGTTAAACTCACTTTTTTAGCGAATTTCCCTATAGGGAATACGCTATAACGGTATTAGCCATGGTAAGACCTAAGCCCGGGACCTTGTTACTTTTACATTTAGAGGTCCCCAGAAGCCAAAAACACTGTTCGTTCATTTTCATATAAGTTATATGTGTGTGTGTCCGTGGGGACCTCCAATTTTGATCAAATTTAGTATGAAGGTGTAAGGCACGGTCTATTTTCATGAGTTTGCGAACCAGCATGATCGGACTAAGAGAAAGGGGTTTTATGGGGTTTCAAAAGGGTCAAAAATGGATTTTTAGTGTTTTTGGAGCATAATTTTCAAATTGAACAATTTTTACTAAAATCATTTAAAAGAGCTTAAAAAACAAACAATTTAGTATTTTTATTTTTTAACTTGGCTTAATAGGTTACGGAGAAAAGCTAAAAATAGGTTTCCAATATTAATCTTATGGGAGATCAACAAAACCCTGTATCTCGCTTAGATACTTTATTTGAAACACCGACGCACTCTGTGGAACAACTTGATAAAATTTGGTAAGTAACTTACATTCACTTGGTAGGGTTTAACTGATATTTGCTTACAACACTCATATGGCGGCAAACCTAGGTACTCACCCCTATGGGGTTTATGGGGAAAATGAAAAGAACACCATAACTTGATAATATTTGGAATGTACATTCACTAGGTAGGGTTTAACTGATATTTTCTTACAACACCTATATGGCAGCAATCCTTCATAGGCCTACTTAGTACTTACCCCCTGGGGTTTATGGGGAAAATTAAAAATTGCCAAATATTAATACCGTTTGATAATTAGGTACCTTACGTAACTATTACATTTCCTAACAAAACTAACATTGTCTAACAACATCCCATGGCAGCAAACCTACATACCCATTCCTATGGTGTTTATGGGGAAAATACGATATCTCAATATCCCATTTTGGAAATACGATGTTTCGTTGGCTGCACTTCCGCAGACGCCCAGTGGAACTATTGATTGAAAATTATCGATCGATTTGATCGATATTCAAACGATAAATTATTGTATCTTTTATACTAAATGAATATTTGTAACTCAATGTAGGCCTATCATATCTGAGTAAATAAATGAAAACTTTTTAGCAAGACTTTATTGTAGGCCTAACTTAACTAAGTTAATTAAAAATTATAAACTCCAAACCAGATTAAATTTAACAAATCTACGATCAAAATACTAACAAAAACTAATAACAAAATAGCTAACCTGTAACAACATCATATAACTTAATATGAAGCAAACAACACTCATTTTCAATTACCGGTATATGCCTTCCCTTTTGTGGCATTTAAAAAATGCAAAAATGAATCATCTCCCGACCATTAAACATTTCTTTTAGAGAGGTATTCAGCTAGGCCTAGTTGGTCGGTTAAGTTAGATGATTTGAGTCCCGTTTTCAATTACTTTGTATGGCACTCCATGACAGTTCTATGGTTTAACTATTGGCAGATGTTATTGAATCTTTTCAGTAGGTACCCGATCTTTTCATTCATAAATTATAGATTCGATTGTAGGACATCTCGATAATTTTCATTCAATAGTTCCACCGGGCGTCTGCGGAAATGCAGCCGTTTCGTTTTTGTTATGGGGGTCACCATATGCCCCAATCACCATTGGAATCTGGCCTTGATAAAATTTGGTGTATAGGCTACCCTGAAGGGATACCTCTTTGCTAAACCCTACAGGAGTAAACTTACATAAGTTACCATACTCAATTGCATGGTGTTAATGGAGAATATAAAAACTAGAATTTTTCAAAGGACCAATGTACTAGGCTTACCATGACAACAGTATGTAGGAATTAGTCTACATTTGCCTAGCTAATAACAACCCCCCGCCAATATTAACAACTCTCTAAACATAAAAAATAAGTTATAGGTAGGCCTACTGTAGATTACACTAATTTATCCATGGTTAAAATTAATATTTAAGTCATAAAATTTCATTATAAATTTAATTAGTATGCATTTGTTTTACTTCGGTTCATTTACAATTTCAGTAATAAGTTAAAACTTAACCATGACAAACTCCAAAATCATTAATTATTGTTCAATAACCTATTTCGTTCTGGAAACTTTTTAGGCCTTCAGCATAACAATTTATTAATTTCTAAGTACGGAAACAACCATATTTTTAAATTTTATGGTAAGATTAGATGAATTGTTTGATATTTTCATTTGGAAAATAAGTTTTTGGATAAATATGTGAGTTTGAGTTTTAATCAACATAAAAGACTTTGACCAGCACCAAAATTAACTCTTAAAATGTTACATATTAAACCACCATGCCATGAATTGAGATTAACTCAAATAATGGGAAAACCCTCATTTCCCGATGATTCCCAAATCATTTTCAGAGATTTTCTTCTTGAAGTCATCAAAAGTTAACTCTTCTAAACCTGTGAATGTCATCTAGACCTACTTAATTACCGTACAGCAGAACTAATGGATACACTTACTAACTTAGTTAAACATTTTTATGTGGTATTGACTTCAAAATCTTACTTCTAAAAGGCATTTCCCTTAGGCAACTTACACTAGCCTAAACCACAAATTTCAATTACCTACCATACCTTCCCTTAAGAGTGACTTTTCTGTTCCTATTCTGACAGGATGGTCCTACTTCATCAAAACACTACTATAATGAATCGTTATTTATAAATTAATTATTTAAAACTGTTGATTATGTTCTTTTGGCTAAATAAGTTAACCTTGGGAAGGCCTAATCCTCGGATTAAGTTTAAGCTGAATAGAAAAAGGCCTACCGATTGTCGCAATATACACATATCACTAATTTTTTATTGAATAAGAGTTAAATTTCTAAAAAATGTAACTTAATACACCCTATGTAAATTGTTAAAATATTGATTTTGAAAACCATAACCTGTAAAATAATTCGTGATACTTCGCAGCACTTAGAAAATAAGGTTAAATAAGGTTACGGTTAGGTGAATGTAAACAACATGACGTCAGCGGAGCAGGCAGGACATCAGGACCTCTTCAATCAGCTGTTGGTGTCACCTACCGTTCTCCTATAATATTCTAGATACTGTGAGTGTGATGAAAAATTGTTATTTTTAACCTCTAAAAAAATTAGTTTTATGTAGCATTTAAGAAGAGCCAAATAACTTATACCGGGTGTCTCACATAAGGTGTCTCAAATAGATTATAGATCAACAGTTTGTCCTAAAATCTTAAAATAAAATCATTTCCCACTAAATTGGCCGCAAGATATAATTTAAAAATATTTTTTAACGTTTTACAAAAACAGGGTGTCCCAAAGACTGAGGGTTACATGTTCGAATCTCGGAAATTTTAAACACAAACATATATCATGTTATACATTATTAGGAAGTGCTATTTATTACAAACTTTTTCAACAGAATTTTGTTATGTTTACTCGTTTCACAATAAAGTCCATTTTTGTAGCCAAAATCAAAATTTATGGAATACCCAGTAATTCTCTTATTGTTTGTCATAAATCACCTCTGATTCATAATACTTATTTGAAATAAGCTAAGCTTTACAATGATATGCAACAACACCGCATTTATTAAAAAACAAAAATTTCCAAAACTTAATATTTTTGAAAATGTTTAAATAAACAAAACTCCAAAATTTCAAATATACTAACACATGTCATTTTGTACATCATATTAAAGCTCTCGTTAAACTGAACAACTTTGTGATTTGTGAACAATATCATTTTCCCATTCAACTTGCATGTTAATTTATCAGGACATGATAGTATGGTAGGGTAGTCCTTCTTCCATTGATGCCATACCATTAAATTAACATGCAAGTTATATGGGAAAATTACAATTTTACTTTATTACTACAAATCCAAAAGAGGTAATTTACACTAGTGTGTAAATTACATAGTTGCTTAGTTCAATGAGAGCTTTAATATGATGTACAAAATTACAAGTATTTGTATAAAATAGTTTTGAGTTATGTTAATACAAACATTTCCAAAAAAATTAAATTTGGAAAATTTTAGATTTTTTATAAATGTGGTCTTGTGTGACATATCATTGTAAAGCTTGCATTATTTCAAATAAGTATTTTGAATCAGAAGTCATACTGGCTGGGTAGCTGAGTGGTTATAGTGCTCACCTTTGAATCCAAAGGTTGCCGGTTCGATCCTGAGGAAAGTTAGTAGCTTTTTAAAGGATCGATTCCGGACCCAGTTGCCATTTGTCATTGGGCTATTAATTAATGATGCTTTCTAACAAATGGTCGATATTAGATAGTAACAAGACCGGAGTTTGGACCGTTCCCCGTCAAAACGTTAAAAAATGCCTCTGGCGTAGATAGACACAAAATACAAATACTAATACAAAAAATACAAATATATGACAACAAGAGAATAACAGGGTATTCCGTAAATTTTCATTATATATACGAAAATATACGCCAATTTGAAACGAACAAAGATAACAAAATTATGTTTTTACCAAAATGTTTGTATTTGAAATTTCCGAGATTCAAACATGTAACCCCCAGTTTTGGGACACCCTGTATTTATACAACGTTAAAAATATTTTTAATTATTCTTTGGGTGTCAATTTAGTAGGAAATAATTTTACTTCAAGATTGTAGGACAAACTGTTGATCCATAATCGATTTGAGACACCTTACGTCAGATAAACGGTATATACGAGAAAAATGTTACTGGGCAACAACATACCACGGAGCATTATAATATGAAATAGCTAGATCGCAACTAGGTCACTTTCCAAATGACAACCTTTTAAAATAATTTAACCAACAGTACAAACCTCATGTTACTCTCACATTTATGAATATTCATCGGGATGGCATGTAACCAGCGCCGGCTGGTGTGAAGTTGGATTTTGGTTTGCAAATAATCCCCGATATGTACACAAGATGTGGCAGGCCTCGGGGTGTTGGATGTCTTTCTAATTATGCAGCTGACTGCTCAAACTTGATTATGACTTGCACGTTCAACATAGTAAATAGTTACAGCAGATGACCAGTCAAGTACTTATATGTTCAGTGGCTACATAAATACGCTTTTAAAATACACAAAATAATAATAATAATAAAAGATTGAGGTGAAATTATTAAAATTTCCTGCGTAAACACTAAACAGTTTGTATATCTCTTACTTGCCTACTGTGCGATGGGGGCTGAACCCCAATATCCCCCTAATACTTAAACCGAATTCGTTAATACCTATTGATGGAATTTAAGGTGTTTATTGTAGTTATTATGCTTAAAGTTGGTAAACTTCATACTTTAGGTAGGAGGATAATTAAGACTATTTAATGAGAGTGTAAGTTTGATTAACCTAAAACTGAGGTGACAGAATAATTGTAATTAGGGTGTTCCGGAAGGAATTCAAATGGTAACTACATTAGTAGTGTGTTTTGGTTACTTCTGGCCCGGAAGTGACGTCACCGGAAGCCACGTGCCACGGCACGCAGCTTCCGGTGGGCCAGAAGTGGGGACAATAGATGTTGGGGTGGAGATGGTGAGAGCGTCGGCGGTCGGTTGAGCGAAGAGTGCGCATAAAATAGAAGTTAGTTCAAAATTGAAATTCGACGGTGTTAATAAAAACTCTAATAGTTGAACGAAACTAGAAGTTAGTGTAAAACTGAAATTCAACAATCGGGGTGTTGAACTAAATTTGCGCATAAATTAAAAGTTCGTTCAAAACTGAAATTCAACGATCGGGAGTTGAACTAAATTTGCGCATAAATTAACCGGGGTTGAAGTAAAACTTCGCATAAATTAAAAATTAGTTCAAAATTGTAATTCGACGGTGTTAATAAAAACTCTAACAGTTGAACGAAAATAAAAGTCAGTTCAAACATAGCGCAGTCATAACAAGAGAGAGAGAGAGAAGGTAAATAGAAGTGTTAAGTTCCGCGGATAGAACGAGAATGAAGAATGAAACATGACGCGTCGAAATATATGCGTGACTGTAGATGTCAGTTAATGGGGGGGTCTAGAGCTTCCGGCCTGTCAGATGGTGAATTAATCAATGGGGGGAGTGGAGATGGCGCTCGGTTGAACTAAAATTGCGCATAAATTAAAAGTTGCTTCAAAACTGAAATTCAACTTGATAATGTGGGGTACGGAAAGTATGTCAAGGTCATCCCGAGTAAGTTTTAAAAAAGCCTATCCCGCTACCACAGGAAATAGTTCTGAGAGTTGAACTATCCGGTGATAGCGGGATAGGTAGAAGACTCTTTTGAACTTTATTCGTAAAAACAAATACAATCAATGTGCAAAAACAAATACAATCAATGTGCAATACAGGTTGAATTTTTGTGATGAAATACGGAGTTGTAAAAGTAAACGCCGACGACGAGGATAAGGTAAAGGCAGAGTCCCCAGATGACGTATTTGGCAAGTTTGAAGAAACGTAATATCTCGAGTTGGTTTTCCCGTTCCAATCGTTTAATTTCCAATTTCAATTTATCCTCTTCCATTCTAGTTACAAAGGGAACTTCATCCATCATATCCATCATGATTGTGTTAGTGTTTGAAATTTTAAAAGAAGTTATGTTGATAGTACAAAAGTCGAAGACGGAATGAGGAGTGAAAGCGAGAAATGTTAGTTAAATAAAAAAGTGGTGGGGGGAAAGATGAATTACAAAGAAGTGGTGGGGGAAAGATTTTGCTCTTCATTATTACCGTCAGTAGTGTCAGATGGTGCAGGAGTTAGATTTAGTAAACTGGCTTCGTCCGAACTTTCAACCTTATCACAAATAGGACAATCGTATGTTATTTCCAAATTCATTTTGATAGTTGTAAAATTATCTACAAGTTCTTGTAAAATATTAAAAATAGCTTGTAACTCTTCTTTAGAGTTTATTTCAAAACTAGAATTCATCCGTGCCAATGGAGAGTTGTTCATCGTTGGAGAGTCGGCGAGTAAATGAGGAACGCCGCCAAGGGAGGGGGCTTATTTAACGACGAGCTTATGATTAAATAAAAAGCTAAGTTCTTCTTCTTCGTCTTTTAATTCAAATATCTTAGCTGGAGTATTTGCCTCGTCCTCCTCACTCTGTAATGATGAAGATAATTCACCAGGACGTAAATATTGAACATCAATTCTGATCCATCTCATATAATATCTATCCATTATAGCAAGCAAGTTTTGAAACAATTCTTCCATTTCTTCCCTCTCAGTTATTATATGATGAAACCTGACGAAAGGTGTTCCCATGTTGTTAGTTAGAATGTTGGAAGTGAAATAATTCAAAGGTGGATTCAATAAGATACAAAACTTAAACTAATGGTGGGGGAAATTTAAAAGACTTATGGTGGGGGAAATCTAAAAAAAAAAAAAAAACCAATGGTGGGGGGAAATCTCAAAGTCATCCAATTGAAGTTTTAAAAAAAGAGTGTAAAACTGAAATTACACATTCGATGGTTCAACAGGATCTGAATACCAATCCGACCTGTATTTACATTTTTTTATCATATGTGTACAAAAATCATCTTGATGAGACTTGGTGCGTTGACAATAAGCTAGATCGAGAGGATGAAATTTGAAACATCTTTGAGGACAGCATGTATGAAAATATCTTGATTTGTAAAATTTGAAAGTTCGCAATTCCGGCGGCGGTAGTTGTTTTGTTTTGCATTTGCAGTAACAAGATCCGAAAAATTCACACTTAGTGCAAGCTAACCCGTCCACCATCATTGGTCCTAAATCTGTACACTGTTGTTCACAACAGTAACGAGGTTCGTACTTGTAATTTTGTTTTTCCATGTTGACGCTGCTGAGTCCAGTGAAAGAATAAGAGTGTATAGTGTTGAATAGTCAGTTTTATGTACTACAAAAAGTGGTGGGGATAATTTCAAGGTCATCCAAACGAAGTTTTAAAAAATTATACCTTACTAATGTAAGGAAAATTGATACTTAAGAAGTTTGTTTCTGTTTGTTTTCTTCAGACTTTTTCTCTCTCTCCGCTTTAGCCATAGCGATAAGTTCTTCAGTCGATAGTGGATGTACTTCAGGAAATTTTAAAATTAATTTAGCCTGATATCCTTCTCGGGTTAATATTTCTAAATCTTCTGTCATTTGTTCAACGGTGTTGTAATCTTTTCCATAGATCTTTCCATCAAGTTCAATCATCATTCTGTATAACATCTTTAAAAATAGGTGTTGACGCAGCGAGAGTTGGGAAGCGAATGATTAGTTATCCAAGTATCACACCCTTTTTATCAACTTGACATTGATCACGTGATTCCTTAGTTTTATTTGATAAAAGCTATTTAACATTGGTAGTACTTGTGGAACTTGATGTTATGTTGACCAGTTGGCGATGAAGATGTTGTAGGTTGTGTAGAAAGAAATACTTCATCATCGCAGTATTTTGTTTTAGTAAACATCCTTACATTAGTAGCACTAACATCAACAGTTAAGTGATAACCACCGGTAAGTAAAACTCGCATTTCGTTGGTTAAATCTTCAAGTTGTTCAAAACTCGTAATGGTGTTGGTATCGTAAGATGCACACTTGACCTTTAAGGACATGTTGAAGTTTTGTATTTAGTTATAGAGAGCGAGATGTGTACGGTACGAAAGGTAGTCGTAGACTGATGAATTTCACAAGTTGATTTTCACTTTTATTATCACACAAAATTGGGTCAAGGTCATCCCGTGGAATTTTTAAAAAAAAGCAACATATTGCTATGTACAAAGACATAACAATATGTTGCTTCTTTTATTTTTCTTTTTTGTTTTATATCATCTTTATTGAGAAACCATTACAAACACATATATTTACAATGTTATGTACAAACTAGTTAGTAGTAGGTGTTACATGAATAGTTAGTTCAGTTGAGTTGTTTCCACTCGGTCCGTGTGAAACTAAATAGAGTGCGCCAGGTTGAATAACTCGAAGATCTTCATTTTGTAGAAGTTGTACAAACCGTTTCGGTAGGAAGATTTGAAACTTCGGTTCGTCACCAACTGTATACGGCGCCTCGCTCAATGTGCAATTAATAGCATCACCAATTGAAGTGTCCATCTTCTTGATTGTATGTATGATGTAATGTTTTTCTTCTTTTAGTTCAGAACATTTCTTCGTCGGTAAGATTGTTGATTTAGAATGAGAGTTAAATTGATCAACCAAATTTTGAAGAAAGTTCTGTGATGCCATCTTGATGTTATTGTTAATCTTCTTGTTAATCTTCTTGTTAATAATAATGTCCGTCGGAGATGTTGTCTCTTCGGAGGTTCGAGTAATACTCATGCTGCGTCATGGTAGCGCTCTCACTTTTATTACCGACATTACCCCCACCATTCTGTTGAAGGAAATTATTTAAGCGGTAGGCATTCTTCAAAGCGCACTCTGACCTTCGATGTTTAAAACTCTTTGATGAAATACAAAGTTCATTGAAGTAGCATTGGAAATCTCTATCTATTATTGCATTTATCACTTCGTTGCTTGTAAATGATTGTATCCAATTAGCTTTTTCCAATCCTCTTGTGTAGATAGTTTTGAACTCTTTGCAGTAATGATTCATAATGTGCGGCATCATGTTATAATTAATAAAACCTTCATCCCATCTTAAGTTGTGAAAATGTTTGTACAACCATTTGTTTGTAACTTTCGCTTTAGTTGTTAGTCTATTGAATGGTAATGGAGGTTTGAATAAGTAATGATAAACTACAGATGTGTTCATATCCAAAATTACTAATTCTTTTATAATAAAATTTCCATCATTTCCTCGAAAAGCTTGAAATTCAATTATACCTTTTTTAACTTCCATTATATGTGGCGCATTAGAAAACGAAACCCGTTTGTTCATGATGAAGTCTCGTCAGCAACTGACTTGTATTACAAACACGATTGTTCTTCTTTAACTTCTTGCGCTTCTTCGTCGATATTAAAGTTTGTGTGATAGTTGTTCAATTGTCTCCACATATCCACTTCTTGAGGTATTCGATTAAAAATTGAAGTATCCACGGGACCGTATAAAATTGGAACAAAAGGTTGTCTGTCCAATGTATCGATTAGATAGTCTTTGATTATTGCACTTGAAAATATTAGTTGTTTCAAATATCTGGTGACGGGACCGGTAGTACAACTTAAAGTGTAAAATTATTCTTTAGTCAAATGTAATTTTACATCATGTCTAGTTAAATCTCTGAAGCGAACCATTTGTCCTCCACGATGTTTCACTATATCAACTTCAATATTTGATTCCAATAAACTTAATCTTGTTCTTCTTCCAAATGTGTTGTTACTCAAATAGCATTCCAAAAGATGTAAATGTTTCATAAATGATTCCCAAGAAGTTTCAGTGAATGTAACCATTTTATTTCCATGATTTAAAATAACAATCGGTGAATAGTCCAATGATTTTAAAATTCCAACTGAAATACTTTTCGTCATGCATGAAGAAATGGGGTAGAAAATCCGAAGAAATACTTCTGTTAAAATATTAGTTGTAATGTTAACTTCAACCTTTTTTCTTTTTACTTCTTTTTCAGCTTCTCCTTCTTCTTTTTCTTCTTCTCTCTTCTTATGTTTATTAAACTTGAGGAACTCGTCCATTTCTCGTTCAACTTGTTTTTCTATATCTGAACTATTCTCATCCATTAGAGGTGTATTTTCTTCTCCGTTAGTAGAACTCATCTTGCGAACGATGTTTCCCATACGACGGTCGAAGATATAATGAATTTTCCACTCATGATTTTCTCGCTTTTATGTTTTTCGTCGAATCCTTGAAATTTATACACTCACATAAATGTTTGTTTTTAACTTGTCTTTCACAAACGAAATTCTAACCTCAAAAATTGAGACAGATAATTCTAACCTCAAAAATCTGCAGTCGTTGTACTAATTCTTTTTAAAGTACATTCTTCACGATTCCGGTCAGCGGTGTGTAAGTAACTATTTTATCATGTAGAATAAGACAGTATGCTGAAGTTCCATCCGCTACTGGTTCTTCAAATTCCATTTCAATTTTTATATCCACACTTGATGATTTTACCGATTCATTTTGTTTTGAACAATCTATTACAATTATCGGAGCCTTGGAATAATATTGGTCAGGTGATAATAGTGGAGTATTAGTCTTTCCACAATATGACGATTGAAATCTTGCATACATATCGTATAAAATGGAAAAACGTTTTTTGCTGAACATGACATTCAAATTGTCATACGGAAAGAATTGAGAGTTTAGGAAAACTTTACAATTCTTTATTTTACAGTTATCAAATTGACCGGCATTTGCAGTGATAACATCTTTTCGCTTAGTTTGAAAACCGAGCATTATGTACCTTGCTCGTTCCAAGTAAGTTGATGTCTTGACGGTCCATGTTTGTCGTTCGGTCTGAGGTAGTGTAGGATATTCATGGAATTCCCAACTTCGGAATGGCATCACAATATCACGGTCAGATTTTAACTTTCTCAATAATACGATTCTATGTTCATCAGCCAATCTTACATGAGGTACTCTCCAAACAACTTTATCTAATTGTAGTTGCCATTCCAGTTTATCTTCAGTAGTTGCAGGGTCTGCAAGTATCAAGTCCTTGTTAGTTGAAGATCTGAGTAATACCAATTCTTGTTTGACATTTATTATTACTCGTTTGTAATCTTCAGCGAATCCCAAAAGCAATCGTAAAGGTACATGAAAATCAAAGTGACCGTTGGAATCCGGTGTTATAGTGTCTTTATCAGGGGCAACCCATCCGGCGGTGACTATTGAATTCTTTTCATGCGGTGTTAATGATGTTAATCCTTTCAATGTCGTTGTTATACCAACCTTTTTTGTCGAATCAACTGTCACCCCTGATATCTCATATCTTATTTCATCAAAAAGATATGCCATCGGGTTATTTATAAAAGGAACTGTTGAAGCAGTTTTTCCATCCAATTTTAATACCCGTCCTTCAATGTACAAATAACTTTCACACGGTAATGTGTAAATATCTTGTTGTTGAATGGGAATCCTTATTTCATCGTTATTGTTTAATTTTGATGAAGTGTAAGGGTTGTGCGTGTGATATTCCTTCTCCCATAGTGTTTCGTCGAATGTCGGTCCTTGAGATATATCCAGGATATCCATCGTTGTTAAGTTTCAATCCAATCTTCTGTAGAAAACGAATGTTGTCCGATGTTAACTCTTCCAATGTCGAGGAGCTACTGAGCTCCCGACTCTTCCGTTGCGGTTTAAATGATAATCCCATGTTGACATTTATGTTGCCGCTCTGATGTGTATCCGTATAGTTATCGTTTCTCCTCTAAAGTCAACACTAACACCGTCTTGATCCAATATGTTCAGTACGATGTCTGAAATGAAACTGGTGTTTAACGGTAGGTATATCAAGTTTTGTGGCTTCTCAACAATTTTAAAACCAGGAGCCACTGTTGGATAAAATGTATGTAAAATATGCTGATTCACTCCTTCTCTATACGATCCGTGTATAATATTACACGTTACATCGATACTATTGACTTTCAATATTGTAACAGTTGTATCACCTGAATGAGTAGTTCCAGGAGTTAAGATTTTCTTTTTTGCATCTGTAAATCCAAGTAAACTGCCAATCGACTGTTCCAAGCTGACATCAATATAATATTTTGAAGTTATTTCTGCTTTTAAAGTATTATTGTTTCCTTTAACGGTGATATTGTCTTCTCCGAGTTGTTTCTGTAATAATTGGTTTATATCATCGATTTCATAAGCTCCAGTAGGAAATGTAATTATTTTCAATTCTGAGTATTTTCCTGAAGCATCCTTAGTTTCATAATAATGTAGTAAATTGTTCTTTCCTTCCGTAACATTGGGTATTGAGTTGTAGGTAGTCAAATCAAGTAATGCCGCTTCCCATAATCTTTCCTTGGATAGACGCAATGCTGGGAACAGCGTACTTTTCAATGTGGATGAATTTCCACTCAGTGACACTGTATACGATGACATCTTAAAGCTGACTGACACTCTTCGCTAGAAAATCCAAACATAAATGCCCACATATTTCAGTATTGTTAGGTTGTTCTCTTTTGTAATTGTAAAAAATGTTTTTGGAGTTTCGAAAATAATGTTGCAGTTCTTTCGGCGGTGGTAGATTGCCAAAACTGTCAAAGTAGTAAACGGTTTGTCCGAGCTTTTTATAGCATACCCAATGAGTGCCTGGACCATAGGTGGAATCTAAATTTACTATTCCAGTTTCATTTTCCCATATTTTAGTTGGTAATGCATCTTTCATAAAAACTCCTCGAAAAAATGGTATTTTCAAACATTTTACATAATCATTTAACTGATGATTTGTTAAGGCTTTATTTGGAATTATCAATTGATTCTTTTTATTTAGTACACACGGTATGGTCTTAGGTGTAAACCTGCTCCGTTTTTTACCATTTGCCAAACAGAAGTCTTCTTTACATTTGCCTTACGAGTTCTACGACGTCCTTTTTTAATGTTTCCACCTCTTTTGGGAGCGCTTCTTTTTGCAGGTCTTCCTCTGCGACGTCTTCCAGCACCTAACTTTGCTTTCGTCTTCATGGCTGTAGTTACTGCCCAAGCCGCTGCTTTTTCTGCAATACTGGCGTCACTTGATTTTACTCTTTGCCAAGCTTTTTCCGCTAGAATTTTATCCGCTATTGATCTATTTGTTGAATCTTTATACTTTGAATATGCTATATCGTGTTCTTTGCAAGCTTGATCTAATTTATTAATTCCAGGATCTCCTCTTGCTAAACGTTTTGACAACTTAGTTCCAGGTCCACAATATTGATAACCTCCGGGCAGATGTAATTCGTATGGTAAAGCGTCTATCGCTCGATTCACAACAGCACCAATTGGAATCCGTCTGAGCAGGGATAATGCAGCTGATGTTAAACCACGTCCTCTCTTGCCGCTGTCTTGACGACGACTGAGCGATACGGTCTTCATTATGCTGTTTTATGTAACCAACGTCTTCACTCTATGAAATACTTTATGATAATGAATCCTTTTTTGTGTATTCTATACTTAAATATTCATAAGTTTTACTAGTATCTATCAATGATTTCATCTTTAATCCATTGGTTTCTCTGAGAATCTTCGATTTTATTGTGTTTCATCGATGCATTAATCAAATGATTATGCATATCAATAACTACATTACCTACAAGATTCATTACATACTCTACATTAGTAGCATCTTTGTTACGTGTAGGATTATCAAGATTTGTGATACGTTTACCATTACATGTATACACAGATGGATCGTTTGTAGAGGTTGCTATAACTTGATTAATAGTAGCAACATCATTCGGAGCTATTCCTGCTGATATGTTAGATATTCTTCTATTTTTTCCATCATATAAGTTATTTATTTTATCTAAAACTATAGTTTGTTTCACAACAACACAATCATTATCATCTTTACCAGATTTTACATGCGTTAATCGTCTACCTCCACATATAAAGTTAACACCAGTAGCTGATAGTTGTGGCACTTGTGTTAAAATAACAGCATCATGTTCTTCCGTGCCTAAACTTATATTTGACAATCTTTTATTTTTTCCATCCCACTTGTTATTTTGTAGTTGTAGTAAGGTAAACTTTTCACTTCCTTGCACAAACTCATCACCTTTCTTTGACACCACCTGATTTTGTTTAACAAAAGCGGATGTTCCTTTCTTCAAGCTTTCATTCATTTGTCTCACGGTAGCAGCATCCGATGGAGTTGAACCATCTTTCAGATTGGACAACACTTTTCCATGACAATCAATAACAGCATCATTATATAAAATACAATTATCTTTCATGTATTTAATATTAACACCATCACTTTCTTCTTTAGGATATCCAATATCGTTTATAGTATATTTATAGAAGGAAAATCCATCTTTTTTCTTTTCTGGTATTACAGAGTGCAAATAACGCTTATTGATTGTATCTGTATCCTCGGTTGGATCTGCCACATTAGTTATTTTATAATTTAAAGCATTGTACTTTTTTCCACTTTTAGTCTTTTCCAACAGTAAAGCGTATTCCATCGCAGATAGAAAATAACCTTTATTAACAACATCTCCATTATTGACTGGTTTTGCAACGTTAATAACCCTGTGAGATTTTGCATCATACAGTTGGTTGTCGTCGAGTTTTAAACTTGTAGATGTTACCTCCTTAACTGTTTTTAAATTTGTTGCATCTCCATCTTCTTCTGGATCTCTAACAAACTTTAAACGTTTATTATTTATGTTATAGTCACCTTCAGGTGTTTGCGGTAATCCACTTCTTTTTCTGTTTTCTCCAACTTGCACTCCTAACGCGGAGTATCGTCCGAACTTGTCGACGCTCATGTTAGAACTGACACATTATACGCCTGCAATTCTTATATATCCGCGGACAATTATACGATTATGCCGCGATTCCTGAGTTCGTCAATCAGAGCTACCCATTCATTATTTAAACCTGTATGACCGGCTTCCATGGCTTCATGCAATAGTCTCATTCTATCAACCAATTTATTGATGTCGTTGTAGTAAATCACATTCGTATTGTATAGATTTTTCATCAATCCTTTGCCAGATGTTGAAGTATCACCTTTACTCTTTTTACTATGTTGTTCAAGAAGTGATAAATCCATAAGTGATAAAGATTTTCTTTTCAGTGGTTGTCTCACCGCTGGTGCAGTACGTAATGTTGGCAATTTTCGTTGAGGAAACAACTTTTTTATAACAATGTTATATTTTGTTGCACGTGAACGATTAATCATTGCATCCTTTAAGTAGTTTCTTTTATGAGCGTTAGTATTTTGTAGAATCTCCTTAAAAACACTTAAATCTTTGGATGAATATCTTAGTGGTATGTTTTTAAAAATTAATTCATAAAGTCCTTTTGTTCCTTTATATTTATGCTCACCAATAATGATGTAATCGTCTTGTGTTATTTCAAGCTTTGAATCGCCGATCTTTAATTCATTCCCATCAATTCTTGCTCCGTATACGTGTGATCTACTCAAATTCGGGTTTGATTTCATGTCATGTAGCATTTTCATTATATATTTTCTTCCAAGAGGTCCATGTTGTAATATATCGCTACTCAATTGAGTTAAATTTGGAATAGATTGTTCAGCTTCAGGTATTGGTTGTTCTTCTTCCTTTTCAACAATTGGTTCTTCTTCTTCTTTTGTTTCTTCTTGCTCACTAGCACTTGTATATGAATCATCATCTTCTTCTTTTTTTAATGCTTGTACTTCTTGTTTAGAAACTGGTAGTAAAACATCTCCTTCATAACGAGGTTTACCAATAGTTTCTGATATCTGTTTTAAAGGTTCCGTAATAGGTTTAAATGTAGTCTCTAGAAATTCTTCTCTTTCACTTAAACCCATCCTCAATGCACGATTCTTCATCCTAATAGAATCACTGAGTGATTTTATTTCTTTCAATAGTTTTTCTTGATTCACCATGTTTACACTGTGAAGTTCAACGTGTAACTAGATGTAGCATCGGTAGTTCAACGCATAAATACAAATTTATCCAACCCTATACGATATCTACCATTTTTAATATCTTCTTCCTTCATAATAACGAGAAAGCCATATTTCTCATTCCATGCTTTGCCACACATTTCTTTAAATTTCTCAAATGGCATATCCGCATTTACATGATCATTGTATATATGCTTTAAATTTGTTTCATCTTGCTTAAAGATAATCAACATATTTGCATTATCTCTTATCAGTTGTTTTGGAATTTTGCTGTATGTTTGACCAATATAAATGCTATCGATATTATGATGTCTTCCCATAGCGAAATAATTCCTTATAGTGTCGTGATTTTCACAAGACACATCGTCAAAAATAAAAATAGAAAATGGTTTTGCTTCATTTGGTTGCATAATTGTTTCACTGGCATTAAACTTGTAGAAATGCACTTCAGGTACACTTGCAAGTACTTTATCCAATAATTGATATTTCGGTTGTTGCAATGATTTTGAAAAAATGTATATATTGTTAAAGCGCAATCCTTTAGGATTAGTTATAAGGTTAAAAACAACATTTGTTTTTCCACAATTTGAAGGACCAGTTATTAAACATCTTATCGTATTTGGTAGTAATTCACCATGTTTACCATGATTTAACCTATCATTGTCAACCGTCAATTCATCAATATTATTGATATTAAATCGATCTTTTTGTTGTACAATCTCCATCTTGTATCAAGGTTAAACACACAATGAGCTATTAAATTACTATACCAAGTCTTTTGATGGAATCCAAGAGTCTTCACTTTTATCGAATCCTAACCACCGGACTTTAACCATATCTTTTTTCCTTTGTAAAACCTTCTCAACAAGATATACATCACCGACATTTGATTTCAACAGTTCATGTCCGTAGAATCCACCTTGAAGTAATTCACCCTTGTTATCCTTTAATAAGTAAGTTTCAGGTATAGTTGGTTGCACTTTATAAACTGTAAATACTTCATTAGTCCAATTTGGTAGATACCTTTTACTAAATACACCTTTGTACTTGCTTATACGAACTTTATCGTTGACCTTAAACTTTTTTGGTTGCAACTTTTCCAATTTAGGTGTTGTATTATTTCTGATGCGTTGTAATACAACCTTAGCATTAGCGCTGTTTACTTGGATAGGTTTCATTCCAATGGTACGATGATATTTGTTGTTATACTCTTTTATAAGTTGTGGTAATATGTCATACCACACGTATGATCCTCGTTTTGAAAATTGTTTGTACATCGCTCCTTTCAATGTTCTATTGAATCTTTCAATTATTGAAGCTTTAACTTCAGAATTTGTAGAATAATGATTTATTTGATATTTTTTCATCAAAGCTCCAAAGTCTTTATTAAAATATTCTTTTCCATCATCGGTCTGTAGATGTTTGATTTTGAATTTATTTCTTTGTATCGTTGTTTCCATAGCTTTTGTAACACTTTTACCAGTCTTATCCTTTAATGGTAAAGCGTCAGCTATTTTAGTAAAACAGTCTATAATTGTTAAAATATATTTAAAACCTTTGTTTAATTTACTGTGCGGTATCATTTCAATGAGATCAGCTTGATAAAGATCATTCATCCCCTTAATAATTGTACTTCTTCTTGGAAATCTTCTTCTTGCTGGTTTATGTAGTTCATTTACAATCTTGTCCTTCACACTTTCCATCTTCAGGTGTTGCTTGCACACCGCTTGTAAAAATACTGATCCGTACAACAGTTCATTCTCTTTTATATAGTTTGAATATAGGTCAAGGCCATTTCATATTAGTGTAAAAAAGAGGGAACATGGCATTGGGCTTGCCATGTCCCCTCTTCTTTACGGAAAGGAAAAAAGGAAGAAGGTAGAGGACGAAGAATAGGTTTACTGGTCGATAGGGTTTAGAGAGTAATGTCCAAATGGCAGAGTTCTTATGTTGTCTTCAAGGATGTATCTCTTGTCATCCTTATAGCTCAATGCCGATTTGGTTTGCTTCACACTGAAAAGACGATGGTTGAAGCTTCTTATGGTGTTAAATGTTGCAGTTGTTTCAACATTTTCAAACAAACATCTTTTATAATGTTCAAACTGTACGTTCTTCTTCAGGAAAGAGGTTTTTATTCCTTTGGCTTTCTTTGTGACTTGATGTTCGTTCCTTTCGTTTATGTACAGTTGAAACGAATACAGTTTGGACATCAATGCTACAATTTCCATCATTGGCACACCATTTGTTTCATCTTTAAATTTTCCCAATACTTTCTTGTTTCTGTCGTAGTCGTAATTTGGATGGTCCTTAGGATAATCAGAAAAGTCGAAATCATCTTTATATATAAAGGTGCGTAGATCTTCGTACATGTCATTTGTTTTAATCCAGTAAATGAGTGCATCTGTATCCATATATGCAATACCAATGTTATCTCTTCCATAATAGTTAACCATCTTCTTATAATGAAACTCGTACATGTGTGTTTTAGAAATATCCAAGATTGACATTCCAAGATACAAAGGACGATCCATTGTAACTGACTTCTTGTTCATGGAAATAAGAACTAGATTTTCATTAATAATTACAGATGTACCAAAGTTTGGTTGTTGCACTAATTTCTGTAATTTTACTGGATCAGTTACCAATTTTATATCCTTATGTTTCCTTTTGTTTTCCAAAGTCTTGCCAAATATTGCGTTGTTCATTAGTTTGAAAAAATCTTTTTGAAAATTTGATGTAGCAGCAGCTCTTCTTCTTGTGTTGTTGTCAATGTACGGTTTTAACCAACAAGATTGAGAGAATTGTAATACTCGATTAATCTTTGTAATTCTCAATCCCAAGTCTAAGGCTTGTTGTATCATCCAGTAGTGTCCAACATACCGAGACTTGTCGGTTAAAGTCATCATTAATTTCGGCCATCTTCCAGTTGGAGAAATTTCGGTCTTCGGAAGCAGTGGTAAATCATAATGTTGATCGTGAAGATGTTCGGGATATTCAAAATCGACGTCAAAAATATAACCTGTTTCACCATGCTTCGGTATATCCATTATGTTTCCTATTGATTCAGGATCTATCCATTTGAAATTATCATATGGAAGGGAATTCGACATTGCCCATCCGTATAAGTTATTTGCATCGAAATAACCCAGGAATATTGTTGGTTTTGATGCATCTTAATCGGGCAAATACTTGTTGTTTGCCCTGACATGTCGTGTTACACTTTGCGTCAATCCTCCGCGAACTCCTGACTCTAACATCAAAACCATATCTATATCTGTAAGAAGTTGTATTTTACAATTTGTCTCTTTCAACATGGCTTGCCACGCTAGTCCAGGCGAAGTGTACGAATGAAGAGGGTCCAATCCATATGCTGCAAAACACGTATTTCTAAATTCTTCCATCACATCACATAATAAAGTCACATCTAGTTTAACATAAAAATCTGAATATTCTCCCAATGTTCTAAATCCTAATTCGTTCCATACTTTGCATGCGTGATTATAATCATCTTGAGATATATCCATGTCGAAAAGTTTACTTTTAAATTCTTCTTTTGGAGGTAATGATGTTTCATTAAATCTTTCTAAACTGTCTATGTAATCATATGGAAAAACACCTTTTCGAAGTACCAGATCCAGTTTGTCGTTGTTTACAATCTTCTTCGTTTCGATTAAATCTTGTTTCCTTAGGTTTTCAGAAAGTTTGGACAAACTTGACGGCATAAATCGGTAGGAGTCCAAGAATCTTAATTTGAGGTTTCCAACTTCTTTGGAAAAACTTATGAACTTTTCTGAAGTTTCAGCTAACACATCGATTTTACCGTCGTCTCTTCCTAATTCGGGTATTATAAAATGAGCGTCGTACCCACTGAGGTTATGCAGAACCACAGGAATAAATAGTGGTAAACGATAGCTCAAGTTGCATTTATTACAAGCAGCACCCCTGTAATAACCTGTGAGGTGGTCGTGATCTTTAATTTTATAATTCTCAATAGTAAAATCATTTTTGCACAAAAAACATCGAGTTGCATTTTCATGTTGAATTTCTTCTTCTTCGTCCATCGGTTTCATTGGTACAATATTTGTATATAATCTTTGTGCATTTCCAGCTATTGAATATAGGTGATCAAGAAATATTTTTTCCGCATTTTCACCACGATATACTAGAGGTTCTGAAGTTAATCCATATCTGTTTAAATGTTCTTCTGATAATGTTGATTTGACCATTAAACAAAAACTGTTTGGTTTGTGCATTTGATACTTTACACTTTTTCTTGCTTCGCAATTTTCTTCTTCAACTGGAACAAGTGTTGATTCAAAATCCGCATACACAACTAAAGGGATACGGTATTGATGATGAACTTTTTCAAATGAAACGAATGCTCTGTTTTCTGCAGGTAAATTAATCTTTGCTTCATAATTATTGTTACATAATCTTTTGTGCTCTTGTAACCATTCTCTTCCTTGTCTTCCTTCTCGTTGAAAATTAAAACATTTCTTGCAAATCAACTTTTTGTTTCTATTTTTTGAAAGTTGCTTGTTAACAAGACGATCGAATTGCTTTATGTACACATAGTGAGACACATCTCCTCGTGTTAATAGTAGTAAATCCGTATGATCTGGTAGTTCTTCTTTTGCAATACGTAAAGGATACACTTTGTTTGAACTATCTAATGCAAAAACATTGATAGAAGTACCGGGATTTTTCTTCTCAAATTTTGATATATCTTCTAGTGATACAGGATAAGTAATTCCTTGAAAATTGTACTTATTTCTTTGATTTTCATATTCCCGGTCAGGTCTATACGCATTATTTGGTACAAATTTAGCTGTCATTGCATAACGAAAACATTCATTGTCTGCATTTCTAACATTAATACAAGATTTTGTATCTTCAATACTTTTAGGCAAAGGAATGTAACTAGATCCCCTTAGTCCATATCCGTGTTTTTGAACTCTTATATCTAATCCTTCAATACTTGAAAGACTCCATCCGGATCCTCTTCCTTCATGTTTCTGAATTTTGGTTAATATTTCTTCTATACAGTTCTCTACTATTGAATCAATGTTTGAACTTTCCATGATGGTTCGGTTTTTTGTTATGAATCCTCTTGGTGATAATTCTTCTTGTACATTTATAAACATAGCTTCTAGTAGTAAACTAAATTTAAGAAAGTTCAATCTTTTCAATTCTTCTTTTAAAGTTTTACTTACGATTGGTTTTGCTTCTCTAATAAATTCTTCTAAGTTCAAGTTTTCATTTTGAATCTTATGATGCATTACTACCTTACCGGGTAAAGCAAATACTTGTAGATTCGGTAAAGTAGTTGAAGATGTTGCTGTTATTTCTTCTTGTTCTTCTTGTTCTTCTTGTTCTTCTTGTTTTTCTTCTGCGTTGTTGTGAATTAGTTCTTTATGACAGTCTAATAGAATTTCATCGTGAAACGATTCCGAACATTTATCGCAATGATACATGTTGAGATGTTTACTCTTCGAAGTTTCGCAGAGAAATGAAATGGGCTCTCACATTCCTCCTTTTATAACGGTCCCCCTACCACTATTATATCTTCTTCTTCTTCACTATCCAAGAAAATCAAACGTTTTCAACAAAATATTAACCTTCTACAAAATTGATTGTCCGTTCATATTTTTTTAATACTTGTTTGAATTTTCAATATTTTCCTTGTTTAACTGTGCCGGGGCAAATTTTGAAGACGAAAATTCATTGGATTTTCTTACTGTATTTGCCCCACGTCACAGTGCACTGGCCGTCGGTCTTGCCGAGGCCGTTTGCTTTCCAATTCTGTTTCTTTCAGGCCTGGCGGAAGTGCCAGTTCTTTTGGTCCAGATGTTCTGGAAAGTTCTCGAAACCTTCCTCGTGTTCTGTGGCTTCCGGCGTAGTTGAAAGTTTTCATGAAAAAGTTTTGCTCTTCCCACTCTGTCTTTGGTCGGTGCCACTAAAGGTTCTTATTGCCGTCTCTTTACGAGATGGCGTACTTCTAAGAAGACACAATTCACGGGTAAGTAAGATTCATCTTTTCTATTTCACATTGATGTATATCCATTGTTCACAGAATGATTATTTGTTGTCATTTTTCAAAAAAAGAAGAGAAATTTCTTCTTTCCCACTCTGCCAAAATCGCAGTGTGAGTTTCTGCTGAACATCCAAGTTGAGGTTAGGACAGTTTCAATTCAGGTTTAAGGTGAGAATTGTTCACCAAGTGCAAGAAATTGTGTTTATTGTCAGTCAAATTTTGTGTGTTTGGAAAACCCATTACTCAGAGCTGGTTGACAGAATCCAGCCACCTTGTCACATTTTGCTTGGACTAGGCCTAGCCTAGCCTGAACTGTAAGTTTCCTTTAGATTTTGTAGTTTACATTTTGTATGAGCTTTAAGTGTAAAAATTTAATGTATTATGCTTATACAAGTTACTTTACTCCTTTCACAGACATAGATAGGCTTTTCATGTATGAACCAGCAAACAATGTGCAAGTAGCTTCATGAAATAGTAACAAACCAAACTCATGCAAGGAGAAAATAAATAATTAGGCTACTCATTAGGCTATTACTTTACGGAACTGATCTGCCTTTTTTTCCAATTTTCCTCAATTTTTGGCTAAACAAGTTCAATGCAATTGAGTTAGGAATAAAAATGTAAAAAATACAGAAACAAGTAACACATTGTAACAACATAGGGTTTAGGAACCGTTTGTTATTGTGAGTGGAATTGTGACAGGGCCCATGGATGACGGTCACGCTGCCCACTGAACACTTGACCCGATGACTGCTGCGCCACTCGGCATGGAACCAAACTGCCTGCTGTCCTAGGCCTACACCTGCAGGTGCCCATGATCACCCACGCCGGATGACACTGCCGCCCAGGCTATGACCACCGTAGGCCTATTTCACCTTGGGGTCACCTACACCTTCTGGCTCCACCGCCCAGACTACCCCGGTAGGCCTAACCTCTGGGCTCCTTCTACGGCTGAGGTCAGTGTTAACCATTACTACTGCGTGCCATCCACCATCTCAGTGCAGTGATTCCACCTGGACTTACCATCTTGCCAAACCAACAACGGTGTGAAGTTTTGGGCCCATGTCAGGCTAGGACTTTATTCTTGCAATAGTACAAATTCATATTATGTTAAATTGATCTTGTTTAGTCTGTAAGGTTTCTATCCAATTAGGAGCCCGCCCTTTTCAGCAGGAGGATACCGGGTGGAATTGGTTCTTCCATTTTAAATCACTGCCGAGACAAATTCATCTTAACTTATTTTTTTTGGCCAATTTTAAAAATCTTTTCACTAATTTAACTTCAACTTTTCAACTTCAACTTTTCAATTTTCAATAGTAATAATTTTTTTTAAGAGATTTTCTTGAGGGCTGTGCCCTATCTGTAGGCTAGGCTGGCAGGCCTAACTAAGTTTTTTCATTAACCGCTGTTGCGGAAGGTTATTTATCAGGCGATCATTTCCGTAAATCGTTAAATTGTTATTTATTGTACCTTTTATGTAATGTCAATGTGTGTTGTTATTTATTTATTTATTGTTCAGTATGGTTATTGGTGGCCACCTTAAATTTAAATTTAAAAAAAAAAGAGAAACAGCATTTACTAAATTTTAAGTTGAACCAAATCTTTAATTATGTTTGCCAACACTCCAAACCAAAATATTTGAAATATTTTTAACAATATCAGATGGTTATTTATCAAGTTAAGGTACTTATTGTGAATGTCTGTGAAACCATGTTTAATAGATTTTACAGATGGAAATAAATGGATTCTGTTGGCCAGCTCTTGAGTGTTTCTTGGGTCCCTTCCGCTCTTCCTTTGAGCCGGCCTCTGCCTTTGACTCGCTTCCAAGGGCTTTGCCCTGTCGAAGGCGTTGAGTCCGGTTTCATAACTATTATTTCTTTATATAACATTATTCACACTTTCTACTTCGAGCGTTTTGCTACTATCATCTCTTTATTCCATTTTAACAATCTGCATAAATACAAGTTCATTTGTCGCGCCGACTCACTATAAATCCAGCTTTCGTACAGTACACATCTCTACGACTAAATTACAACATGTATTTCAATATGAATTTTCCTTATACAAATACTATTTCAATAACTTTACAGCAAAACAAAATTCTAACTTCATAAACTTGATAGGAAGATATGCGAACTTTTAATTCAACCCCGGTTAATTTATGCGCAAATTTAGTTCGACCAACAATTGTTGAATTTCAGTTTTGAACTAACTTTTAATTTATGCGCAAATCTACTTCAAACCCTCACCCCACAAATTTGGTAGGGAGAATTACATTAATTTGATACTTATTTCTACCGTTACACTAGCTCCATTCTCAAAAAGATATAAATAAAATGGTCCTGGATACTGTTCTTTTTCACGTCCTGCATGTTCCTTAATGAATTCGTAAGCCAATCTTTTTGAATATTCATTATGATACACTTCTCTTACATAAACAAGATTTTTTTCTTCCAGAAATTTCGCTTGAACTAATGGTATTTTGCTTACATCATCCTTGTCCATCAGAGGTAGCTTGTAGGTGAAAGTATTTGGAGGTAGTTTTTGCGGTTTATCAAGTAGAGAACAAAATTTTCTATAGAATTTATGCTCAGTGCCTGTAATACTACTAAAAGACAAAGTGGTAAGCATCTTGACGGCACAAGGTGCAAGTACAGACTAGAAACCTGGAGGTTCATAGCCCGCCTTTTATGAGTTTTAAAAAATGGGGAGGGGGAAGGAATAAGGATTGGGAAGGGATAAGGTGCAGGGTGGGGGAAGGGTAATTTGGTTATTAAACCACTTGCGCTTCAAAATAGCCGCCAACATCCACACCTTGTTCGTAGCACTCCTTCATTGTTTGCGCCCACTGCTGCATGCGGTCTCTATCATTTGGTGTCACAAGGAAAGTATCACTATTATCATACAATATAAAGGAGCAAATTTGTACACAACATCCTCTGTTCAACCATTTATGAGCTTCAACCATAAACTTTTTTATTGTATGAAATGGATAATCTGGATTAATTTCTATAACTTCACATTCTTCATTAAGATTAACGGGATATTCATGATCATCATCAACATCATCAACATCATCAACATCATCAACATCATCATCTTCACTCTCACTATCATTATTTAAAATGTCTTCAGGTTGTAGAAAAACATCGGAAATTTCGGAAGAATTAAGATGGTCATTTACATGAGGAGGCATTTTGAAGCAGGTAAAATTGTAAACAGCAGAGACGAAACAACAAGAGCGGCATGTAGAAGCAAAATGAAGGAGTGACCAACGCTCGCTCCGCTTTTATAACAGTATGCAAATGAGGGGTGGGTAAGGGAAGGGTAATTTGGTTATTAAACCACTTGCGCTGTAAAATAGCCGCCAACATCCACACCTTGTTCGTAGCACTCCTTCATTTTTTGAGCCCACTGCCGCATGCGGTCTCTATCATTTGGTGTTATAAGAAAAGAATTACAATCATCATACAATATAAAAGAGCCGATTCGTACGTAAGATCCTGAATCCAACCATTTATGAGCTTCAGACATGAATTTTTCTATTGTATCGAATGGGAATTGTGGATCAATTGCTATAACTTTCAGTTCTTCACTAATTTTAACGCTATAATAATCATCTTCATCATCATCTTCACTATCACTGTCGTTATTTAAAGTGTCTTCAGGTTGTTCAAAAACATCAGAAATTTCGGAAGAACTGAAATTTTCACTAAGACGAGGAGGCATTTTTAAAACAAGTAATATTGTAAAGAGCAGAGACGAAACAACAAGAGTGGCGTGTAGAAGCGGAATGAGGAGTGAACAACGCTTGCTCCACTTTTATAACGGTATGCTAATGAGAGGGGTAACAGCTGGCCGTGACCAATTATTGATCCTGGAGGTGGGGGGGAAAGGAAGAAGAGGGGGTATTTATTTTAAATAATTCGCATAACTTTTAACTCAAATAATATAACCAAATTCTTCTTTTACTAAAATGTTCGTCTTACATAGACGTTTTCAATGATGTATCGCTTGTCGTAATCGATCAAACCATTATCGAGTTATGACCATTTGAATTTTCGGGGGGGGGGGGACTAAAATGTTCGTCTTACATAGACGTTTTCAATGATGTATCGCTTGTCGTAATCGATCAAACCATTATCGAGTTATGGCCATTTTAATTTTCGGGGGGGGGGACTAAAATGTTCGTCTTACATAGACGTTTTCAATGATGTATCGCTTGTCGTAATCGATCAAACCATTATCGAGTTATGGCCATTTTAATTTTCGGGGGGGGGGGACTAAAATGTTCGTCTTACATAGACGTTTTCAATGATGTATCGCTTGTCGTAATCGATCAAACCATTATCGAGTTATGGCCATTTTAATTTTCGGGGGGGGGGGTTTAATCTCCATTTTTTATGGGGGGGGGGTTCCGCTTGAGTGAACACGGGGGGTTCCACTTGGGCGCTCATGCGGAACCGATCTTCTCACGAGATAGTCGTTATATGATAATGAAGGCAAATGTTCATCGCGCCGCTACCGCTAATTAACTCGCATTCGCGTTGTTCATATCTTTCCTACTCATTACATATACGTTTCCTACTTCATTATTTCAAGACTAATTAACTTGCAAAACAACAGTCTCTGTCTTTGAATGCTGATGAGATTTCATTAGGAACCATTCTTTGCACGCTATATGAAGCTACACCGGCAAACAATGCAAGTCGGAGAGGTCATATAACTGTACAACGGCCTCAGAAAAGTAGATCACGAGACTTAGAGTGTTAAAAATAATGGGGGAGAAACACAACGCTCTAGCTTGCACTTATACCAGACGGGAGCATTTTTCAAGCAAAGAGTTTTCTTGACTGGAGTTGAAGCCGTAGTAGAAGTTGAACTTGTAATAGAAGAGCAGGCTGTAGTGGAAGTTGTAGTCGGCAGGGATGACATCGTGTTAGTTCTGTTCGCAGTTCGCAGCGTAACGTCTGGAAACAGAATGAAACGTTAGCCGTGGTCGATGCGTCTTTTATAACAATATGCTAATGAGAAGGGTTAACAGCCGTTAAGTGGGGGAAGGTGGGAGGGAAGGAATGAGAGGGGGTATTTATTTCAAATAATTCGCATAACTTTCGACTAAAATAAGATAACTAAATTCTTCCTTAACTAAAATGTTCGTCTTACAAAAACCTTTTCAATGATGTATCGCTTGTCCTAATCCGTTAATCCATTATCAATTTATAGGCATTTTAATTTTCGGGGGTGGGGGGGAGGGGGAGGGGGAGGGGGGGATTTAATCTCCATTTTTTATGGGGGGGGGTTCCGCTTGATTAGTCACCGGGGGGGGGGGTTCCGCTTGATTAGTCACGGGGGGGGGGGGGGTTCCGCTTGATTAGTCACGGGGGGGGGGGGGTCATTGACCCTTCCGAAAGTGGGTCAAGGTCATTCAAGACTTATAATGAACCAAGGTGATGGGAACAGTAGTAACTGTTCCCACCACCCTGTTTGCCTAACGGTTCCCACTCCCAACCCACTAGTTACGTTCTGCGAGGGACATCGACGCAATTTTGTTTGGTCCGTCCGCATTCAAGCGTAACGTCCCGGCCCGCATTCAAGCGTAACCACTAATTACAAGGGAAACTGGAACAGCTAATGCAGAAACGCAACTCTAACACCCACCCAAGCTAATCCCACCCATCATATTCCTAAACAAAATGCAAAAAACCTAGTCCGCTACCTACAATTTGCGGATGTCCCACCCCTTCTAAGTGAAGTTCAACCGAACTTCTGAATTTACATTTAATCTACCCCCTATCATCTAGCTGAAAGGCAAAATAACAACATTAATTATTAATACCAACACTTAAAACTAACAACACATCATTATTAAATATCAAATAATTCAACACAACCAAATACCATCATTATTCTTAAAATTAATACACCTTAACGCTAAACACAACTTATAACTAACATCGCAATGCGCAAATTAATTCTTAAATTAAGTGCAACTTACAACTAATATTTACACACACACATACCACATTGCATTAAAGAACGCAACGTAGTATAAGAAGTTCAAATATATATAGGCCTACTATATATTTGAACCTCTTACCGAGTCGCCAACGACTTTTCGCTATGAAAACTCGTTGACGACTGACGCGAAAATCGGGCTCGTATCGCTCCTCGGGTTTTCGAGTGGTGGGGGTAATTAATGCAGTGGTGGGGAAATTGTTTCACTCCAGTACGGTCTTCAATCCACTCCAGTTCGCAGCAGTGTAAAAATGAAACGAAGGAGTGGGGGTGGCGCATGCACAGCGACGTAAAATCCAAGGTTTGAGGTTAGAACTTTCCGTGCACAGTAGAGCTAAATTGAGTAATACAGGACTCGGCGCATGCGCAATAGCGAGGAGTGATTCCGATCCGGAGAACTCGTTGCATTCGCAGCAGCGCTAAAGTGAGTAATACAGACTAGGCGCATTCGCAGTAGCGCTAAAGTGAGTAATACATGACTAGGCGCCGTAGCGTGAAGTTGGCTCACTCCAGTACAAGTTATAGCAGCATAAAAATGAAACGAAGGAGTGGGAGCGGCGCATGCGCAGTGATGTAAAACCAAGGTTTGAGGTTAGAATTTTCCATGGTGGCTGCCATGTTTAATTCTGTTTCATTCAAACAATAGTAGTTCATGGCTGGCATGGGATGTGAAGTGTGGTAATTAGATGGGGTTAGCAACCGGTCGTGACCGGCCATTGACCGGTCATCGACCGGCGGGGTTCCGCTTGAGTGACCACCGGGGGGGGGGGGGATTTTAATCTCCATTTTTTATGAGGGGGGGGGTTCCGCTTGATTAGTCACCGGGGGGGGGGGGGTTCCGCTTGATTAGTCACCGGGGGGGGGGGTTCCGCTTGATTAGTCACCGGGGGGGGGGGGGGGTTCCGCTTGAGTGAACACGGGAGGTTCCACTTGGGCGCTCATGCGAAACCGATCTTCTCACGCGATAACCGTTATAAAAGAAGATTGTTCATCGCGCCGCGACCATTAATTAACTCGCATTTGTGTTGTTCGCATCCTTCCTACTCATTACATATACGTTTCGCCAACTTCATTATACAAGTCTAATTGCTACTAAACTGGAGTTTCATTTACATTAGCACATGTCGTCCTGTTTGAATCACCTTCGCGTGCTCGACGTTATATCTCATTCATCTGTCTTGTTCTGACTTCTACACGACTGATATACTTCTTGTGATGGATACGCAATGTTTAAAATTGAAACTTTTGCGGACACAACATATATTACGAAGTACTTCCAAACCTTCTGTTTCAAAGATTAAAACTAATTTAACAAAAGTAAGGAAGAAATTAAGTTTTAACCCGTTGTACTCTGCTAGAACTTCGCAAGTTAGCGTTGACGATAGTGTTATTCACAACATTTTGCGTTCAATGTTACGTTTCCACAACTTCGAACTTGTTACACCTATCGACTGTGTTCAGCAGGTTTTCATATTTTACCCCCACCCTTCCTTATATAAGCGCGCTCATGACAATTCCTGTTTCATTGTTTTGTACACTCTTCAGCTAACATGAACTAACTTTTAATTTATGCGAAGTTTTACTTCAACCCCGGTTAATTTATGCGCAAATTTAGTTCAACTCCCAGTTGTTGAATTTCAGTTTTGAACTAACTAATAATTTATGCGCAAATTTAGTTCAACTCCCAATTGTTGAATTTCAGTTTTGAAGCAACTTTTAATTTATGCGCAATTTTAGTTCAACCGAGCGCCATCTCCACTCCCCCCATTGATTAATTCACCATCTGACAGGCCGGAAGCTCTAGACCCCCCATTAACTGACATCTACAGTCACGCATATATTTCGACGCGTCATGTTTCATTCTTCATTCTCGTTCTATCCGCGGAACTTAACACTTCTATTTACCTTCTCTCTCTCTCTCTCTCTCTTGTTATGACTGCGCTATGTTTGAACTGACTTTTATTTTCGTTCAACTGTTAGAGTTTTTATTAACACCGTCGAATTACAATTTTGAACTAATTTTTAATTTATGCGAAGTTTTACTTCAACCCCGGTTAATTTATGCGCAAATTTAGTTCAACTCCCGATCGTTGAATTTCAGTTTTGAACCAACTTTTAATTTATGCGCAAATTTAGTTCAACACCCCGATTGTTGAATTTCTGTTTTACACTAACTTCTAGTTTCGTTCAACTATTAGAGTTTTTATTAACACCGTCGAATTTCAATTTTGAACTAACTTCTATTTTATGCGCACTCTTCGCTCAACCGACCGCCGACGCTCTCACCATCTCCACCCCAACATCTATTGTCCCCACTTCTGGCCCACCGGAAGCTGCGTGCCGTGGCACGTGGCTTCCGGTGACGTCACTTCCGGGCCAGAAGTAACCAAAACACACTACTTACATTCATTACTGTTAGCTTGATTTTCAAAATTTAACTTACGTACTAATATTTTTGTTTAACAATAAAATTTAATCTTAAATCCTAAGGTAAAAAATACTTTACTTCAAAAACAAAATCTAATTAAACTTGATCTAAAAATAATCTCGATAAATACAGAACAATCATAAAAAAATTCACTTATTGATTTCTCATTCATTTTCACACGCATATCAACTAGCACGCAATAAATTGCGCATACTACTAATAGTACTAATTAAGTACTTTGGTTATAACACTACTGACAACTGATACAGATAACTGATTACCTTTTTTCAGACAATTTTGGACACCTCTAAAGTTAAGTGACGCCAACTGACAAATGAATCAAGATGTTTACCGTCCAGGCTCAATACGAACTGTCAAAACTTATAAATTGACAGTCAAGAGTTTTGGATCTTTTAAAAGGTTTAGAAGTATTGAGAAAATAATAAATCAATAAAATACTAAACTTAATAACTTATTGTCTACATAGTCAACAACATAATGCATTTCATTATGATTATAAAAAATGTGTTGACTTCTCTCGCATTTATGTTATTGACTAACTGTCATCGATGAGCGAACTCATTTGCTCCGTTCACTCGTGTCCGGAATTTGTCCACTCGCTCCGCTTAATCGTGTCCGGAATTTGTCCACTCGCTCCGCTCAATCGTGTCCGGAATTTGTCCACTCGCTCCGCTCACTCGTGTCCGGAATTTGTCCACTCGCTCCGCTCAATCGTGTCCGAAATTTGTCCACTCGCTCCGCTCAATCGTGTCCGGAATTTGTCCACTCGCTCCGCTCAATCGTGTCCGGAATTTGTCCACTCGCTCCGCTCACTCGTTTTCGGAATTTGTCCACTCGCTCCGCTCAATCGTGTCCGGAATTTGTCCACTCGCTCCGCTCAATCGTGTCCGGAATTTGTCCGTTCGCTCCGCTCAATCGTGTCCGGAATTTGTCCGTTCGCTCCGCTCACACACCTCTGGATATAGTAAAATAATCATTAATAATCACCCGTTTAACTTGTTTGTTGTTTAACGTAATCTCTCTTTTGAACCCTGTCCGTGAGGATGACATGGGTACTTGAATAGACAGGGTGGAGAAGGCCTCATATACAGGGTGTTTCCGAAACACCTGGAAATATTTTGTGTATTTTGTTCCTAATAGGTTGAGACAATACAAAAAATTACATAAACATATGTCCTAAAATGCTTCGTCAAGCCGCTATCAACCATTTTGTTTTTTACACATAATACTTTTTATTTCCACGGCGGATGGTTGTATTAAGTTTATATTTGGTATGAACCTTAATGGCATCAATGTCCATTTTCAGGCAAATTTTTTTTCCAATTTGTATTTTCAAAATGGCTTCCATTTAAAATGATTAAACTCAAATATCTCAAAAACGGTAAGTTTTATCAAAATTTTACAAGACACAAAAAGTTGACAAATAAAATTATCTAACTAATGTTACCAGGTTTGTAAGGATCGGACTAACAATAACGGAGAAGCTATCATTTTCCTACTAAAATAACCTAAATTGGCGTTAAATTATAAAGAAAAAACAATGTTTTTCTGCAGAAAATCTCAATATCTCCGTTATTTGTTATTTGATCCTTGCAAACATCATATCATTAGTTGGACAATTTAATTTGTCAATTTTTTTCTATTTGTGAAATTTTGATATAATTTACAAGTTTTGGGATATATGAGTTCAAAAACTATAAATGGCCGCCATTTTAGCGAATTTCCCATAGGGAATAAGCTATTACCGTAGGTCTCATGGTAAGACCTAAGCCCGGGACCATGTTACTTTTTCGTTTTGAGGTGCCCAGAGACCAAAAATAATAGTCATTAAAATTTATATATATATATATATATATATATATATATATATATATGTATATGTATATATATATGTATATATATATATATGTGTGTGTGTGTGTGTGTGTGTGTGTGTGTGTGTGTGTGTGTGTGTGTGTGTGTGTGTGTGTGTGTGTGTGTGTGTGTGTGTGTGTGTGTGTGTGTGTGTGTGTGTGTCCCTAGACACGATAACTCTCGTAAAAATGGTCCGATCGACACCAAATTTGGTAGAGATGTGTAATCCTACGTTTATTCGGATGAGTTCGAAAACCAGACATCGTGTGACCTACCGGAAGGGGTAGTTTTGGGGGGTTTTGTACCCCAAAAATGGGTTTTTTTGCATTTTTCATATGTTAATTTAAAAAATTTTAAATTTTTATTTTGACCATTGGATTTAGCTCAAAAAAACACACAATATAGTATTTTGAAGCTTTGTTCTATCTCCATTGGTTACCGAGATATTACAAAGTCTAAATACAGTACATTGTCTTTTGGGGGTCCAATGTTAATCTTATGGAGAGTAAGGATGTGTTAATATTTCACTTATTAACCAATTTTTTTGGATGAAACTTGGTATTTAGCTTCATTTGGTTGAGATTCATCCATTTAAGGTAAAAAATCTTGGTTTTTGTACTTATCATAGCAGCAAACCTGCATACTCTTTTCCCATGTTAATCATATGGTGAATAGGCAAACTCTTTTCTTTATGGACAGATATTGATGAAAATTACTATATGGCTTTATATGGTCGAAATACATTTTGTCTATGCTAAAAACCTACTTTTAGTGTCCCCCATGGCAGCATACCTGCATACTCTTTCCCTATATTTATCTTAAGGAGAATAGACTTTTATTTCCCTATTTATGAACAAGTGATGATATTTGGTTTATAGGTTTATCTCGTCAAAATTAATATTACTAATTTGGAAATTCGCTGAGTACGCAGGTCTGCTGCGACGGGGGTATTTAAAATACACATTGGACAAAAATGATTTTTTCCTGAAAATGGATATGGATGTCATAAAGGTTCATACAAAATGGGAACTTAATACAACCATCCGTCACGGAAAGAAAGAGCAATATGAATAAATTTCTTAACAATTAATTAAACAATATGGTTAACAATATGGTTGTGCATCAATAATCTAATAAAAATTTAAAGGTAATAACAACACATAAATATTAATACAGTTATAAAAAAAAAACAAAAAAAAATAAATAAATAAATAAATAGTAATAATGAATAGAGAGAACAATAACAACAGCAGTGAGGTTACATTAAAAAGGTTGACAATAATAAGTTACGATGATAACAATAACAATAAATAAACTATAATATAAAAAAATAACAGTAAAGAAATGCATGAAAGATGACGACACAATTACATTCACTATATGTACTTGAGATTGACAGGTTGGCACAATCGAAAGCAGAGAAATCTGTATTTGCCAGATCACGATTGCAAATGTGGACCTCTAAAGGCACCACCAAAATGAATGTGACGCGTTTGTGTGTTGACTGTGTTTGTTTGTGCATGCATCTAGTTGTGTTAACTAAAAATAAACTGAAATAGCACAAATTGGGCGTGGCCCTTTAGAGGCACCACCAAACACTGTAGCACCAGTATCCACCACTAAAATTGCAGGTTCCGAAGTGCAGTCTTGAGAGAAGTTAAAGTAGTGCAGAATAAGTCAATTTGATCTGACAGCATATTTCCTTGGCGTTGAATACGTACTATGGTGCTATTGGCCTCATAAGATGTAGAGATTGATGTTTGGATAAAGAGAGCTTTTGATCTGGTACCACAGGGTACTCGAAAGTTTATTCTTTGCAGGAGATCAGGACAGTCAAGCATGCCATTTACTACTTTAAATAAGAAGATGGCATCCTGAGGTAGACGTCTAGATTAAAGGGCAGGCAGGTAGGCTAAAAAAGTGTGCTAATTCGTCAATAGGGACATCCATATATCTGAAACCAAGACGCACTCCTGCCAGTCGTATAAAGTGTTTTTGGACATTTTTAACTTCCTCTTTTAAGTACTTTTGATGAGGAGACCAAACAAAACGTATTACGGTACTAAGACAAATTATACAGGGTGTCTTTTCAGTTCATCACCAAATTTCATAACATGCATAATTGGGTTAAAATAAGCAAAGGAGTTCATATAAAGGAATATCCTAATACGCGTATTTACCCAAATATCCATTCCACTTAATAATTTTTATTTCGGGGACGGATTTAGCAGTGGTCTATGAAACACCAATGTCCATTTCCACAATAAAAATGATTTTTTCGATGTATATTTTTTAAATGGCGGCCGTTTTAAATTTTAAAACTCAAATACAGGTTTTAATACAGGTAGTTTTTATCAAAATTTTAAAAGAAACCAAAAAGTTGACAGATGAAATTGTCTAACCAATGATACCAAGTTTGTCATGATCTGTATAAGGGAGATATTATTACTTTTCAGCAGAGGAACATTGAATTTTCAGTATAATTAATGCAAATTAAAGTTATATTAATATTAAAATTGCAATAACTACGTTATTTGTTGTCAGATAGTCAAGAACTTGGTTTCATTGGTTAGATAATTAATTTTTCTACTTTTTGCTTCCTGTAAAACTTTATAACATTTGCCAGTTTTAAGATATTTGGGTTTAAAAATACCCGGCATTTAAAAATAAACTGCGGAAAAAGGAAGTTTTTTTTTTTTTGTGAAAACGGATATTTGTATAATTAAGGTTCATGCAAAATATGAAGTTCGTACATCAATCCGTATCTGAAATAAAAATTATTAAGGGGAAAAATAAAATGGCGGATATCTGTGCAAATATGCATAATAGGACAGGGCATACTCTCATATGAACATTTTTGTTTATTTTAATCCAATTTGCCATATTATGACGTTTGGTGACAGACTTTTAAGACACCTAGTATATTGCTAATTTATCAACATATCTTGATAAAAATTTGAATGCACCTTCACTATGTTTGGAGTACGGTAACTGATGTTTGATTAAAAACTCCATGGCAGTAAATCTTCATACTAAATCCCCTGCTATTCTAATGGAACATATAATAGAAAGAAAGTTTGTAGTGTTTATGTTTTGGTATTTGTAAACAGATAATTCCTTTTGCTTGGCAGCTATGGCTATGCCCTTTTTTTACTGGAAAAATTGTGACTATATTTAAATAACAGTAAAATAACCAAGAATATTTTATAAAAGGTTCATAAAATGAAGTCTTTAAAATATTTTATATTTGCTTGTACGGATTTTAAATATATTGTGAATTTTTTTTGTTAAACAAAAATATTTATTGTTAATTCGCTGAGTATGCAGGTTTACTGCGACGGAAATAATGTTTCCACAATGAATTGTATTATTTTCCCAAAAATTATTAAATTAAGTATTCTTCAAAGCCCGCAACAATGACTGAATATTCATCGCACAGTAAGAAACGTTAAATTTCACTACCTTTTCAGTCTCGGAGCTGAAGAGTGAAACAATTGTCCTTGCTTTTAAAAGCATTAGTTATTCCATTGTTCTTTTTCCATTCATTTAACCTGTTCTTTAGATTTTAAACGTTCAATATTGAAATGTAATTTAAATCTAAATAAGAGGTAAGATTCACAGTAGTTAATAATATCACTGGTCATGTTTAAGGTCCAAACTCACACCGAATATTTTAAAGTTATTTTCTGGATATTAATTCAATCACGAAAAATTTTTTCTTTTACCAGTGCACATTGTAGGAGCAGTAATGGGGTTCCAGGAGCTACATCATATACTCTAATACAAGTGAAGTTTATACTTAAGTTTACCGAGCAAATGCTTCACATCCAGGTGCTTATAATTACGTGGCAAATTAAATCTTACCACCACCACCCTTTCCCCCCTCTTTAGAAGTAACTGATAATTGACGATAACATAAAATGTATGTACGATAAAATGTATGTTGACATGATTTAACAGCAGTGGTAACAAGGATAACGATTCATGAATCTCAATCCCGATTTACCCTTTTTCCCCTCTTTCGAAGTAACTGATAATTGACGATAACATAAAATGTATGTACAATAAAAAGTATGTTGACATGATTTAACAGCAGTGGTAACAAGGATAACGATTCATGAATCTCCCGATCCCGATCGAAATTCCAGGCTTCAAACAAATTCAGGGGAAGGATTTTTCATAATCTTAATTTGCAATCACCGGCAATATCAAAATGTCACTGAAATTTCAGAATCTCGAAGCAAACCTGTCTTCAAATCAGTACATACTATTGCAAGTAAATTTATGATGGTATGAAAAGGAATCATCAATGTAGAAGGGTATTTGTGATGGTACCGTTTATAGATGATATTAATTTCTGTAAAACGAGTAAGTATTTAAATGGTGGTTTTATTGTGGACAGTACTATAATAATAATTAATTTCATCTAGGCCTCGCTTTGGATATAAAAAAGAAACTAAACAAAACCATTGGTAATGCTTACTTTGCATGGAAGTTAGTATAAATTAATGTTAAAACCATGATTTAAGTATGAACTTATATTACACTACAATGAGCTTCTTTATAATCACCTCTGCCAAGTAACTCTGATTTCCGTATTGGAAAGTTCCTCAAATATATATTGAAATTAATACTTTCATCGAGTTAAACCATTGAACAACAGTACATTATTTATGCCAGTAATTTATATTAGAACTAAAGACGGGACCGTCTGAGGGAGGCACCCCTGATTGAAACCTCATTACCACAGACTTTGACGTGGAATGAATAATTAGTTCAGTCACTGGCAGTGGGTAACGAAATATACTGTATAACGACCAGCTGAAACAATTTGAACACCCATCTACGTTAATTATTATTACCATTTTCTTAGTAACTAACAATGGTATTGATTTTTTGAGTAATAATAACTAACATGTTTCATTAATCATCTGTGGTTTAAATAAATTATGATCGTGATTTTGATGTAAATATTTTTAAACGACAGAATTTTTTTTAATGTACGTTTATATTTGTTTAATTTTTAAGTTGGCTACTTGTTGTAACTTTTTTTAATGTGTAATAATAATAACCCACCGAGAGTGTTTAAACACTGATGGAGCGTTGCAGGATTAATACTCTCAGTTTATCACAAAAATTAATCATCTTGTAATTCAGCATTAATAATAAATCTTTTTAAGTGTTAAATAGTTAATTAATTATTTTCTAGACTTGTGTCAGTACGTCTACAGCTACATTCATGTAGCTCGGTATCTTTCACATGAATGTACTCCTTCCTCCTTCCGTCAGTGGTTAACCCTGACAACTATTGGCAAAGTTCACAACAGCCTGTGGGGAAGACCTCGACAGATCGTTGTTTGATTAAGTAAAACTCACTTTAACTTAAATTAGTTTCAGTTTGTTGTCCTCTACTTTGGTTTGCTGGGTTGGGACTACTGGTTTCAATGTCAAATATTTTTGTTCGGTATAAATAAATCTTAAGAATTATCGTTTAACAAACGCAAAAGTTTATTAGGGTATTAACTATAAGCTCGTTTTGAAATCACGGACTTAAACACAAGGTTGGTGTCAAAAAGATCATCTAATTTATAGATAATTCAGATTAAATCGAGTTAATAGCCTTTATAATATTATTAAGTAATGAAGCCTTAATTTTATGAATAGTGGGATTATGTTGTGGTTCATAAAATGTAATATGTGCCAGATTTTTACTTGAAAACCGTAAATAACATCGAAAAAATTTCAATTGTAACTCCAGTGGACTTTTGGTTAATATTTTATAGTAATTAAATTTTTAATCTGCCTTTTTTAAATGGTGGCCAACTTAAAATTTTTTTTATGAATTCAAAATTATTAAGTCATTTTTTAACTAAATAAATTTAAGATCTTTTTATTGTTTGTAAACCTAACGGTTAGGGAGCTAGAGGCAATTGAAGTTCATTTTTAGTCCCGAAGAATTAACATGGGATAAATTTTTATTATCTATATCTCAGATAAAAAAACTCAAGGATATAAATGTTTTGAAATAATGTTTTAAGAACATTCTTAAAGACACGCACGCACCCCACTATTTTCTTCAACCCATAAATTCCTTCTGATATTTCCTAGGGGCCGTCGTTTCGCTCGTCCCTCACTCCTCTCTAACCATGGATAATCGATGGCCCTCATTGGTTGTTCCCTGATAAGGTGTGTGGCTTTAAGGTTGTTAGCAAACTTCTTAGAAGCTTACCCTACCGTGTCTGACTTTGCTCTCATCAGTAAGGACCGATGCAAATCATTTCAAATGCAAAAAATGTCTGTGCGTCGCAGTAAAAACGATGGTGTGTTTACTTTAGTAGCTTGACTGTAATATACGAGTGATTATTAAGTTAGAAGAAGATTTAGGTTTTGTGTGTGGCTGCACTGGGCCCATCGACCGTTGGCTCAGTCTTCTTCCAGTTTTGCAGGTTCGTGGATCTTAAAATCGTCCATATTATAATAGTATCGGTTTAGGCTATTTCATGGCATGGTTAACATGGCGTTAAATGATTATAAAATAATTTTAATATTGTTATCATTTATACCTATTATTCTACAAGATTATTAAAGCATTTTGAGAGTGTGGCTGGAGAAAGACATTATACACAAATTATATTAGTTAAATATGTATGTAATTTTAGTGTTATGTTTTCAGAGTGAAGGTTTAAATCATTTTCAAATTTTAAATAAATTGTCTGATATAAAACTTTGAGCTCTAAATGAGACTGCAAGATTTAGATTTTGCATTAATATTCACTACAAAAACTAAATAAACTCCCCTTTGCTAAACCGTCCCTTGCAGTTGCTTTGCATACAAGTTGCTTGTTTTCACAAAGATCTTCAGTACACGAGGGTGGAAACCACCACTGATTCCACGCCTTGAATTTAATGTGTGCCTTAATACTCCAGAATAATTTGAAGATATTCCGTTCCAATTATGTTTATTTCCTCAAAAAGTGCTTTTAAATAGCAGAATATATAATTTTGCTACTGTTGAATAACTTTTAAAAATAAATGCCTAAATTATTCTTAGAAGTAAGTCATAATAATAAAATTATAACACATTATTACGGAATACTCTGTTACTGTTATATTTATATATATATATATATATATATATATATATATATATATATATATATATATATATCGTATGTACAAATAATATGTTGTGTTCAAAGAAAGTGGTAGTTGGAAGCACTGCAAAATTACTCAGAATTCCTCGTAGCATTGTTTTCTTTCCCACTAGTACCGACATAAAAGTTTTCATCAATGTGATGGAAGAGAATTTTTTCTGTGCCCAACCATATTTTACATGTGAGGCGAAGTTTAGAAAGGCGATTAAGCATGAAAGTCCGAGTTATAAACAAATTTTTCATCATACTGCAAAAATATAAAAATAATAAACAATAATTCAATAAATGAAAATAATTCATTTTAGGAGTGTTTTGTCCCAAAAATAAGTTTAGAAACAGTCTCAATCCTAGGAAAATCGAATTTGGTATAAATTTAATTTTAAAAAAAATCATAATTTTTAACATTGGTCTTATGGGTTGCTATTTTGGTAACGAAATAATAACGAAAAGTAAACAAAAATAAAGGAAGATTGATGTTAAGCAAAATTTTGAAACAGCTGTTATAGCTGTGAAAAGGTATAGTTAGTTGTTGGTGAAAATTTAATAGCTTTATTACTATGACACTATATCAAAACTGAATTAAAACCAACGAGCAAGGCTCGGTTAACTTGGTAGGCTACTCAATTTTTAAATATACAAAAAAGTAATAAAAAATCAAAACAGCTTGTACAGTTCACATGAATGAAATGTCAAAATCTTTAAAAGCAAAATATAGTCAGCAAGTCTTTATTTATTCAAAATTTTTTTTTGTTTTGGATTAGTACTAATTTTTGTTTAACATAAACTATATTTTTACCGAGCACTTTTTTAAGCAACCCAAATGCTGATTTTAAGGATGGAAAACCCTTGTTTTGCGTGAATTATGATGAAAAGAAATATTTGTAAGCCGTTGCGTCGAGCTTACGCATTTTCTTTTTCTGTTTCCTTCTATTATCTTGCTAGTCCCTTATTGAAGTTTTTGTTTTAACCTACAACGGCCGTAATGTTTTTGTGCAAATTACTTATGAAAACATCCGAAAACAAAATTGTAAAACAAAATTGTCAACTATTTTCCTTGCTGTAATGGAAAAAAATATAATATTGTAGTATGTTGTATGAAACAATAGTTACCAAAATAGTGTAAATGTGTAGTATTTTATTAAGTAATACTGCATTTGAATAGAATGTAAACATAACATATCGTTTCAAAGGTTTGAATGTTTGTTCATTGAAATGAAACATGTAGATCATTACTCGTCTAAAATCTCCTACTGTATTTATTTGTGCTGCTATCATTATGCGCAAACTAAATTCGAGTCACTTTTGGGAGTAAAAAGAGGAATATACTATTTTACTGTAGTGTAGAGAAAAGTTGTATTCCAAACTGACAGCCACCCTTGTTATCCCACGAATCTTAATCGAAAAATATTAAACAATACATGTATTTTCATTTGGTGTTACAGATGTTCCCAATAAAACTAAATTGTCCACTGTTCAACGTATACACTGATATGAAATGACTAAGGTTGCGGCCACGAAATCAGGCGGGTGAATGATTTTGCAATGTTGCCAAATTTCCAGGGCTTATTAATTTAATCAAATGGTTTATATTTATGTCGAAGTTTTTATCTGTTTTATTAGATGATAGTTATTTTGATCATTTGTATAGAATGTACATTCAACATACTTTCTAGGCAACGCTGGATGATCAGTGTTGCCAGTTTATGCATCAAAGTAAGCAATTTTCGACAATTTCTTTCATCCTTTGGTTCCATGTGACAACATTGCATTTTCAGTCACCCGCCTGATTTCGTGACCGCTACTGTAATTACATGTATATCATTAAACTATTGTCGTATAGTACAAGTATTTCAAATGTGAAAGTTAAACACATTAACGTTTTAAAATTAGTTTCCATTTAATTTTTAGGCCACACTTATTTCATAAGATCTTTTATAAAGATGTTTATTTGATTTAGTTCAACAATTAGAACGCTCAGAATTGGTTTCAACAATTTAAATTTAATCATGTGAGATTCTTATCTTTTGGGAATTCAAGTGAATTACAAGGTATAGCAGATGGTTAATATTTTTTTTTTTAAATGGTGCACTAGAATCATCAACAACAACAAATGAAACAAAATTCCTAAAAAACATACAGTTCGACATATATACATAGCTTTAAAAAATAAATTAAACAGAACAGTCAATACTAATCTATATACAACCCGATAAATTTTATTTAATTTTTTATATAAGAAATAATAAACAATGCATTTATAAAGTTGATACCGGCCATGAACTAGGTATATTTCAAAGTACAATTCTATCAGCATATCAGCAACAATGAGGATTTATTCAATTGGGTAAATGGGTCAAATCTAATCAATATTTTTGATGCTGTTAGTAGCCTTAATTTAAAATGGATATACCAGGTTGATGTTTATTTACAATAGGATCACGATTTCGGTTGGATAAGCCATATTTCAACTGCACTAGCTGCACAACAGTGGTTGTGGGGGTAAATCAGAATGACATAACTACAAAATTCTAACAAAATTTGGGAAACAAAAAATATATTAATAAAACTAAATTGGGAATTCTCTTCGTTTTACCACGGTCACTTAGTGAATTAGTACAGAGTAGACCGAGAATTTCCTAGGTAAACTTCTATGACGAGCTAGTTCGCTCCTTTCACTCAACAGGCTGCGAGGAGCGGTGCTGCACTCTGGTTAAAATTTAATTACCACAGGTTGAAAATGTAACACGTTATTTTATTCTACATTTATCCGCTATTTATACAGGGTGTCCCGGAACTCTCTGGAACCCTTTTGTATATTTGTTCCTTGCATCGAGACAAGAAAAAACATCATACAAATAGGGGTCTAAAATCCATCGTTTAGCCGCTAGCCGCCATTTTGTTTTTTTCACGTAATAATTTTTATTTCCGTAACGGATGGTTGTATTCAGTTCATATTTGATATGAATCTTTTTCATACTAATGTACATTTTTAGAAAAAACATTAATTTTTTCCTCTGTGTATTTTCAAAATGGCGGCCTTTTTAAATATTCAAACTAAAATATCTCAAATTCGGTAAATTTCAAAAAAAGTTTACTCTGTACAAAAATGTTGCTAAATTAAATTATCTAACCAACGGTACCAAGTTTGTAAGGATATTATAACAAATAACGGAGTTATTGCGATTTTTCTGTGAAAATGGCCATAATTTGCATTAATTATAATGTAAAATCAATGTTTTTTTTTTTTGAAAAAATCGCAATTACTCCGTTATTTGTAATGGGATCCTTACAAACTTGGTACCATTGATTAGATAATTAATTTTGGCAACTTTTTTGTCCAAAGTAAAATTTTTTTGAAATTTACCAAATTTGAGATATTTGAGTTTGAAAATTTAAAATGGCCGCCATTTTGAAAATACAAAGTGGAAAAAATTGATTTTTTCCTGGAAATGTACATTAGTATGATAAAGATTCGTACGAAATATGAAATGAATACAACCATCCGTTACGGAAATAAAAGTTATTACGTGAAAAAAAAAAAACAAAATGTCGGCTAGCGGCTAAACGATGGATTTTAGACCCCTATTTGTATGATGGTTTTTTTCTTGTCTCGATGCAAGGAACAAATATACAAAAGGGTTCCAGAGAGTTCCGGGACACCCTGTATATTAGTACCTAGTAACTACAAATCAGTATGTTTCATCATATTAAGTTTGTTATCTAGATGAATGCTCATGAAATTTACTGTTTCTGCATAAAATTCAGAACGTAACGTGGTTTTCTTATCTTGAAATGCACTATTATAATCTTCTCTTCATTTAATAACAATCCATTAATAGATAAACCATTTACTGATTTCTTCTAACGTGGGAAAACTCCCTCGGTGAAGCTTGAATTAATCAATTTTACTGATGGCTTTGAAATGATAATTTCTGACAACTTCAAAATTGTATTGGGATCTCATCCCAGCCACATGTTGTTGAGACCAACTATTTCAATTTCCTTATTATTTTTTGCAGAAAGTATATTGAGATTTTCTGTTTGTTTTAGTGATAAAATCACTTTAATTGCTGAATAATCAATTTTTGGCAATTTCAAAGATTCCTCTGAAATTTATACTATTGAATTTATACTATTTATATGGGGTACTTAATAACATTGTCATCTATTTTGAATTGGAGACAATGAATTTATTATTACTTTTTATACCTATAACTCGTTTCTAACTACGTTCCACACGGCCTTAGACTTATTTGTTGTCTCTAACTACATATTTTTGAACAAGATATGTTCAACAATACAATATGTTGTTGTTGTTGAACAAGATATGTTTAACAATATGTTGAACAAGATGTGTTTACTTTTATTATAAGTAAAATAATAAAAGTAAAACTGTTTGCAACTTTTTTCGCCTCACTTTAAAAATATTTTGTTCATAAATTTTTAAATAGTTTCAAAAGAAAGAATCTTTATTAGTTTTTGACAGTACTTGTAATTTTATTAATAACTATACCTTAATACCTTTATTGAAAAGGCGACCTAACTAAATAGATGGTTTATGAATGAGTGATGAGTATAGGATGATTGTAGACGATCTTGTACTCTTGTTACTGACTAAAGCCTACATTCTCCTTAGACAGATATGTTAATTAATAGCCCAAAATGCAATGGTATGTGTTAGTATGATAGAATCTGATTCTCAACGAGATCCTACAATTTTTCCTTTGAGTTTTCTTCTTAAAATTATTTTTCACAGGAAAGTTTTTAAATAAGCATAATTTAAATTGAGTGAAAAAACGTTTATAACTAATGCCAACAGACTCCTTTAGTTCAAATTCATTTATCCAGGCATTCATACTATTTCAAAGGGTGCTATTGACTTTGTGGGAAATAATCAAGAAAGGGTGCTATTGACTTTGTGGGAAATAATCAAGAACTAACCAAATTGGAGGCTGTTTAGAGTGATTAGTTTTCATGCGCATTTCAATGAATAAAGCTTTGTGGTCAGGCATCGTAATATCAAGGGTATTACATGCAACTCTGCCTTAATGCAAATCAGTTAAAATGTCAATACAATATTTAGATGTAAAAGTAGTTCTAGTTGGCTCCCTGAAGGTTGTGCTAAGACCCTATCTTTAAGTCAGGCTTTCAAATTCTTTATCAACACTTTTGATACATTTTAAGATATTAACCTCCTCAGTGGATTTGTCCAGTATACTGTACAATTTAGTAAACTCCATTTCAGTGCAGTTTTTTTATTTCTTATAAATAAATAATATATCAAGTGTTTTTATGATGTTTTAGGCACATTTTAGTCAATAATGTAAATAAAAATATATATATATTTTGAATTTTCATATATTTTGAGATTGTACATCATACTGTACAATTTCCGTCAACAATACCTGTGGAAGCTGGTTGGATAAAAATAACAACTACTTTGAATGTACAATATCTTGTATATTATTTATATTTTTAACAGTCAAAAAATTTCAAACAAAACACATTGTATGTTCATCTAAGTTATGTATAATTTATGAAACTCGAAAAAAACAGTTTCGATTTTGATTGAGGCACAAGTGTACTTTGCACTTTTGGCAGAAAAAGTGAGACCGATATTTCTTGCCGCAGTTTGTGTTTTTACATCTAGTCGGCTCTGCTTTCCCATCATGGACAGGCAAATGGTCAACCTTGTCCTCTTGAACACATTTCAACGGTCGCTGCTCGTATTTGCTCCGCTTTTGAATTGGCTCTTCATCTGGCGTGGAGTCAATTGACGGCCTTCTTGGCTTCCTTTTGTTGGAGTTGACAGGCTTACCCACTTTTACCATCTCTTCCGCTAGCTGAAGTCTGAAATTTAGCAAATCCAACTGATCCTTCTTAGGAACTTTAAGGGATTCTTCAACTCTATACTCTAACCAAGAATTTGTAACAGCCATATCAATTGCATGAAATATAACTCGTAAGGTCCATTTCTTTGACCGAACAGTAATTCTATACAGAGAAATGTATCGGTTGAACAAATCTACTCCACCCATGCCAGAATTATAGTATTTCGTAACTTGAGGTCGATTTACTCTTGTGTATATTTTAGTCTTCTTATCCCACCTCTTGACCTTGTCCTCTTCACCAAAACCCACAAAGTTGGATGCGAAAGAAACGGTTTTATTGTCAAGCCATTTAACCATTACAACATCACCGTCATCACTCACCAATTCTTCACTGAATCCTCTTTCTTACTCTTTCTTCAACACCTGGTCAGAGGTGAAGGGAGGTTTACAAAATCTATTTAGTCTATTTGTACAAGCAGCAAAAATCAGTTTGCTTTTCAAAACTTGCAAGAGAGGGTAGCTTGAAAAGTAGTTATCAAAGAGCAATATGGTTCCAGGACTTAAATTTTCGGCCAGTTTCAACACCACTGATGCTCCTAACCCAAATTCCTTTTGATGTCTTTTATCAAGCTCCGTTTTTGCCCCCTGGTACAATAGAAAATCATACATTATTCCACTTTTCCCAGCCAACATCAAGTTTTTCACTCCCCAGGGACAGGGCTTACCCTTGAGTACTGCTTGACTGACAAATTTCCTGTAAAAGGAATGATTTGCTCGTCGACCGACACTTCTTGCTCCACCTCTAGGTCCTTACATCTACTTCTCAGGCATTCCAATAATGGCCTGACCTTGAAAAATACATCATTTACATCATCAGGTATCTCTAAGTTGTTAACAAAATGCAGGTTGTTTCTTATTTGAAAAAAAAAAAACGTTTCAGAGTCATGTTGGATTCTGAAATCAGTCATATGTTTAGACTTTGATTCCAAAACAAATTAACACGCGGCAGTTTCAAGGTTCCCATGGCAATATGCAATGCAATGTTGGTTTCAATTTCTGAGAGAGAGCATGGTTTGAAATTTGCTTTATCATTTTGTATAGCATACAGGTTTGTGCAATCGCGTGCTGTTTCCAAGATGCTTTTTGGAACATATTTTTGGAAGAAGTGCAATGGGGAAGGTAAGTCTGTGTAGTCACATGTAAATACATTATCTTTTTCTGGTGGGTTTCTAGTGGTAAACATTGCCTTTTTCCATTGTATTTCTTTTTTATCTGTTATAATTTGTAACAAGGGTATACCTGTGTCTTCAGTGGCCAGTATTTCTTCATCTCGCACCTCCTGGACTTGTTCAGGGTTATTGACGTCCACTACCATTGTGATTGCAGGAACGTCATTGAAAAGTTCTTCTTCTTCTGCTTGGTCTGCTATAACTTCATCGACAACGAGTTCTTGTACATCGTCTCCTAGGTTTACATCATTTACAATGTTGAGACAATTTTCATTTGGAATCTCAGGGTCTTCATCTTCAGATAGTTCTAGATCTGAGATATACCCACTTTCTATTATGGAAAGAATATATGCAGCCTTCAATGATCTCGAAGCCATGGCCAAGAAAGATCTTGGAGCCTGAAAATAAAAAAGTAACTTATAGTAGAGATATATCTGACATAAATGAAAGTACGGTAGTAGAGATCTCTGTACAAAAGTAGGCTACCGTACTCATTTAGGTTCTTTTATTAGAAATGAATAAAGCCTACGACATTATAGGCCTATACACGCTAAACAATATTTTATGAGAGCCTTTTTTAAGAGCCTTTTTTTATTATTCTACCACTAGAAATGACCCTAAAAGAAATAAAATGAAAAATGTATGAATATCTCAATTTTATCCTACGACATTAGCGTCTTGCACAAATTGATGGAATTTGTACACCAGGCTGTACACGATATTTCAATCAAACATTTCGTCCATAAATATGAGTTTAGATGGCATGAAAATACTTGTAAACAAATGTAGTTATAACTTAGGAACATAAAAGTTAGGGTACTTACTACAAATCGAAGAATATTTTATGAAAACTCGTTTCCAATGAGAGCCAGTCAGGATTGCACAATCACACTGCCAGGTTGAACCATGCGTGTTTCTAGTAGTTGAGTCTACCGTCAACAGGTAGCAGCACCATCCAATGCAAAGCTTAATGTACAGTATACTGTCTAAAAGCTTTCAATTGATGTTTCAGAATAACCTCAAGCAGAAATTTAGGTATGAAAATCAATGTACAGTAGACTGTACAATTTCCCTCCATGGTTGCAAATAAAAAAATTAAACCTGCCACTGAGGAGGTTAATATTGATACTACAGACCAAATCCTATCCAACGACACCCTAAACTTTAAAATCGGTTTAGAATTGTAGGAGGAGTTATCTTTAAAAACTCCCCCTACTTAAACCTTTAACCTTTAAAGGCTCCCCGGTACTTTTTTTAAAATCAAATATCACTTTGCATGACAGTGAATCATGGACCAGTACACAGGACCCTCCTTTTGAAACACTCCCAAAGAGTCAATATGTTAAACTATAACTATGAAGTCAATTTAAAATAAGTTGGTTTAATTAATTAATTCTTTTAGATTATTTTTAATCCCATCGGAATATTTTTATTCCACTTAACACAATTTCTCTTCCTTTAATGTTGTAAAATGAGATATATGTTTTTATAAGATTTAGATGTTTTTCAGTAATTAGTCTGTATGCAAAACACCTCAATCTGTTATCCCTGTGGAGTATTTTCCTTACTTACTTTGGTAAATCATGTTATATGGCATACGTTTTATTCAATCTATATTATTAGCCAGTAATTTGGAAGGAATTTTATCCTTTTCCTTGACCATCACAGAGAAGGAGAAGGGACCATGAGCGATGTGTGGTAGAGTGTATATAGCACTTGAATATAGCACAACATATATTTAACGAATGTAAGGCTGCTGTGGTGGCTGGTATGCTGTCCAGACCCTCGTTTTTTCTTCTTATACTTCCAAGCAGTGGCGCACTCAGAAAATAATAATGGGGGGGGGGGCTTTTTTGGTCCGTGGGCCAACCGACAAAAACTTTTAAAATTCTATAGAAAACCCGATTTTTAAGGCATTACTTTAGGTTTATTTTAGATCTTTGAATGCAAGTTTTGTTTATGGATAATAATAGGAATGAATAATAAAACCCAGCAGATTAAGATTTTAGGTTTAATTTTGACAAAATCTTTTTATATCAGCTGTCTTACAAAACAAAATTGAGTGTTCTTTGGGTCTTTTTCATTATGGATAATACACTGTCTGGGTCAACTGGAATTTATCTGTGGATATTGAGATTGGCTAAACCATTTAGACTACTCTCAGACATCGTGTTTCTTAGGTATGTTTTGATTCTCCGAAGAGTGAAAAAGGAGCGTTCTGCTGTGCTGGTAGATACAGGTATAGTAATGAAAATCTTAAGTATGATATGGATGTTTGGAAAGAGTGTTTTATCACAAATATTAAAAAAATCAATTGCATTGACGTGTTGTTTCGTTGGATTGTTTCGTTGGAGAAATGCTTGCCAAACTTCCATTTCTGCCATCAACACGTTTAAGTTGTTATCTTCCAAATCTTCTCCATAAATTTCAGTCAACTCCAAAAACGCTTCTTTCATCTCTTTGCTTTCTTCACTATCCCCTTTATAAGTACTAAGCAAACAGTGAAATCCTTTCAAAATATTCTTATGCTTTAGGAGTCATTCGTCTATGCAAGAAATATAACTTTCAATCCAGGGTATGAATAGGTTGATTCTATAGAATTGTTCAGGGCTTTCGGCTGAGACATTGCTTCTGTGTTTCTGTCTCCCAACAATCCTTAGGACATCAATTGTGGTTTCATTCACTTCAGCCATTTTTTGAGCCTCTTGAAACAAGACTGCAAACTCTTCATCAACATTTTCTCTGAGTGACTTAAGTCTTTGAAGTACACAGTCAGCATAGTTCAAAGCTGCCCAGAGATCTGCGTCACTTGACTAGTTTTTTGCACAATTTCAAAGTGTAGCTGAGTAGCTTTTCAGCTGATACTAGAGCTACAATATACTCTGACTGACATATAGCTGTCAAAAGAACATAGGCCCCTGAAGACGTGTCCTTATCATCCTAACACTTGATTTCTTCTAGGGATGAAATTACAGGGTTGTACAGCTCCTTCATGACGAGGACAGCATCATGCCTTTGAACCCATCTGGTTGGTCATAGCTGTTTTAGTTTCTGTTTCTTATTTTTGGTGCTAGGGTTTCAATTTTTCCCTAGAGAACATTTTGCCTCTGTGTTAAAAAAATCCCATACTTTTTCAGTAGTGCCAAAACAATTTCTGATAGACCTGACCTCCGCAGCATTTGTAATGGCTAAGTTAAGGCTGTGTGACGCGCAGTGCACATATACTGCCTTCGGGAAACGTTTCTGCACAACAGCCTGAGCACCTTTGAACTTCCCGCTCATGGCTGATGCGCCATCATATCCTTGTCCTCTCAGATTTTTCATTTCAAGATTGCACTCTTCAAGCCCTTTCAACAGTGTTTCTCCAAGTTCCTCGCCAGTCGTTGACTCTAGGGGCATAAACTGCAAAAACTTTTCATTAACCTTATAACCATCCTCCGTGGTATATGAGACATACCTTCCAGACAATGAAAACTGTTCTTGAGTTGACGCATCTGTAGTCTCATCAGCTAACACACTGAAATAAGTAGCATCTTTAACACCTTTTACTATATGACTTTTTATTACTTTGTCACAAGCACCAATGATTTGTTTTTTTATGTTCCAGCTTATATAAGTGGCATTTTTACCACATGACTTGAAATGGTCTCTTAATTTTTCATCGCCTGCTTCAATACGCATCCTCAATAGGGCTCTAAAATTCCCCTCATTATCATCTGGCATTACGTCTTAGTTGAAGTCTCCATAGTCTCTATGGCTTCGAAGAGCTATTCCTTGTCGTCCACAAAATATTACCATTTCTATTATGGGTTTTAACTTCTCCGCATTTTCTTTCGCCTGATTGGCTTTTCCCACATCTAGAGATCTGACTATTGGATTCATCTTCCCTTCCACTACTCTTTTCAAATTGTTGAGATCGATCATGGCATTTTTGTGGTATTGTAAATGAGAATGCGACTCAAATTTTTCGATGGCCTTTTTCCAATTTTGGAATCCTTCTTGGACAAGCTGGCCGGTTTTCTGGGCTGATCTCATACCCACTTCAGTTGGAGCAAAGAGTACACAATAAGTGCAGTAAGACCGATTTTCTATCTCAGAATATGACAACCACTTATACAAACCAGTAATACAAAAACTTCCTCTCCTGCTTTCAAGGAGTTGTCGCTGGAAACTTGTAGTTTGAAGATGGAGCCCACAAGTTTTCCAAAACATGTAACTTTTCAGTGTCTGATAGCCACTTATTTTTGTATAGAGAAATGTCCATTTTACTGCTGCATTCTATGTTTACATTGTTCGGTGTATGACTGGAGCTTGGGGCTAAGGTACCAGGTTCAACAAGAGCAGTAATAGCCAATTTCTTCCGATCAGGCTCTCCAAGCTATAAGAAAAAACACTTTTTGCATGATAGCCTACGTATTGTAATCAGGAATTCAAAACAAACTACAACACCCCCGCCTTTATTATTTTTTTTTATGGATATTCCTTCAAAATGTATGGTTCCCCTTCAAAAAGTTAAAAAAAATGACACTGGCTTTGCTAATCACAAAAAGAAAATAAAAGAAAAAAATAATAAATCACTCAAAAATATATTTACACTTATACTGCAAAGAATACAAAAGGTAAATACTGTTTATAAAAGGATGGTAAATGGTTATTTACCATCCTTTCTATTCAATTGCCTTCTGTATTCTTTGCAGTATAAGTGTCTATATTTTTTTGAGTGTTATAGGCTAGAGGTTTCTTTTTAAATTCTGAATCTAATAAAAATATTAATGTTAGCGAATTTCCCATAGGGAATAAGCTTTTATCGTAGGTCTCATGGTAAGACCTAAGCCCGGGACCATGTTACTTTTTCGTTTTGAGGTGCCCTGAGACCAAAAATAATAGTCATTATAATATATATATATATATATATATATATATACAGGGTGTTTCCGAACAACCTGGAAATATTTTGTAAATATGTTGCTTAGGTCGAGACAGTAAAAAAAATTCACATAAACATATATCCTAAAATGCTTTGTTAAGCCGCTAGCCGCCATTTTGTTTTTTACACCTAATAATTTTTATTTCATTGACGGTTTGTTGTATTGAGTTCATATTTGGCATGAAACTTTATGACACCAATTTCCATTTCAGGAAAAAAATTATTTTTGTCCGATGTGTATTTTCAAAATGGTGGCCATTTTAAATTTTTAAACTCAAATATATCAAAACCGGTAATTTTTTTTCAACTTTTACAAGAGACATAAAAGTTAAAAAATAAAATTATCTAACTAATGATACCAATATTATAAGGATTGAACAACAGATAACGGAGTTATTGCCATTTTTATGCATTAAATCGTTGATTTTCCATTTAAATGCATGCAAATTTAGGTTACTTTAAAAAATAAAATTTCAATAACTCCCTTATTTGTTGTCATATCCTTACAAACCTGGTACCATTGGTTAGATAATTTAATTTTTCATCGTTTTTGCTATTCATAGTAGTTTGATAACATTTACCGATTTTGAGATATTTGAGTTTAAAAATTTCAAATGGCGCCATTTTGAAAATACTCATCAGACAAAAATAATTGTTTCCTGAAAATGGACATTGGTGTCATAAAGGTTCATGCCAAATATGAATTTAATACAACAAACCGTCACGTAAATAAAAATTATTATGTGTAAAAAACAAAATGGCGGCTAGCGGCCTAACGAAGCATTTTAGGATATATGTTTATATGACGTTTTCTTATTGTCTTGACCTAAGGAACACAAATACAAAATATTTCAAGGTTGTTCGGAAACACCCTGTATATGTATATATGTGTCCCTAGACACGATAACTCTCGTAAAAATGGTCCGATCGACACCAAATTTGGTAGAGATGTGTAATCCTACGTTTAATCGGATGAGTTCGTAAATCAGACATATCGACCTACCGGAAGGAGTAGTTTTGGGGGGTTTTGTACACCAAAAATGGGTTTTTTTGCATTTTTCATATGTCATTTTAAAATACACATTGAATACATTTTTTGTATTTAAGATATTTGATTACCAGTAGGTAGGGTCTACTATTTACAAATGTTATTATCTTAGTAAATATATTGTTTTTATTATTGTTTTTAATGCAAAATAGATCTTCCTAGTATTCATTACCTATTTTTAAATATTCATAAATAACAAATTGTATTATATTTAGCGCACAGTTATACTACAACAGGTAAAAATAATTTCCATAACACATGCTTACTCTATCTGAAAACAAATAACTCAAGCACCATTTAACATAGCCTTAAGCACCGTTATTTACAGTCCACAATGCATTTCTTATAAGAAATCAAATTACGCCTAATTACTTTATTACTTAACAGGATAACTCCAGAAATGAACTTGACCTTACAAGTAGTATACATAGGTTCCTTCACCGACGTTCGAAGAGGTACCTCATCGAACGAGACTTCTGATTGGTCGGAAATGGTCACGTGATGTTTCTGATTGATCGGGATAGGCCCGGCCCCCTTTTCTCTGATTCGTAGAGAGCTGTATTAAGCCACGTCCCTTTCTAAGATGGCGGTTGTAGTCGTGTGATGGAAGACTAGGTGGATGAGTCCATTGTATGCGATATTTCAGGAGAGGAATCATGTAATTTTGTCTCAGTTTTATTAGTATGTGATGTAAGGCTATATTACACGAAAGGTACCATTAACGATATCAATTACTAATTGATATTATTAGATATAATAAATGTATAATGCACTCATAACCATACTGAGGATCATTTGGATTTCAATTGACGATGGCCGAAATAATGCACTATCAAAGGTTATACTTTATAAATTGTATCAATACCTAATGGTTTATTTTATTAAAAATACATCAACTTCACCGACTTTCGAAAAAAAGCCTCATCAAACGAGACATCTGATTGGTTGAGAATGGAAACTTAACGTTTGTGATTGTCGAAATCAGAAATAGGCCCCGCCCCCTATTTTGTGATTGGTCTAAAGCTGACTTAAGCTCCACAACTATCCAATATGGTGGTTGTAGTCGTGTGAAGGAAGACTAGGTGGATGAGTCTATTGTATGATATTTTTCAGGGGAGGAATCATGTAATTTGGTCCCAGTTTTATATTAGTATGTGATGTAAGGCTATATTACACGAAAAGTATCATTAACGATATTAAATATATCAATTACTAGACTATTTTAAATGTATCCTAGAATATACATTCAAATACATATGACCAATGGCAATGCTATATGCAATGTATCCATGGTTATACTATATATTTATTTATCTCCAACGGTACAATCACCATTTTAACAACAATATATCTAATTTAAGATGGCTACAATTGAAAAACAATAACATATAAAATGTAACCTTGATCATACTGTATTTAAACATGAATTGTCATTGGCCAAAATAATACATGATCATAGGTTATATTAAATACAAAATGTATCCAAGACTATACTATTTATAATTCTATAAGCTAATAAAAAATCACTGATCTAAAAGAAGCGGTACTCTTGCATGATATGTGGCTTTTGTTATTATTAGTTATATAATTGATTAATATGCTGCTTTATTATCACATATCAAATGTATTGTATAATCTCGTATCTTGTTAACTTCTATTTTAGAGAACGTAAGTACTGCTATCTTGTCAGCATAATCTTTGTTAATTCTTTATGTTTTGTTATCTTGTACTTGCAAACCACCATAATTATGTACTCTTTGTAAATTGGCGATCTGCCGTTGGGGGAGAAATAAATAAAACGCGGACATGTTTGAGCTAGCTAGTTGTATTGTAGAACTTGATCAACCAAAATTCTTTGATAACCGGAGATTAGATGTTCTTAGTAGCGCGGCATCTGTTGTAAAGAGAACCACTGGTAATCTGGTTCACGGATCATACTTCATTAAAAGAACATAAAAAAGGTATTTAACAACAGAGAATTCTATTGTTGTGTAACATATTTCTTGTCCGTTGTTTTTTGTTTGTTTTATTAAGAATATTACAGCATGGAATGTTTCCTCCCATGACCAGAGCTCTTTCGAGGTGGTAATTCCCCATGGCGTTAGCTTTTATCATGGATTTAGACCATGACGTGGTTCCCCTGCCAATCGGGCCTAGCCACACCTTTTTTTAAAGTGGTTTTTAGGCATTATAATCCACGTAGCTGTATATCTTAATAAAACATATACTTTTTCTCATGATTGCATTATTTAGGATGAACATTGAAGATATAATTACAAAAGTTATCTTGAGGAATTTTTCCGATATACATCCATATCCATTACTTTTTCTTCAGTGCTTTTGAAATGTTGTCAGGGAAGGCATTCATCCCATATCTGATTTATTCCTTCTCTTTTCATGATTATATTTTTGTATCACATGTGTTTCTTTATCTATATTATTCCCCTTCATAAATTTGTCCTCATCCTTGCTTACCTTTTTCTAATATTTGGTCTTAGTCTTCATAATTTTCTTCACAGTTGTTCTTTTAAGTTTTCTTTATTGCACATATTTGATCCACTTCCATATATATTAATTCTTATTTAGATCTTTTGTAGTGTCCCCGGAGTAGAGTTGTGGTTCATCAGAAAAATCAGGATTAACTTCCATTTCCATTGATTCTTCTTCAGGTATGTTATAGTGTCCCCAGGGTAGAGTCGTGATTCCATCTTGCAGTATGTAGCGTTTGTCATCGTGGGCTGACAATGCAATTTTGTTATGTTTCACACTGTACACGTTATGTTTATAACTCTTGATCATATTAACTGCACAGTACTGATCAATTTTTGTCTGCAAACAGTCCTTATAGTCTTGAAAGGTTATACATTTTTCTACAAATGATTTCTTAACGCCCTTTGATTTTTTAATTAGGTTGTCATTTTCAGACCTACTTGCATACATTTTTGAACGTAATCCGATGTGTTCAAACATTATTTTTCCATTTAGTTCATCTTTAAATTTTCCAATAACTTTCTTGTTTTTTGTGCTGAAGCAGCGATGATCAGGGGCGTAGTCACTGGTGTCGAAGTAACTAGACATTTCTTTCATGTCAGCATAAAAGTCATCGGCATATATTAAGTATGTTAAAGAGTCAGTATCAGTGTACTGTAGTTGAGCTTTGCTTCCATAACGGTGTTTTATCACATTGTAATGAAAGTCGTACATTAATGTCTTAGACACATCTAATATACTCATTCCTACATAAATTGGTTTGTTAAAGAACAGTTTGGTCTTGCTCATATGTACTGCTGCAAGCTGTTCAGTAAAGATCGTTCTCCTCTTAAAGTTTGGTTGCGCTAACCACTTGTCGACCTGATTATCTTGAGTAGCCAATCGTATATCAACACGATTGCGGATGTTTTCCAATGTCTTTCCAAATACTGAGTTATTCATGAGTTTAAAAAAATCCTTTTCAAAGTTGTTTGTGGCGCATGTTCTCATATTTGTATTTAGATCAATATAGGGTTTTAACCAATCTTTTTGAACGAAGCTAATTGCTCTGTGGACTTTCTTCAGTTTCATACCAAGAGAGAGATATTGCTTTAGATTCCGATAGTGTATCACATATTTCGTTTTATTTAACAGGGTAGCAATAAGTTTTTCTTCTTTGGATCCGGGAGGAATTCTATGTTCAGGAGCAAGAGGGAGATCGGAATGTAAATCATGTAATTCTTGCGGGTATTCTAAATCGACTTCTAGAATGTATCCCACATTTCCATTGTCAGGAATTTCTCGGACATCGATAAGCTGTGGGTCCTCTACCCATTTGAAATCTGCGTAAGGCATGGGCTGTGACATCGCCCATCCATAAAGGTTGTTGGCATCAAGATATGTTAAGTATGATGAAGGGATATCCTGATTGTAATCATCTACCATGCATTTATTATTGGCGGCGGCATAGCGGTTTGAAACCTGCGAGAGTCCTCCTCGAATTCCATTTCCAATCATCAAAATCATGTTGTAGTCTGTTATTAGTTCCAAATTAATTCTGGTTGTCTTCAGCATTGCACTCCAAGCGAGCCCCGGTGCCGTGTAATACCAAGCAGGATCAAGCTTGTAGGTTTGAATACACACGTTCCGAAAGTTTTCCATTACATCTGCTAATTGAAGTACATCTGTTTGATTATACAACAATGTGTATTCCTTCATATTTTGTATATTAAAAGCCTCCCAAACTTTTTTTGCATGCTCATATTCATCATTGCTAATATCAGTCAAAGTTAATTTGTTGTAGAAGTCTGTTTTTTGTGGGAGTGATGTAGATTCAAATTTATCTAAAGAATCCATAAAATCATACGGGTACACTCCCTTTGTAAGAAGAAGCTGCAGCTGTTCACCAGAACAGTATTTAGATGTATGTTTAAACTGTGCTGGCGATAGGTTTTTTACTAGCACGTCTAAGCTGCTAGACATAAATTTAAATGAATCAAGAAATCTTAGATCAACACCTCCTTCTACGTGAACCGTATAAGAAATGTACCGTTCTTCATTGTTTGCAATAATGTCAATTGTTTCATTGTTAAGTCCAAACATCTTAATAAACAAGTGAGTATCATAGCCGGAAAGATTGTGAATAAATATTGGGAGAGGTTTCTTAAAATTCAAATTGCAGCTATTGTGTGCCGGTCCTCTAAATTTCCCGGTAAGATGATCATGGTCTCTGACTAATGGATCATTTTCCGTAAATTCCTTTCCACAAATGTGACACTGAGTCGCTGTTGAAATGGTCACGTGATCCTCTTCTGATAGTTCCATTGGCATGACAGCTTCTTTGGAATATAAGTAGCTTATATTCTTAGATTCTTGAAGTAACATGTTAACAAAAACTTGAGCAGCGTCTTCACCGAAATATGTAACAGGTTTTGCGTTGTCGTTTTCGGACTGTACAATGCAATAAGAGAAACTGATAGCTTCATGTTTTTGATATTTTTTGGTGTATGACCTCACATCGTCCTCTTCAGTGTTGATTAGCTCAATGGGTGTAAGCATACATTCAAAATCTGCATATGCTACAAATGGGACTCTCATATGTCTGTTAAAGTCTTTGAACGATATAGTTTCACCTTTTCTAGGCATCTCAATCTTGACTGCATCGTGCCGCTGACAGTACTCCTTGTGTTTTATTAACAAATCTTCCGTACCAAAATGTAGCAGGCAACGTTTACATATCCATGAAGTATACCGGTGTTTAGTTATCTGGGATCTTACAAGTCTGCTAAGAGATGTAATTAAGCAATAATGTGAATTCTTCTCGTCTTTTAGATAGAGTAAATCAACGTGTCGGTCCTTTTCTTCGTCTGTTGTCAACAATGGGTACACGACAGACTTTTCATCATAACTGTAAACGTTAATGGATATACCGGAACGCTTTTCAAACAGTTTAATATTACCTAAACTCATTGGAAACTCTATTCCCTTGAACATATTGTCGAACTCATGTTCATATCTTTGATAATGTTGAACTCGTTGTGGTCGATTTCTAGAATCTACAGGGTGGAGCGCAGCGAGAATGGACCACAGGAAGCATTTTTGGTCATTATTTTCAATATTAATTACTGCTTTCTTCCTTTTGATTGCAGATGGAAGATCCATATATGATGACCCTCGTAGTGGAGTGTAACGATTAAGTCTGATTTCAATGTTAATAATTTTGTTCAACGTCCAACCTGAACCCTTTGCTTCAAACTCTTCCATCTCATTAAGGAGTTTTTTCTCTTTACTTTTTAACAGTTCTTCAATGTTATCACATGGATAAAGGATGGTATTTTTTGTCTTGAAATTCATCTCTTCGAGCATATCTTCATTGTTGTTTGATTTTTTGTACTCTGTTAACAGTATTACGTTAACTTTCATGTTATGGGCTTTCAAATGTTCTGATATCTTATCTGCAATTAGTGGTCTTGCGTTTTCTAAGAACTTCGTAGGATCCTTTATTCCTGGTATGTTATTGATAATGTACGTTTTCATTCTACTCTTAAACGCCTTCTCTATCTCTATAATTTTAAGAGTAGGTTTAGGTCCTACTGGGTTTGCGATGGTTGAAGCTGCAGTGTTGTAGGTAGAAATTAAAGATGGTCTAATGTTTTTCATAATAGAGGATTGTTCTGAACTAGTAGAAGGAAGAGCGTTGTCTGCTTGCTCCTTGGAGGAAGTTGAAGGTACTGGTTCAGATACACGCTGTTTCTTTGGATTTGCAGTGAAATGATCATTACATGATCGTTTCGAAACACATCTTTTGAGATGATGAGTTTTGTTTGATAACGTGATTGATGTACCACACAATTCACATGGTGTCTGCGGTTCTTTGGAGCGGACCTGCTTACCACGGCAAGTATTTTGATGTCTCGAAAAGTTTTTGGATAAAACCGTCTTTTGACACTGTTCGCACGTTTTTTTATTCATTGTTAACAGTATACCAAAGAGTCTCAGTAACTGATCTTTCAAATATGCACAGTCTATGATAAGTAATAAACTTGCACTAACCTCGTCTTCTAAATTTTTCGAGATGTTGCCTCTTTGAAGTCTTGAAGAATACTGATACTGGGCAAATTTTACAACCTGTATTTAAAAACTCTGAAACTTTATAACTTGCGCTAACTTAGTCTTCTGAGATATCGCCTCGTTAGAATCCCAAAGAATACTAGTGTTGACGCTGTTTTACCACCTCGTATTAGTATCCTCTACTACTTTTTTAATCTTGTACTAACTTTGTCGTCTGAGATGTTGCCTCTTTGGAGTCTTGAAGAATACTACGGTGGGGCTGTCTATTACCTCGTAAATATAGCTGGTTACTATATTTATAACTTGCTCTAAATTTGTCTTCTCCGTATTGTATGTATGATATTCTCACCACAATGGTTGAGGACCAAATGGCGAGGCCTCAAGTTACTCCTCCTCTTATACCTTTAGTTTTAATTGATTTACAAACTATTATCACTTTTGATCAAATTAGTACAAATAAAAACTGTTGTTTTTATATCACTGCTTCTAAAAGTTTATCCTCCGTATTACACTGATGATCTTCACACCACAATGGTTGAAGACTGAATGACGAGACCTCTAATAACTCCTCCTTTTATACTTTCTACTTCAGGTGATTCACAATCTTTTTTAGGCTTCAACATAGTTACGATTTATTTTAACCTTTTATGACTTTATTTTAATTATTTTACTGTAACCTTCTGTATAACGCGAATGATATATACACCACAATGGTTGGAAACTAAATGACGAAGCCTTAAATTAATCTTTCTTTTACACCTTTAGATTTACTTGATTAATCTTCTTAATTGAATAATTGTAAATTACAACTTTTACGATTTTATACTCCAATTGCTTTAGTTCACACTTCAGAATTGCCCAGAAGAACTTCAAAATACAAAGAGAGTAAAGCGTGTGATGATGTCTCCAATGACTAATCCTTTTGTATTTATTCTTGATTCAAACCCTTTTTTTTAATTTTAATCAAATTATGATGAATTACAGCATTTTATGTTTACTTTAAATTAATACGATGCAACCTTCAGTTTAGCAAAGCGATGACAGCAAATAACAGAGTGTCGAATTGCACCTCCTTTTATATCTACACTTTGACTTGGTTTACCAAAATTCACTTTTAAATTATATTGCTACAAAGTGCTGAAAATACAAGTTTTACATTGTTTATTTCAATCACTACACTTTTAACTTCTGTAGAGTGTAAATGGTCTTCTCAACATCGGTTAAAGACTGAATAATGAAAGGAATGAACTTGACACTTCACAGCTTGAAAGCCTAAAAACCAAAATTTTCATATAAATAACTTATAACCATAAACTTTGAGATAACTTTTTTAGCTTGCATCTACTTGAATTTTTAGGATATGAATATTTTTTTAATTGATATTTCTACCTAACAAAATGTAATCACAATAATACCAAAGGATAGGTTTAACAAGAAATACGAGAAATATCTAGAAATTTGAATACTGCCTTTGAGAAAGAAGAAAAATTATTTTTAAGTGTTTCACGCAAACTACAGAATACCACAATGTTATCATTACGGGAAAATAATGTGTAAATACTTATGGACTTCGTGTTTTCAGTTTTCCGGCCCTTGCACTTTACTTAACGAAGGACAAGATAATTCTTAGATATTGTTGGTCAGCTTGACCTTACCTTCAATTTCAACATCAACTTGAAATATTTTAAAAAATACCAAATTTATTTCTTTCCTTGATTTTTGTTACATTATGTTAATTTGGTGTTTTGCCTTAGTTATTTCACTTTAGTTAATTTTAGGATTTTCGTTCAACATGATATCCCCTTAAACATACCCTTTTGACATATTTTTAACAAAATACATAATTTAATATTTCCTGGTTTTGTTGACACTGTTAACTTCATTATCTTATTATCATTATCTTATTATCATTATTATCTTATTATCATTATTATTCATTATCATTTTTATTATCTGTGTTTAAATTGGCATCCTCTTCAATTAGAATACCCACTTGCTATGGTCAGAAAAAATACGAAATTTAATATTTTCCTGATTTTCCCATAATAAACAAGTAATATTCAAAAAATTAATTTCTTTTTTATTACTGGATTTTGATAATTTCTAAGGCCGTGATTTGCAACAGTTTGGAAGCATGCAAATTGTATTTAAATGCTTGTCACGTAAACTACACAAATACCATCATTATTGAACTATAGTTATGGACATAATGTTATCAGTTTTCTGGCCCTAATATTTTACTTAACGAGCGAATCAGTAAATTCTTCAACATTGTTGCTAAGCTTGATCTTTCCTTCAACTTGAATACCAACATGTCATATTTGAAATTGAATGCCCAAATTAATTTTTTACCAGTTTTCCTGAGACAATCTGACTTCGTTATTTATTTTGAGATTACAATAGTTTATAGATAATTGTATTTAACTTACCCCACCCCTCAATTACGAGTATAACAATTTGCTAAATTTTCAATAAAAAAAATCACATTTTCCCGATTTTTCCGACATCATGTTAATTTAGTTTTATAACCGATTTTTTATAATATTTTATATTTGTGAGCATTTTCGACTTCTTACACTGAAAAGGTATAGTTTAAAGTTTCATAACTTGTTTTATAAAATTTAGCTATGATTTTTTGTTTTATAGGTTAATAACTTTGCAAAACAATCAAACTTTGAAACACACGCAAAATCAGACTATACCTTTTTTATATTGACCAGTAGTTAATTTAAATTTAGTTGTACGCCTATCATTTTTCACTGCAAGAGTTCAATTTTAATTGTTAGTAGGCTATGAAACATCAGTAATAGAAACAATATAGTGTTAATAAATAAATTGTTTATCTAAGGAAAAATTTTAAGTATAAGACAGATAAGCATTAACCTTTAACTTCCGAGAGTTCAATGTTGGACGCACCCCCTCCAAGTTTTACAATTTTTAAGATTTTGCAGAATTTTTAACAAAATTAGTAAAAAATATATTTTATAGCCTTGGGATATAAATATGTACTATATGGAAGTAGATAAAATAAAGTATTAACCAATACAAAATTGTTACTCTTACTTTTTGTTACTAAAGTTAAACTATAGGTTTAAAAAAATAGGCTAAATAAAAATATTTGTAATTTTGATCCCTAAAATGGTTTTAGAAACATTTAATCAACACCTTAAAAACTTGTACACAAATATTTCCCGACAATTTAAAGCCACATTGTTTTCAACTACACTAATAGGCCCTACAGTTGTAATTTGTTTTGTGGTAATTTGGTACAATGTTATCAGAGTGATGTAAAAATAGGATATTTACTATCATGAAAATGTATGTTGAATACATTTTGTATAGAACTTTATGGAGAACGAGAAAATATATAATTATTATGGGCAAGAATCATTTGAAAAAAATATATATACAGGGTGTCCTTTAAGTCCGTCACCAAACTTCATAATATGGATAATTGGGTCAAAATAAGCAAAAAAGATCATGTGAAGGGATGATATAATATGCACCCAGATATCTACCATTTTGTTTTTCTACTTAATAAATTTTATTTAAATGATGGATTATTGTAGAAACTTGTAATATGTATGTTCTGATAAATACATGAATAAATAAATTCTTTATTTTTCAATGGATAGTACAAGTAATACAGTAATAATAAATAATTTAATAAATGTGTGTAATGTTGATAATGTATAAATGGTGCATCCGTTTGATTTGAAATCAATCAATCACAATTCTTTATTAATATGAAATAAATAAATATTTTTTGTCAGAGCCTTAAAAACGTATTATTATTGGTTAGGTAATTAAATTTGTCAATTTTTTGTGTCTTGTAAAAGTTTGATTAAGTTTACTGGTTTTAAAATATTTATGTTTAAAATTTTAAATGACAGGCATTTTTAAAATGTTCATCGCAGAAAAATAATTATTATTGTAAAGATGGACATTGATAAAGGTGTATGCCAAATATGAAGTTCCTACATTAATACACCACCGAAATAAATATAAATATCCGACAAAATGGCGGATATCAGGGTAAATATGTATTTTATGACACACCTTCATATGACATTTTTTGCTTATAATGACCAAATAAACCATTTTATGAAGTTTGGTGATGGACTTTAAAGACTGTATATGTCCATATGGTGCTTACCCAATTGCCATAAAAACCTAGACAAAAATGAAGCTACGAACATTACACTCATTTCTACTCATAGTTGTGGTTATTGACTTGGTGAAACATATGAATCTACTCCAATAATGTAAATTAACAGTAATATTGTGATAAAACTTTTATTACAACTCATAACCTAAAACCATTCTTATATCATTGTTCATAAGGTGAACAGATGGCATCAGTTTTATCCAAGATGTTTTATTGCATAGGCCTATTACAAGTAACCAATTACGTTCCACCATTTGAAATGGGCGTTTTCAGAAAGCTCAGAATCTACCCGTGACAGTGGTACATGGCTGTGTTCCGGTCCATATCTATAAAGTTACTTAACGTTTTCTTATCGTCTTACATAAGCTCCAAACACTTAAAAACTGAATTTTAAGGTCATTATCAAATTGAGGAAGAAATTATATTCTAATTTTTTTTAGTTATTTATTAAGTTAATATCTCAAATTAATATTTCAGTGATAGTTCTATGTAAGAAGCTCCCAATGGCTATAATAACCATGTGAATATATTAATTGATGGTGTTGAAAATATTTTAAAGTCATTTGGTCAAGTCGCTAACCGTTCCCACCAGGCAGTCATTGTATAAAGAAGTGTATTTCATAAATAAAGCAATTTAAAATATCTTTGAACTTGTTTTCATATTCTTTAATATCCTATATTTCCCTACATAAAGTGTTTTCTAATTTAATATCCACACAAAACACATTACCGTATTTGATATTTTATGGATGTAGGCACATATGGCACACGGCATTCTGTAATTCACACGAAATCGATAAAAACACGCCAGAGGACGACTTTGTAGTCAGTTTACCTCTGGATGTAACTGGAGTTGATTTGCTAGTTGTTTTTAGCGAATTTATTTTGGAACAAATTTGCACAAAGAAACTTGTAATATGCATGTTCTGATAAATAAATGAATAAATAAATTCTTTATTTCTCAATGGATAGTACAAGTAATACAGTAATAATAAATAATTTAATAAATGTGTGTAATGTTGATAATGTATAAATGGTGTATCCGTTTGATTTGAAATGAATCAATCACAATTCTTTATTAATATGAAATAAATAAATATTTTTTGTCAGAGCCTTAAAAACGTATTATTATTGGTTAGGTAGGCCTAATTAAATTTGTCAATTTTTTGTGTCTTGTAAAAGTTTGATTAAGTTTACTGGTTTTAAAATATTTATGTTTAAAATTTTAAATGACCGGCATTTTTAAAATGTTCATCGCAGAAAAATAATTATTATTGTAAAGATGGACATTGATAAAGGTGTATGCCAAATATGAAGTTCCAACATTAATACACCACCGAAATAAATATAAATATCCGACAAAATGGCGGATATCAGGGTAAATATGTATTTTATGACACACCTTCATATGACATTTTTTGCTTATAATGACCAAATAAACCATTTTATGAAGTTTGGTGATGGACTTTAAAGACTGTATATGTCCATATGGTGCTTACCCAAATGCCATAAAAACCTAGACCAAAATGAAGCTACGAACATTACACTCATTTCTACTCATAGTTGTGGTTATTGACTTGGTGAAACATATGAATCTACTCCAATAATGTAAATTAACAGTAATATTGTGATAAAACTTTTATTACAACTCATAACCTAAAACCATTCTTATATCATTGTTCAAGGTGAACAGATGGCATCTGTTTTATCCAAGATGTTTCATTGCGTAATATCTATATCATTGCGTAATATCTATATTATCGTAATATCTAATATCATTGCGTATAGCTTATCTATTAAGCTAAGCCTTGAACATTATGTACCGTATCAGGTTGCTAACGTTTACAACTTTGATACTGATAGATCAAATGATTCAATGGTTTTCAATACAAGACAACCACTGAAGTCTGCCTTAACCTTAAAATTTTGTGCAATACATTGTTTACCGCTTTAGGGCAAATAAAGAAGTAAAAACTTGCTCAGGTCGCTAACCCTCAAATCACTGACGTTGACGATCTGAAGAGATCTCGATCATCCGATCGCTGATGTTGCCAACCCGACGTAATTTCATTGCACATTCATAACATTCTCAAATAATAACAGAAATACTAATATAAATTTGTAAACATAACATTTTTATTAATATTAGAACACAAAATTTTTTTACATTTTTACTAAATACGGTATGAAAAATTTGTAAATAGTTCTCACAATTGTCATGAAGCTGATTCTAAAAGTTAGAATAATTGTAATAGGGTAAAATTTTTTTCTGAAAAAGACCATTATTTTAATTAATTAAACTAGAAACTAAATATAAAGTTGGATTTACAAAATAGATTTAATTCTGTTAGAGTTAACGATCTGATATTTACTATAATGAAACTTCCACTATTCAGGCTATTTACCTAAATGATTCTAAATACAAAATAGTGGTAGGCCTAAATCTAAATGAAACATTGTTCAATAAAAGTAATTATTAAACAAATACTGTTTTTGGTTTATTAACGTAATTGATAAATAAAAACGTTAGCGACCTGGTGGTCAAGTATTTCTGTGAAACATCTCTTTCCTTACCGAACGTATAAACCTAGTAGTGCCGCAGATAGTGCAGGGAGGGGTCCTTATTTCTTAACAGTTTATTTTTTACGGATGGGACTGCAATATATGAAGGGCAAAATTCAACCACCCTACTACCCTGGCTTTTATATAGATTTTTGTTAAATGTAATAATTAATGTACTATATAAGTAAAAAGCCAGGGGAGTAGGGAGGTTGAATTTTGTATTTCATACAGTGCGGTCCCTGCCGTAAAAAATAAACTGTTAAGAAATAAGGACCCCTCCCAGCACCATCCGCGTCACTACTAGCTCTATGTGGTGTTAATGGGAAAAATACAAAATATCAAATTCCTTTGGAAATTCTCAAAGTAAGCAGGTCTGTTGCGACAGGGGTATTTTCGTGTTCATTTTGCCTCTCAATTTTACCACTCAATCACCATTAAATAAGATGAACAAAACCCGGATGGTAACAATTAACACTGTTTCCTTACCTTGAGTTGAAATCTTCACAAAATAAATTTAGTAATTTCTTATTTTCTTTCTTTCTCCCGGTTTCTCAAGACCATGAAGATATATATTCTTAAAATCTTTTGTAAACATAATTTTTTTTTCAAAATATACTTTATTGCTCCAGGAATACATTGATTAATTGTATCAAACTCATAGGCATAGACTAGTTACTTTTGATTCTAGGAGTGAAACATGTTTTAATTTATTTTCTTAAGTTGGTTATAAAAACTGTCATTGTATGGTATAGATAGGCTATAGCCTACATACAGTAAGGTAAACTGCCTAAATGCCGTGACCTTAAGGGAATCCCATTTGTTTTTCTGTACACGAAAAAATAAATTATGCTTAAACAACTTAAACCATACTACTACTTTTTTCGTCATTAAATTCTGAACAAATCTATAGTTTTTGTTTGTAACATTAGGCCTATTTGAAATTAATTTTATTATCGCCCTAAATAATGCCGTTTTATTGTTTTGCCATTCTGACATAACTCCGTGATTCACGCAACCAATGTCCGTAGTTGTGCTGCTAAAACCCATGACTCCTAATTTCAGAGGCAATAAATGTTAATGGCATTCATAAAATTACTGAAAAACATCTTTATATTACTTGATAAGTAATGAAAAGACATTTATTTCTTAACCTTAAAATATGACTCAAGATAGAATGGATGACAGGTGTCTGTTGATTACACAACTCGTCATGTTGCCAACATCTCATCCATGGAGGAAGACCGTGATGGCGATATAAATATGCTTTACCAACCAGATTGAATTGATTTAACTAAAAACGAACTGTAGCAGATGATTTTGGAATGTTTAAAATATAGGTTTGTCATGCTTAAAAATATGTCTCTGATAAAAAATAAACACTTTTCAGCCCAAATACAAAGTCAATATGTTGTTACCAAAATCCGTGGTTTTACGGAGTAAGGAATGCTGTATTCTTCCTCTTGTGCTAAAGTCCATTTATAAAAGCATAACAATTTCACGTAGGTATGCTTTACCAACTAGAAACATTGATTTATCTAGGAACGGACTTTAGTATATAATTTTGGAGTGTTAAAAATGTATTATTTCTAATCTTTAATATATTTCTATTGAAAAAGAAACATTGTTCATTCCAAATTTAAAGTCAATACGTTTTTGTAAAAGCCGTGATTTAATCATGGAGTTTTGAAAACTGTATTGTTTTACTGCTTATGTCCGTGATGCCTTTTTAATAACTTAAATGTTTTCGGCATCTATAAAAACACCAATAAACTTTAAATTAATCACATGATTACAGTATGAATTATAAATAGTAAACTCATGTATAAATAGAAAATATTGGAAATTAAAGTTTGTTCCTTTTACCTCAATGGTAGTTTAATTACGTAACGATCTTAAGCCAAAAGCCTGTCCCAGAACATGCCAACTTATAAACTACGTTTTGTTCAGACTGCCTGATTCGAGTGAAGACAAAGACATTCAAAATTAATCTCAAAACATTTGGTTGTAAATGTTAAAATGGACATCTTTGACTGCCGATTGGTAAAAATCTACTTCAAATCACAATATTAGGTAGGATCACGGCATTTGGGTGTTTTACCTTAACCCAAATCTAACTCAATGTAGTACTGGGTGTTCAATGTAAAATTGATACCTGTACCCTTACTTCTTATTACAAAAATTAGGCCTAAGCTAAAGGTAAAAAATTTTAGAAAAAATTAAAATAACGGTTTTTTAGTAAGTTTATATACCGTACAATTCCCTAAAATAATTTTCACTCATAATCAAAATTTCAGAATATACATACATCGTTTTGAATTTTATAAAAAACAAGAAAAAATAAGCACTAAGCCTATAGGTAAAAAGCTTTTAACAACATATCATAGCAAAAAATAAGATATTACAGTACACGGTACATCATAATCCCATATTGAAACATGTCAAATCAACCTAGGAACTTTTTCACAAATCATCACTCACATTTATGTTGATACTTGTATTAACTTGACTAAACATGCGTATTAATTCAACGTAACTTACTTCAAACCAAGACTTTTGTCATTTATAAGTAGGCCTAAGTGATTAACCCTCTGAGCGTTAAACGTCGATTTTTCGGTCCAGCTTTTCCACCTTCGAGTGTCAGGGTTGATTTTTCGACCGTTAAAAAACGTGACGTAATTTTGTAGTGAATGGCAGAAACGGAGCCATGAACACTACTGCTGTTACCGGGAGGTCCTCAGCTATCTGAAAACACCAATTTCATATAGTGAGACATAATGGGTTATTTGTAATATGCAATGAAACATCTAGGAAAAACTTATGCCATCTGCCAGCTTTGTAAACAACGAAATACATATTTTATCAATTGTTTTAAGGTTAAATGAATAATTAAAAGTGTTAATCAAACTGTTAATTTGCATTATTAGAATAAATTAATATGTTTCATTGTGTTCATAACCATAAATGTGAGTAGGCCTATAGGAATTAGTGTAGGCTATTGTTCCCAGCTTGATTTTGATGTGTTCTTATGGGATTAGGGTTTTGTTTATTCATCATAATATTTTTTTTCAAATGCTTCTTGCATATATTAATTATATATGTGTTTTCTTGTTCTCCATAAAATATAAACAAAATGTACATCTTGGAATTTTGATTATATGTATATAAAATTATTTCAGGGGAGAGCATAGTTTCATAAAGTATTTTCTATGTAGCCCTACTTTTTAAACTTTAAGCCATAGCCTAATTTTTGTAACAAAAAACAGGACAACAATTTTTGTATTGATGGATAGTCTACTTTCATATTTAATGGGTACATAGTACGGTACTAGGTCATAAAATATATTGTTTACAGATTTTTATTTAAAAGTATACAAAACCTTTAAAAAATATGTAACCCTCTAGGGGTGCAACATTGTATGCTTGGAGGGTTAATAGCATAGAGTACATGCCTCACATATGCATTGTACACAGCTGTAAGGAAGCTCAGTACGATATCTCCAGTTTACAATGGATGCAAAATTTAAAAAATCCTATTGAGGCTGTACCGTACTGAAATAAGATTGAACCAATTCTGAAAATATCCCTTAACAGTCGAAAAATCGACTCTTAACACTCAGAGTTCGTAAATTTGTGTTGAGAAATCTACTAATAACACTTACCAGACTTAATAACAAGACTTCGGATTAGGCCTAGTTACTATAGCCTAAGGATGTGAAAAAATATCATTTGAAATTAGGCCTATGGTGCTAACGTTTATTCCAAAACAATAGACCATATGTTAAATCAAGCTGAAACATTTTCTATATTATTATCATTTATAATTTAATTTAAGGTTAGGCTAACCAAATGTTGAAGCTCATAAATTTATGTGAACAATGTATACCTAACAGTAGGCCTAATAGTATTTATATTGCTTGTAGCTTAAAATCCTTGTTTGAATACGGAGCGTACTTCAATGTCTATGGGGTTAGCAGCTGAAACTAATGATACAATGATACAATGATTTTATTGGGCCAATCAACAATACAAATTGTTACAGGCTAAGTCAGCATAGTTTAACAAATACAGGAAAAAACCAAGCAATCTATGTCTTAACATAAGAAAGGCTTATGAAGTTTGAATAATATTTTGAAGTTATAAACAGTTACTGTACCTCTAACAATACAAAACCAACATTTAAACAATGGAAGAAAACTTGTGATTTTAACATAGGTAAAAAATTAGATCCCATTCTGACTAAACTGGAACATAATATTGATGGTCTAATTGTTACATCTAGGCCTACTTTGCTGTTACATCTGGTGAATATTGGTAGGCCTACCTTGTTCATTTGTTATAAGCATAGCCTTGTGGCAGTCTAAATATGACCACTGCCGCTGACAACAGGATAGCTTACAATTAAACGGTAGCCTATTTACTTTTTTCAGACCTGGAGTACACAATTGAAACAAGTAACCTTGTGGACTTGTTGTAGGTACTTATGTAAAATTATCAATGTATGCTTAAAACCGTACCAACCTTTAAGTATCGGCCTATCTCATAATTTGGTAAGTTAGGTCGACTGAGAAGTCTTCTGATGAAGGCTAAGGAGCCACTGGATGTGGATAATTAGCTTTGTTTCGGTACACAACTTAATAATATTATAATATTAACAATTATATGCCATTCAATTTCACATTGATACGACAAAATCAAATCATTTCAAACGAACCTCCATCCAATAAATTTAGAGTAGCTGAAAAGAAATTTAGAGAACAACAAGAACTCTCACATCTTTTGCATGGCGATTAGCTTGTCATGCAACCATGATGTAATGAAAAGTGCAACTTATCACGATTAATTTATTGTACAATATAATAAAACAAAATTAAATCTCAATTCAAGACAAGTGATTTGAATTAACAAATACCATTTAATACCGTAAGGATACTTTCATATAAAATAGTATGAAATGTTTTTAATACATTTATATATTTTTACATCAACTAAAAGCCACAGTATCTAGAATCATCTCTTATGTTTTCTTATGTTGTGGGAAGATGTAATTATTGGAAATACAAATAGGGAATGACAGAAGACCAGTCATGTGGCTGTGGATAATGCCTAAAACCACTTAAAAAAAGGTGTGGCTAGGCCCGATTGGCAGGGGAACCACGTCATGGTCTAAATCCGTGATAAAAACTAACGCCATGGGGAATTAGGGTACCACCTCGAAAGAGCTCTGGTCATGGGAGGAAACATTCCATGCTGTAATATTCTTAATAAAACAAACAAAAAACAACGGACAAGAAATATGTTACACAACAATAGAATTTTCTGTCGTTAAATACCTTTTTATGTTCTTTTAATAAAGTATGATCCGTGAACAAGATTACCAGTAGTTCCCTTTACAACAGATGCCGCGCTACTAAGAACATCTAATCTCCTGTTATCAAAGAATTTTGGTTGATCAAGTTCTACAATACAACTAATTGCTGGCTCAAACATATCTGCGTGTTATTTATTTATTTATTTATATACGGAATTACACCATTTTACAGAAACTTTAACCAGAGAAAACAAGATGGCAGGTAACAATATATCTTAGTGACTAAATAACAATTGAAAATGAATCTATAACAAGAGAAATTGTAACATCAAAATAAAAAGAGGGATAGAATGTGACAATATGACAATTAACAGCAACAATAAAAACTAACCACATATAAATAATGAAGACAATAACCATCGCAAGCAATAAATAACTAGTTGTGACTAATAATGTAAACTGATGAAAGTGAAAAATAACAAAGACAAAATGCAAGACTTAACAAGATAATAAATAACAACAATAACGAACAACAACTATAAAATGTGAGTGTTTGAAGATACACGCAGCGAGTAAATTATCATATCTTTGAATAGTATTAATTTAATCTTTTGCTTGCTGCAGTTACATCTTTCATGCTTTAACAAGTGTCATTCGAACATAAAGTAGTGCTGCAGCAAACTTTCCCGCCTAGTGTTTTTTTTTCTCTCATGCAACCTTACCATACCAGCTCCATATCGTCAATCTTTGCAGCCACTGCCTTCTGAATTTCATCTCCTCCCCTAACTGAATGTGCTGCATAAAATCACTGTTGTGGTCTGACGCTTTCGGCGGTGAATCGAGTAGCTGTCGTTTGAGTCAAAGTTATCCCAGGAAGATCAGCGTACTCATATAGATATTCGTATCAACTTTGATATTGTTGGGTACGTAAAATGGCACCAGCATGTCCAATTTGTATTAAGGAGGTACTAGATACGGAAGATGGCGTGGAATGTGATGGTGACTGCAAACGCTGGTTCCATAGAGAATGCCTGAAAATGTCTAAGATTGAATACCAACGAATTGCTGGTGACAACAATGCTCAGTGGCACTGCTCCAGAATTGATTGTGCTGAGAACGCTTCTGTCCAGCATTCTAATCAAATAATGACTCAACTGGCAACGCTTATCAATAAAGTTACAGCTTTGTCTGACAAAGTTGACTCCCTTACGTCTCTTCCAGCAAAGGTAGATAGCTTATCGGCGAGGTTGACAGACTGAACAAAAATCTCTCTACTTTGGAAACAAGAGTAAAATCCAACGAAGAAAGGATTGGTATAATTGAAGGACAGCTTGCTAAAGGGATCCCTTCAAATAGTAATGTGCAATTAGAGACTACAATAGCAGAATTAACTGATCGATCCCGTCGCTCTAAAAGTGTCATGATTTACAACCTTATTGAGTCTTCAGACAATGACCTTGAGAAAAGAAAACAACACGATCTCGAACTGGTCAACAAGCTCCTCTCCAATACAAACGTTAATACAAACCCGGGATCCATAAAATTCTTCAGAGTTGGTAAAAAACATCCGAACAAGGCGAGAGCCTTGAAGGTCGTTCTTGGAAGTGAACATGACGCCATTAAATTTGTGACCAGTTTCAATCCCAACTTAGCACGCAACGCTGATGAACGTCTTTCTGATCTCCGTGTATCCAGGGATAGGACTCCCCGAGAACTGGAACATCTCAAGTCACTGAGAACCGAACTGGAGCGTAGAACCTCTAATGGAGAGCAGGACATTACTATCAAATATATAAACAATGTTCCTCAGATAGTAAAGACGCCAAAAAACGGCTAATTTCCAACGGTACATTTAATAAACTTCATTGTTATTTTCAAAATGTAAATGGTTTAAGGAGTAAACTCACTGCTCTCTCTCAGTCTCTTTCTATTCTTTCTGCTGAGGTTATCGCTCTTGTCGAGACAAATCTGTCGGCAGACATTACTGATTCCGAACTGGGTTTCAATAACTACACTGTGTATCGATGTGACCGCTCTGCTGATACAAGTAATAAGATATCTGGAGGAGGTGCATTGATCGCCGTGCACAACTCACTTCCAAGCTGCAATATATTGCCTAAATCCATTATCTCCTCTCCTGGAACCGTCAATTCAGAAAGTGTGTTCGTCAAAATATCTTTGCGTCCTTTCAACTTAATATTATGCTGTGTATATATACCTCCCAACCAAAATTCATCAGTCTACTCTGACTTTTGCATAGCTGTGGATGAAGTAATTGGTATGAGCGGCGAATCTGATGAATTTGTTGTAATGGGTGATTTCAACCTTCCAGATACCGACTGGTTAAGCCCTCCTCTCGACCCAGGAGCTTCCTCGCGCCACATCTTGGACCTAGCTGCAGTACATAACCTTAAGCAATGCAACAATGTTGCTAACTCGAGAGGAGTCTTGCTGGATCTTATCTTTTCGTCCATACAAGACACTAAAGTTTACCCAGCCCTGGATCTACTTCTTCCTGAGGACATACATCATCCGGCCCTTGAGATGACTCTTACGATCCCATATTTTTCTGCTCATCTCAAAATCAAATCGATATCTGACTTCAGGAAATGCGACTTGGAAGCTGTTTTTCGGAGACTACAAGATTTAAATTTTCCCGAACTAAATGACCTGGTTAAAGTGGATGAATCCTTCACTACGTATATTTCTATTCTGTCCTCCATTGTTTTGCAGTGCTCTCCCAAAAGAAGTGTTGTCCGTTCAAATTTCCCAAAGTGGTTTTCCCGGGATTTGAGACGCCTGGTGGTGCAGAAGAAGATTGCTCACAGAAGAATGAAGGAGACTGGTAGTCCTCTTGATCGGGATCTATTTATCAGACTCAGGAAGAGGTGCAAAGCTCTTGTGTCCGAATGTCACATAAACTACATAAATAAAATAGAAAACTCTATTCCTCAAGACATCAAGTCCTTCTGGTCTCATGTTGGCAATCTCAAGAATACTTCTGGGGTACCTTCAAAGATGTCTCTTGATGGTACTGAGGCTCAAGATCCTGAAGGGAAATGTGAACTATTTCGCTGCTATTTCTCATCTGTCTTCAGTAGAGCTGATTTCACTACTCCTGAGTTTGACTTTGGGCGGAATACCTCAATTACCCAGATTCACGTTTCTGCAACAGATGTTGAGACCAAGCTTGAAGCGATTGACCCAAACAAAGGGGCTGGACCTGATAATATTCCCCCTGTTGTCCTCAAGTACTGCGCTCCTGTGCTGGCGATACACTTAGCCATCTTCTTCAATGCCCTACTAAAATTGGGAGTTTTCCCCTCTACTCTCAAGACAGGGTTCGTTGTCCCAATCTTCAAGACCGGCGACCGTGCCAGCATAAAAAATTATAGGCCCATTGTGATACTGTCCTCTATTGCAAAAGTGTTTGAAGATATAGTGCTTGACCGTTTGTATCCTCACTTCCAAAGCATTATCACTCAGAGCCAACATGGTTTCCTTCGTGGGAGGTCCACCGTCACAAACTTACTAGACTTCACTGAATATATTATGTCAGCCTTTGTTAATTCTGGTCAAGTTGATTGCCTGTATCTTGACTTTTCTAAGGCCTTCGACAAGGTGCATCATGGTTTATTAATTGCCAAATTGGCCGGTTATGGAGTGGGAGGCAAATTGCTCAAGTGGTTGGAGAGCTATCTGACGGACAGGGAATTAGTTGTAAAGTATGAAGGAACTTTTTCTTCTCCCTTCCCCGTCCTATCGGGAGTACCACAGGGGTCTCATCTGGGTCCACTGTTATTTAATATATTCATCAACGATATTTGCAACGTCATATCATCCAACTGTCTCATGTTTGCAGATGATATCAAGATTTTTGATAGAGTTCTCTCAACCTCTGACCAGCTAAATCTACAACGTTCTCTTGATAACATCCTGGTGTGGTGTGCTGACAACGCTATGGAATTAAACGTGTCCAAGTGCCAGACTATCTCCTTTTCAAGATCTCCATATCCATATGTCTTCGACTACAAGGTTGGAAATTCTATTCTGGGCCGAGTGGACCACGTGAGAGACCTGGGGGTGACATTCTCGGCCACTATGAGTCCCCTGGCACACATCTCACACATCACATCGAAAGCCTACTCCCTTCTGGGGTTCATCTTTAGAGCTACAAGGGACTTTAGATCACCTTACTCAGTCGTCCTTCTCTACAAATCTATTGTTCTACCTGTGTTAGAGTACTGCTCTGTGATTTGGTCGCCTTACCAACTGGGACACATTGATATGCTGACCAGAGTTCAGACTCGTTTCACCAGACTCCTAGGTGTTCGCCTCGGCTACCCTTATATGCAAACACCAATCAGGGAGGTTGAGAGGCAATTCATTCTGCAGTCTCTGCAATCAAGACGTGAGGTGGCTGACCTGGTCTTCCTATACAAACTGGTCAACGGTCTGCTGGATTGCCCAAGTTTGCTGAGCCACGTTGACTTCAGCGTCTCGGGGAGAACTAGATCTACGAACATGTTCAACAGGAGATTCCAGCCTACCAACTACGCCCTCAACAGTGGCTTGACGAGGCTCATGAGGACTGCGAATAGAGTTGCTTCAAATATAGACTTCTTCTTTGAGCCCCTCTCTTCTTTCCGGAAAAGTGTTGCCTTGCAAGTGAAGTCTGGAAACTTGTTATAGACTAAGATTTCTATTTGCTATACTCAGTATTATCCTGTTGATTTCGTTGTTGCTTGTTAGTATGGTTCCCTTTTTATGCAATTGTTAAGTTTATATCTGTCTCTGTTATTGTTGTTACTGTTACCTTTTTTCTGTTAAATTATTTGTTGATCTCATAAGTGAACCAAATTGTCTCTAGTTATAAGATTTGAAACATGTTTGTATCTTATTAATTGTTGTAATTGTCACAAAACTGTTATTGTTTTTTTTTTTTTAAGATCTCTATTTTTCTTGTTATTGTTCATGCTATGCTTAGTTTATAGGTTTGCTATTGAGCTGTATCATTGTTTTCAATTGTAGCCATCTGAAATTAGATAAAATATATTGTTATAAAATGGTGATTTGTACCGTTGGAAGTAAATAAATAAATAAATAAATAAAAATGTAAATACATAACATGAGAATTTATTTCCCAACGGCAGATCGCTAATTTAAAGAGTATATAATGATGGTGGTTTGGAAGTACAAAATCACAAAATAAAGAATTAACAAAGATTATGGAGTTAAGATAACAGTACTTACATTCTATGAAATAGAAGTTAACAAGATACGAGATCATACAATACATTCAAATGTGATAATAAAGCAACATATTAAACAGTAATATAACTAATAATACGGTAACAAAAGCCACATATCATGCAAGAGTACCGCTTCTCTTAGATCAGTGATTTTTTATTAGCTTATAGAATTATAAATAGTATAGTCTTGAATACATTTTGTATTTAATATAACCTATGATCATGTATTATTTTGGCCAATGACAATTCATGTTTAAATACAGTATGATCAAGGTTACATTTTATATGTTATTGTTTTTCAGTTGTAGCCATCTTAAATTAGATATATATTGTTGTTAAAATGGTGATTGTACCGTTGGAGATAAATAAATATATAGTATAACCATAGATACATTGCATATAGCATTGCCATTGGTCATATGTATTTGAATGTATATTCTAGGATACATTTATAATAGTCTAGTAATTGATATATTTAATATCGTTAATGATACTTTTCGTGTAATATAGCCTTACATCACATACTAATATAAAACTGGGACCAAATTACATGATTCCTCCCCTGAAACATCGCATCCACCTAGTCTTCCTTCACACGACCACAACCGCCATCTTGGATAGTTGTCAGCTTAAGTCAGCTTTGGACCAATCACAAAATAGGGGGGGGGGGGCTATTTCTGATTTTTGACAATCACAAACGTTACGTTTCCGTTCTCAACCAATCAGATGTCTCGTTTGATGAGAATCCTTTTTCGAACGTCGGTGAAGTTGATGTATTTTTAATAAAGTAAACCATTGGTATTGATACAATTTATAAAGTATAACCTTTGATAATGTATTTTTTCGGCCAACGTCCATTGAAATCTAAATGATCCTCAGTATGATTATGAGAGCATTATTTATAACCTTGGATACCCGTTGACCATATATGTCTTTAACATTATAGTAATTGATACATTTGATATAGTATCTTTTCATTTTATGCATTTCATTTTAGTATAACCGTTGATCAAATACTTTCAATTTAAATATTTTATGATTATTGATAAATGTGGTATAGTATATTCATTAATACATTTTATGTAGTATAATGTAGTAGAATGATTGATGCATGTGATATAGAATAGTCATGGATGCATTTTATAGTATAGCCACTGGTAAATTTAATATATTTTAACCTTCAATTATGTAAATTTAAACCTGTTACTTTCCGTTCATCAAATATAGCTATGAAACTGAGACGAAAAACATGGTTCCTTTTTTTAGACATTCAGGATACTTCTCAATGATTGACTCGTCTACACAACAACCGCCTTCTTGGAAAGGGGCGTGGCTTAATACAGCTCTCTACTAATCAGAGAATAGGGGGCCGGGAATATTTCAGTTCCCGATCAATCAGAAACATCACATGACCATTTCCGACCAATCTAACAACCGCCATCTTGGAAATGGGCGTGGCTTAATACAGCTCTCTACGAATCAGAGAAAAGGGGGCCGGGCCTATTTCAGTTCCCGATCAATCAGAAACATCACATGACCATTTCCGACCAATCTAACAACCACCATCTTGGAAATGGACGTGGCTTAATACAGCTCTCTACGAATCAGAGAAAAGGGGGCCGGGCCTATTTCAGTTCCCGATCAATCAGAAACATCACATGACCATTTCCGACCAATCTAACAACCACCATCTTGGAAATGGACGTGGCTTAATACAGCTCTCTACGAATCAGAGAAAAGGGGGCCGGGCCTATTTCAGTTCCCGATCAATCAGAAACATCACGTGACCATTTCCGACCAATCAGAAGTCTCGTTCGATGAGGTACCTCTTCGAACGTCGGTGAAGGAACCTATGTATACTACTCTTACAAATTACGCTTAAAATCTATTGTGAAAGTTTTAAGTCCATCTGAGGCTTCTTGCGAACGTAATCGCCGGTCAATGAAATCGGGATTTATCACTACACTGAACGACCAACAGTCATGTATGAGAATTTCACTCATAGCTTTCATGAGTGTAGAAATCCTATCCTAATGTGACTACTGTATCGTAAAGAGCTCATTATGCAACAGGTTTGAATCTGGTTTCATAATGTACCTCTTTACGATGTTACTTGTAATTGGTGCTTATAGGATGCAACGGTCGGAATTCAGTCAGCAGACTTTACAAATACTGTAGATATATTTGATTTATTTTTAAAATTTCTTTATTAACATCGTTTACTGAGAGATTTTTTCATAGTTTTCAATTTTACACAAGTCTTTCGATTTTCAACTTAACATTAAAACATGTTTTAATGTTTAAATAAAAGTGTGACATTATAGAAGAATTAAGTACTAAAATGTTGAGTGTGAAGCTTTAATGACGAAGACAATTGTCTCCCCGAGGTACACGGTTTATTCAGTAGTGTTGCTCATTTAAGGGGTACACGAGGCTGAAGGCACAATACGTTCCCTTAGCATTTCCATTGTTTAACCATTAAGACGAGAATGAGATATCTTTGTGTCAAGACAATTAAGTTGGTATATAGGAGCCATTTCCATTTAAGTGTCTAAACGGATCTTTTAGATGTGGAACATTTATCGTTTGTCGCTTAGTTGTCCTTGGCGATTTTCTGTAATAGCGAAATAACAATACAGGTTTGAACCGCTTTAACAAAATCAATTAGTAATTTTCATAACAAAAGTAAAAATATAAAAAAGTTCATGTACGCTTTTAATCTAAATATATGTAAATTAGAATTTTACGTTAAATGATAAAAATCATTTTTATAAAAAATGTTAAAATTTAAGTTAACGATATACCAAAGTGCCAAAGTCATCTCTCTTTCAATTTGAACGCTGCAGACAATGAGTGCAGCTGGGAGCGGTGAGTGGTGGGCCCACTGTAGCCTGGGCGGCTTAGCGCGGCCACTGTTCTGTGAGATAAGTCCCGCATATTGTACACCGGTTCTCAGTTTAGTAATCCTCGTTGCATAATTTTATCAAGTTTTTGAGGATGTGTTTTTAATGTCAAAATATCAAAATGAAGACTGTAAAAGCACTGTAAAATGCAGTATATTTTTTATTATTTTTTTATAATTTGAGTGGTGACTGACACAACAAAAAACGGATGGCAATCTATGAATTGTAAATAAATGGGACAAAAGCCTAGTAAAAGTGAAAAATTGTCAATATCGATACAATATGGAGTTTACTTCCGTTTAAAAGTAAATTTCAATAAAAAAGATACTAAGTAAAAGTAATTTTGTTCGTTTTTTATGAGAATAATAGTACACCAAAAGAGTTTCATCAAACAAATGATGCCATAAAACAGTAATTAATACAGAATATGTTTTTACCATTTGAAATCTAGACTAGTTGTTCTACAGCAGTACGACTTCTTCGCAAACGTAGACACCGGAAAGTCGTGACTTTAATTAGATTGGTTAGTTTTAATGTGTAATCGACGACTTTTGTACATTAAAGTGGCTTTTATAACAATCATGTCACGTGAATTTATGGAATTCTCCCTTTAGAAAAAAAAACAGTTCTTCTAAAATTTACTTTTATTAAATTCCTTCATAAAAATGTATGCAATATTTTCGTAGTCGTAGGTATTTAAGAACGTTAGCCTCAAAGCAAATAATAGACAATAATCTTCGTAATTAAATAAGCCACTATGTAAAAATATGCGGAACATGTGAAAAAATGTTGCGTTGACATAAAATTTTTCTCCAAAATTAAATTCGTACTTTATTAATAACTTGCAAATAACAAAATATAAATTCCATAACATATTTTAGCCGTTTTTGTAATTTGTTAGTAAGTTTCTACTAATAAATTAAAGCATCAAAGCTTATCTCTTTAGAGTGAAAGTAATGAGTTACTCCTTCCCTTTGCAACAATCTTGAGATAATATCTGTGTTTCATCATTCGTTTTACATTAAACTTAAATTTGTACAAAGGACATACAATTCTACACTAAAGAACACTTTAGATCTTATTCCCCATCCATGTAGTATAGTAATCACGTTATGATATTTTTTACCAAAACTAACCAACTTTTACTTAAAAATTTTCTTCTGATTCATTACAACTGATTTGTAAGAAGCTTTTTGAGAATTATTTTCACGACGTCTTGTATCCTCCACGATTATCCACCACGGGCTGTGGTGATGCTGATTGTTTCCCATCAATTGATAGGCAAAATATAATTTAATTAAAATTACTATTGAAAAAAATAACTATCTATAGATAATTTACAGCCTAATAACATAATAATAAACTTACTCATAAATAATCAATATGTACATAATTGTCTTTAATAATAAAACCATAAATTTTACACACTCTTTCGTCCTTGTCTGTTTTGTTCTCGGTGAGACACCCAAACTGAAAAGGAGATACCAGAGAAAGGAGAAAGTTCAAGGAAGGAAGAGTATAACTAAAAACCAAACAATAATAAGGGATAGGCCAAAAAAACCAATGTGAATAAATGTAGAGATGAAGAAAGAAGAATGAAGAAAGAAGAAAGAATAAAAACAATTGAAAAAAAATTGAAAAGGATTGAAAAAAGTTTAGAGTATTAAATTAATTATCAAAAATCTAGTTGAAATATCCGGAACTGTGAATTTTAATTGTGAAACAGATAGAAAGACTTAATGTAAATTCCCATACAATGTTAATAATTGTCAGCGGAATAAAACTTAGTATTATTAGAGGACATAAAATAGGAATTAATTATAAAAATGAAACACTAATGTTGAAATAAAAGATTTTGCATGAAAAAATATAAAGATATTAATAGCTTTTTTACTAATTATAATGAAATAATACTCTTGAAATGGAGTACAATGCCATGAACAACAATACTATATTCAGTTATTTTCATTTCCTTTCTTTCTTTTACTATAGCTTGATTTTAATCATGGACCAATATTAACTGTTGAAAAAGAAACCAAACTAATTCACAATGAAAAAACTATGTATAATTTACTAAACATACGTAATTTGAGAGTTTTTTTGTTACAATGAAGCGTATAAATTGAGTTTATAAGTTGAAATTATACTTGTTGAAAACGTCAATAAGAAAGTCCATAAGGTCACACCACAAATTATTTTGATCAATTGTTAAAAATTCCTAAATTTCATACGAAATTTGAAGTGAATTTTTATGTTTCTGAAGATGATATCATTCCGTTTAAACGTAACCTTTCATGAACTTGTAAGTTTACAAACATTTGACTAAATATGGAAAGAAAAATCTTAATATGAGAAAATCTGAAGCAATTTTCTTATATGTCTTCCCTTAACGTCGAATATTTAAAAAAATTTATTTATTCAACCTTATGTTCATAATGACGACACATATAAAGCAAAAACCCCCAATGGAAGTTACTATACGAAACAAATTCAAAATAGCCAAAAGCTAAGCGAACCTAATTGATGGAAGCCATTGAAATGAGGATTATTAAGCTGTTCGGAGCTAATAACTGTTTCGGAAGCTATTTAACTTGAGACAACGGCTTGCCCGGGGCTCGCGGTCTATCACTAATATTGGCAAACCGATTAATAATCATTACTGGTAAAATAAGCCGGAGAACTTCCTCGCCCGGAGGGGTGTTTGTTTCAAAGAGTTGGTCCCAGTCAGAGGGCAAATTGTGTTGCAAAAGGATCATTTTGAGACAATATGTTATGTCATTAATTATCTTGTAATCATAAACATTCTGAACTTAAAATTAATTATGGATGTAACGAATATTCCTTACGGGATAATATAGTTAAGGAGAAAGTGTCACAGCATTTAAGACTATTAATATAATTAATTGACTAATAATGAATGTTTACGTGATCATAGTAGAGCGAGTGTTTATAAAGGTTGAACAAATTCAGTTTGAATGATTTTCAACTAGTTATATCAATAATTCAAATAATTACCTTAAATACTTAACTAAGAGTTTATGATTTTTTATATCTTTAATGGTAATTTTACATGTCAAAACAAAATTCATTTATAAAATTAATTTAATATAACTTACGTGTTACGTTTAATAAGACCGTGCTTCCACTGCAACTCCCGAGTATCTGTGACCATGTAATAAAGTCGCGGTGTTCTGCTCACCACGTTCAATGTCAGTGTATGTTTTACCCTGTTTTAGGTCCCCTGTCCCTGTCAAAACCGTTTAATTTAGTAAATATTTGGAAATAAATTTCATCATATAGGTCAGACACTAATATCTCTCGTTTTCAGGGTTTTTTTATGTCAAAAATATTGGTTTTACATTGTGGATCACTATAAATCGGGTGCACATGGAAAAATTATAAATATTTTGTATGTTAAAATGACCTTTTATAATAATAGTTTTTATTCATACATTTATTACAAGTTAATAAATAAATAAATAATTTATGAGTTTTATTCAGTCAAATCATTGCTTGGTTGTGATTTTTTAGTGGAAAATGTTCTTTTTTTTCTTTTTTTCCAATGTAAAATATATATGTTGTTGAAGTAACACAAACAAAACTATTTATGGTCTGACACCATCCTTGTGTTGTGAATAGTATAACTTTAAAAATACTTAAAAATATATAATAAATAACATTAAGTACAAGATGGTATTTTACAGTAAATGAAATCATTCAGACATGTTTGATTTAAATAGTTAATATTGTTTATGAGACAATAATGTAGCCTACACCAAAAACACATAAAAATCCATGTAGCAGCAAATATATCCACTTTCACGCCAACTTAAGACAATGACAGTTCTGTAAGGTTTTTAAGGCTTATTTAGTAATTATTTGGGTTTTTATTCACTGTCTTTCCATTAAAACTATGTTTCAATATATCGTGTCTTGTACTTGTTCTTACTTATCTTGAAACACCATTCCTTATGCGAGATTTATCACGTGGTATCATAGTAAGCATGTCTAAGCCATGGAACAATAGAACAGCGTATTACAAGGCTTGGCTGTTGCAAGTGCGGATATGTCACCAGCGCGGCTGAGCATTTATGTCTCCTCGACAAGACATGCGGATCACGTAGGATTTATAAATCAATGGGTTTGTCTACGGAAGTTAATACGGGGTTTTTTGATAGTTGTTCACTTATTTTAAAACCTAAAATCATTTGGTAGATAAGTTATTAAAAACCAAGTCAAAAATACTTAAAATTTATTAATACAATTTATATGTTTGATTTAGTTTTTAAATTGCAGTGTCCAAATTTTGCAGCTAATGCATATCGCTTGGCAAAAATAAATAATGCTAATGAGTTCGGTCTAAATTTGGGTTCTTATACACTTTCTCAACGATTATGCTTCACAAACCGTCACATGTTATCCAAAATGGCGTAGCAACATATCATAAGGTAATTTTGAGATATATGTTTTTTATCGAGGCAATAACAACAACAATTTATTTGTTCAACGGAAAAAATTATTTTCAAAACTCAACTCTAAACTTTAAAAAAATGTATTTTTAAATATTTCTTGTCAGAGGTTTGTAAACACAATAAAAACAAACGAGCGATCCCACGGGATCTCCATTCATTGGTTTGGAATTTAATAATCGATTGTGAATTGAACAGTCGGAGAGAGTATAACTATTAAAGACTTGTTTGAAAATTGTTTTCTAATTTACAAATATATAATAAATATTTTCATGGAGTATTCACTAAAATGTTCTATACTTAAGTAATACAGTTAAGTTATTTAATTACGTCTTAACTGTACGAATTTAAAATCGAAATAAAACAATCCAAGAAAAACTACTTACCGACAGAACTTCTACTGGTTACTTGTTTCCTTAAGCATATAAAAAGAGAAATATAATATTACCGTGTAATGCAGATCTGTTATATCCTCAATTTAAACTATGAAACTCTCCAAATTTGGGTATTTATTTAGTATTGGGCTGAAAAAGCATACAAACATTTAACATATGACAACGAATTGTTCATCTACTCTTGATGTAACATTTTTAGTAATTTGCTTAAAAATATAAAAATGATTTATGCTCCGTAACTGACATGGACCTCTTGACATAAGGCAAAATATTAGATTATCATTTACACCATGTAACTTGCCGTGTTTAGTCCGAGTTCACCGGCACAGGTGACAGATCCCTGAAAATGTTAACCATGTCAACAATTTGGGGGTTGGGTCGATTATTGAGCGAACCGGTCATCAAGGGCGATAGCAAGTAACATAAGTCCTTCGGAATGTGGTTAAGGAGACTACGGTTTAACTTTTAACTTCCAGTTAATGCCTATTAGCTACCAGTTTCAACTGTAGAGTTATGGGTTGGATGACAATAATAGTCATCAGACTTTAATTAAAAAAAATTTGTCAAGACTTCTTTAGGGATGTCCCCTAGGGTCTCGGTGGAAAATTCATCGGCGTGTTTCATATTGAATACCATTTCAAATATTTCTATTTGCCTGCCAATTAAGGTTCGGTCATCTGTTTGAGGTGGGTTTTAAGGTCTTGTACTCTACTAAGTGAGACCCTTAATTTGATGTACATATCAAGTTATTATACTTACATATCAAGCCATATGCTTACATTTAAGAGTTTTACTGACTCCTTCCTCATAGGCCGACCACCTACTGCCGACCACTGGTGTCTTGGACACTTAGTGGTAACGCAAAAAATAGTTTTTTAGTCTTCAAATGTATTTCCAGAGTTTTAAACGAATGGCTTAATTATTAATAAAATATGAAGCTGTTTACTAACTTTTCAGCACCCCTGTATTTTCGACGTTTTATACGTAGAACAATTATAGTTGGCACATTCGCCATGACGGCTAACCATCAATCTAATTTTCACATATTTGCAAACCCGTGTGCGAGTTTCTATCTGGATCCGGAGAAAAGTGCCCTCGTGTAGACACGTTTATTGAATTATTTGACGGATGAAATGGATGGTTTCCAAACACGTCTCTGGAGTGACTGCTAACTTTCACCTCACGCCCCTAGTGTAGTAAAATTAGTCGGGAAAAATTAAATAATTTTTGGAAAGCCAATTTCTTTTGAAATGAGTTCTATGGCGTCTCCTGACCTTCCTCCGAAAAGTCCCCAGAAATCCTATATGGGGATCACGCTTAAAAATGAGGGGTTGGCCCATAAGGAGTTACATTAAAATTTGATATTAAGCATACTAAATTTAAATACATTCCTGAAGGTTTATATACATAAAATTAAAGGTCTTCAAATGTAGAATACAATGCCGTAAACCCGACCTCAATATAACTGTCGGGAGTGAAATGGCAGGCGTTCAAAGTTTAGAATCAAATAATATTTTAAAAACTTTGAAATATAATAACTTCCGACATATTTGACCTTTTAAGGTCTGGTTTTCGGCTATGTACTCTCCTTAATAAGACCTTTAAAATTATGTATAGGATGGCTATGGTCTAAGAAATTATTTTTTAAACTTCCTCTTTGGGACGTCCATGTGGAGGGTGGTTCAAGGGTAGTACGATAAGCATATGACTAGCTATCCTCTTTTTCAAAGGTAATTGTAAAAGCAAACGTTTGCCGCAAACCGCACCTCAAAAGGTCAAGTATTTCGAAAATTATTACATTTTTAAGCGTTTAGGTTAAAATTTGATTTTTATTTAAAGTTTGACAGGCTGCCATTTTTGACTCAGGCAACCTTTTGAGATGGGGTTTGCGGCATTAAATTCTACTACTTAAGAGCTTTAATTTGATGTACATAAACCCATTGGTCGAAGAAAGATTTATTTCTGACTCTACGTGGGCCATCCCATAATTTTTAGGCATGTTGCCCACTGGGGATTCCAGGGGACTTTTCTGAGGGAGGTCAGGGGATGGCATAGAACACATTTCAGCAAAAATTAGCTGTCCAAAAATTATTTCATTTTCCAGCCATATTTTTGGTTAATTTTACTACACTACCCGTACAATGGGTTAGTCTGGTTGCCAAAAAGCATTTTATACCTAAACCCGGAAATATGGTCCACACAATGTTTTTTATTGATTTCTGTTTCTTCAAGAAATAAATAATCGAAATCTGCCGGGTGCCACTTTGTCACCCTTGAGCAAATTGAAATATCCAAGATGGCGGCCAAGATGGCTTAAAAACTGTACAATGGCTATGTATTTCCCAATAGAACTGACAGGATAGCCATTTTTGTGTCTATTATTGTATTTAAGGGTCTGAGAACAGCAATGATGGATTATCATGGCGATAAAATTTATCGGCATGTTATAAAATATAGTAGAATGTAGTTGGTAAATTGGAAAATAAAGAAATCTATTTACAATACAAATTTTATTTACATTATTTTAATACTACAGTTGTACTTCTTATATCTAAATTGTTATAATAATCTTAAGTAATTAAGGTTATTATAGTAAAAAATTGTTATTGAGACCAAAACATAAAAGTAAAGGCACAAAAACATTAGGAACTAATTGTTAATCTCTTCATCACTAACATCATCCACAATGTCATCAGGTTCAGTTGGTACGAACTTTGTCCATGGATTACAACAAACTTCTTTGTCGTAGCAACCGCAAAATGGTGTACATGTTAATTTGGAAAATACACAGCTGCACCTACCGTTAGAGCAAGGATCTTGTTTTGCACAGCCACATCGTACCATTTTAAGTATCTCTGGTGGGGCGAGATCAACTCCACTTGGTACAGTTAATGGAATGAGGCTTTTGTTGGCAACATCTTCTATCCAGCCAAATTCTTTTGCCTGCTGTTGAGGTGGATTTTCTTCAAGTGCAGATTTCCAAATACAAACTTGAAAATGTGCCCGTTTCACATGTTCGGCAAATGCCTCAGTAGTAGGCGGTAAGGTGCACAGTTTTACAGTCTTGTTGTTCTTCTTTCCAGTTCCCATTTTTTTAAGCCACATTCTGTACCTTATATCCGACATACTTCCAGTGATAGAAGACCCATAGCATGATGCTATGAATTTTGTACATTCATCTATTATATCATGCATGTCAGCTCCCATTTGCCCTAATTTTGATAATTTTACTCCTCTTTGAAGAACTCTCACAACGATTGGTTTTCCTATACCATAGAGATGGGATACTGTATCACATCCTGATAAAGCATGGGCCGCCAAAAGATAGCTACTTATTTCATAGTGTTTCTGAACTGTCATTCCAATATCAATAGCTTGACGATTGGAGCCAGTTCCCTCCATTGAGACAGTACAAGTAAGTGTGCTATGTTTGTAATAGTGAACAAGCAGAATAAAGACATCAGTGTCATCACTTCTAATCGTTACAAGTTTATAACCCTCAGCAGCACAGGATACCATTTGACGTGGAATAATCACATCAGCTTCTTCATGGGTTGTTCGTAGGTCTGTTCTTAATATGGTGATCCCCTTGTATATTTCAACTGGCACTGAGTCTATTCCGATGATTATGAGTTTGTGTCCATGCATTCCAGCATTTTTACCACCATTTGCTATTAACTTTTCACAAATGAGTTTGATGAGTTGTATTTTGTTAAATGTAACTGTTAACAAAACTTTCTGAGATGGAAGTGGTGTGTTAAAAGTCAGTTTATGCTTACGACTCACTTGTTTACCAGCTCTAGATGTCCTTGTAACACTTTTGATACTGAATTCTTGGTATCGATCAAATATTAAGTGAACATCTTTCTTTCGTAGTTCAAGATAAATATAAATACGACGAATTCTGGTCTTCGGGTGACGACCGCGATGGAGATGAGTTGTAGGACATTGCCGTATTTGTACATCGACCGTGGAAGCCTCTCACAAAGAATAAGATAAATATAGTTTGCAAAGCAGTTGACAAAGTCATTCACAGTTCCTGATGAAGGATAATTCGCGGTCCACAATACAGCACAACCATCAATTAAGAGAACTGCTGGTAACTGATTTGCTGAATGTGCTCTGTTTGGATGTTGCACTTGAATCATGTTTTTCAGAGTTGATTTAGTCTTGGAATCCCTCATATTACCATTATTATCAAACATTGATATAGGCACTGGAGATAGTTCATGGTGAAATACTTTTTCTTTGTCGATTTCACGGGAGCCTGCTAAAACCATGAATCGGGAAAAGACAATATCCGTATCAAAAACATCATTCTTTCCTAATGCTAGTTTTTTCTTGTCAGTGGACATTGTTATAACCTTGGTGGACAAAGTGTTGTTGAATCCTGCAGGCCAACTCTCTTTAAATTTACTCATGCTTGATAGCCCACTTTCAACTGATGAATCGACATTGACTGAGTTATTACAAACTAAACCAGATGCAATATTAACTAAACCTTGAGACTGATCTTCTTCTGGTTTCAAAGGATCAATGCACAGGCTCAACACTTCTCTAACTCTTTTACGGTCTTTGTCATCTGCATTGATTCGTGCTGGCATTTCTTCCTTATGTTTATTGATCGTGACTGTTCTATTTCCAGAAATAACATCTATATCATGTAATAAACTTGCTACAGATATGCATACTCATCGCCCAGCGTTTCACGGTACTTGGATTCAAGGTGACTCCTATTATACCTCCTGGTCCCTTGGCATAGCGCATGAATGTTGATTCAATAAACTGATCAGACCATATTCCATTGAAGATTCCTTGTCGGTGCCGCATAACATGTTCTCCTTTGTCAAATCTGTCAAGAATCTCTTTCGGAATACGTTGCATCGATCGAAGATAATACAAACCATATCTGGCATAATTTATATGGCCAGCAGCGAAAAAATATGGTAACATCTGTTCGAAAGCCCAAAGGTGTAACGACCACTCTGCCTCTCTTTCTGCTCGTATGAATGCCATAATAATGAACATTGGTTTCACCAGATTTTCCACCCATAGTTTAGTTGTTCTGGACTGGGTCGATCTGAGTTCTAATTCTGCCACCAGTTCATCATACGAGGATGTAGAAAGTAGGACGTTTCTGAGTATTTCTTCTGTGACCAAACGAAGTGCTCTGACATTTTGAGGTAACTTTTTACCAGTTAACATTGTTTCTACGCCACCAAAACAAGATTTCATTACTTCCTCAAGTCCACTATTTGACATCAACGTTCCAATAGAACCAACAAAACTCATTAATGTATGCATTCCTCCTAAGCGAGGTATAAAGTCAGAAAACTGTTCTGGATACACCCACATTACATTGACAGCCACTTTATATAACTGCTGATCAAGTGTAAAGACTGTTATGTCTTGCCCTGCTTGCTTAGTCAGTCTTTGTGCCTCAACCATTGCAGTCTTCATGGTTACAGGATCTGATGGTGTCATATCAATTAGAGGAGTGTATTTGGCTACAGTTTCGGGTTTTGATGTGTGTCCTTGATCACGGGCTAATGCTGTATTATAACCACTGTACTCTGGTGTGTTTGGAGTTTCGACAACAGTGCGTAGAAAATCAAAATCTAAGTAATGTGCTCTTTGTAATAGCACTACTTGCTTGGATAAAATACGCAAGGGAAGGACGTGTCTTATTAAATCATGTTCAGGCATAGCAGGCTTTTTCGGTCCATTAAATCGTTGTACAACAATTTCAGGTGATTTGTCAGCTTTCATTTCTTCTTTCTTAATTCTCCGAATCGTGTCTTTCCTTTCCGAGTTATTTTCTGTCTGTTTTTGAGTGACTAGCATTGCCAAAGAGTGCGTTGATCTGATGCCATTCTGTGAAGCAATTGCAGCGTCAAAATTATCGGCAACAACCTGAACAAGGCCTTCTGTGTAACTTTTAATGCATGACAGTTCATTTCTACAACACTTTGCTGCTGATTCTTTAAATCGTAATGTCTCGTCGTAGGTACAAGTAACATTTAATTTTGATAATTTTTCAAGTACATGTTTTTCTCGAACTAGGATTCCAAGTGCAACAAGAAGAGGTGTTGAACGTTTTGATACAATGCTTGTTACCATGTTTCCAATCATAATTTCTGGCAGCGAAGAATTACTTCCAATTATTTCCGACAGTAATAACTGTAATGTTGGGCTCACACATTCTTCGATTACACCACTGTCAAGTTTTATTTTATATTCGTTTTTAGATGGACTTCTTTCTTTTGATTCCTTCTTAATCAATGTAGCTACTTTTTTAACGGCAATCCCATCATCATCTTCTTCTGGAACTAAACGAAGAATTCGAGCTGCAGCTGCCCTGAACATGATCAAGTTGGCCATTCCTGCCCAAAATAAAACAAGCAAATTTGCACAAAAAAAGTCTAATAATCTTTGAACTAAGGCTTTGCGACTAAGAATTTTTCCTCCATTTTCAACGTACAATTGGGAGATATCTATTGACGTCCACATATGTGACATGTTTGCCTTCATTTCCTGCACAACCTTGTCAAATGCAATGTCTTTTTCCGTTTCGTCATACACACTTCCTGAGGCAGCAGCATTAATGGAACGAATAGCCATGAATTTCATCCTGCAGTCATTGTGGTATCTTGCACCAGCGGCATGCAAGTCACTTATAGCGCCATTAATTCTTATTCTAACCCTCTCAGCTTCTTCGTCATTACGTGCATCGCAAACAGCTAAAACTTTTTCTTTGAAGGTTTTAGAGCCGGATAAAGGATCAGTGGTTCTGCACATATACGCCTTTCACCATCGAGTTGGGTTCTTTGAATCAATATCCATAATACATATTTCTCCACAAAATATGCAATGCTCTGAAAAACTAAAATAACGATCATCAGTACTACGTACCCTTTTACGTTGGGGTGCATTATGCAATAATTCCGCATTGACTTTGTGTTTCCTCAAGTACCGTTCAATGTGCGTATTTGATGTATATGTTGAAACACAATTCTTGTGACACCGTACAGTTGCACTTTCGTTAGTACTAAGTAGTTGCTCTAATTCAATGTGTATACCGTCCTTTCGCCGAATGCTACTCTCAATTATAGTTCGGATTCTCTCAGCACCGCAGTCTACAATATTGCTATCCGTTTTCCCACATTTAAATACACAATAATTTTCCTTGGTCGACATTAGATCACATGTTGTAGTTCAAACCAGTCATTTGGAAAGCCTGTAAACATTTGGTAAAACACAAAAACAATCAGAAAGTATTCCGATTAAAAATAACATTCCCGTAATTTACACTAACAGCCGAACCGACATGCGACATAAGATATAAAACAAAATCTAAACCACAACAACACTTATTGAAAATATATGTTTTGTTTACAATCTCAATAACAACCAAAACAAATCAGAAATAACAATACTAAGAATCAAACAGCTGATTGTTTGACAGCACTGCCAACTTATAAAAAACATACCTTCAGAAACCACGGATTTATTATATTTTTAGTCAAGTAAATACGTGTAATCATTTTTGATAGTGAAAATATTAAAACAATTAATGTGAAAATAATTACAAATTTATGTTTTATCTACGTTTTAGCTAGATTCCCCTTAAAACATAATATTAGATACAGAACTAATGTGTAAAAAAAGTCCCGGAACGGCTTAATTTTTTTTAAAACGGAATTGACTTTAGAAATCAAACTTTGCACATTCACTCCTATGTAAAAAAACTACTTTCTGAGGTGTTTACTGACTCATGGCCCCCGGTGGGGGACGGCCCACAAGGAGTCAGTAAAAAATCTTAAATGTAAGCATAGGTCGATATGCACATCATTTTAAAGGGGTCTTCAAGTAGAGTTCAATGCTGCAAACCACTTCAAAAGGTACATTCATTACAAAGTGGTGGTTGATTCAAGTTTTCAACAAAAGTTCATAGGCTTAGGTCTTTTGGGGGGTGGTGGAATACAAGTTTTAATAAATCAAATTTCGTATCAAACCTAAGCCTATGTATTTTTGTTGAAAATTTAAATCACCCGCCATTTTTTAACCTATAATCCTTTTGAAATGCGGTTTGCGGCATTGACTTTTATTTGAATATACCTTTAAAATAATGTAAATAGTGACCCATGCTTACATTTAAGATTTTGTACCGACTCCTCGTGGGCCGTCCCCCATTGGAGCTAACATCCTCTTCGGCAACCTAAAAAATAGGCGTTTACGTCTGACATTCAATCCCGGAGTTTTGCTTATCCAGACATAGGCTGTTAACAATTTTTAGACGATATTTAGTAATTCTTTGTAATTCTTTGTAATAACTTTGTAATTCTATCAGATTTTTGATCAGCCGCCATTTTGTAACGAATGGACCATTTGAAGTGCGGTTTGCAGCATTGAACTTTACTTGAAGAGCCCTTTAAAATGATGTGCATATCGACCTATGCTTACATTTAAGATTTTGTACCGACTCCTTGTGGGCCGTCCCCCACCGGGGGCCAAGAGTCAGTAAACACCTCAGAAAGTAGTTTTTTTTAAATAGGAGTGAATGTGCAAAGTTTGATTTCTCAAGTCAATTCCGTTTTTTAAAAAATTTAGATGTTCTGGGACCTTTTTACAAACTGTGTAGCCATTATATGGGTTTTAAGCAGTCTTGGCCGCCATCTTGATTATTTAAATTTGCTCAAGGGTGACAAAGTGGCACCCTTCAGATTTTTATTATGTAGGTATTGAAGAAACGAAACCCACTATAAAACATCGTGTGGACCTCACTTCCGGGTTTTTTAAACTGCAACCAGACTAGGTGTACCGTAATTTGTTATACTTAGGCTTAGGTTAGTTAGAATGGGTTAAAAAATATCACACCCATTCAGATTTTGTCGTATAAACAAAAAGTTTCAAATGTCAAATAAATTGTAATGTTTAAGTTTTACGAATGTTAAAACTATGTTGAACCTAAACATGCCTCGTATGGCAAACTTTTTACTTTTTCACTGATTTCATGAAAAATTTGGTTTTTACTTTACTTGCTATTGAAGAATATAAATGAAAACAGAAATGATAATGTTCTAGAAGAAACGCAAATGTGTTTTTGTATATTATTTATTTAAGGATAAATATTTAACATTAAAACTTGTGTGGATGATATTCAAGATACTATTACCACCAAAAAAATATTTTAGCATCCATCTGCATTTTTAAGATGGTTCGTTAAAACCAGGATAGTATAATTTAGAACATAGTTTACAAGGTAAACCACTGTGATTTGTTATTACCATTAAACCGTTCATACTAACCTTCACACCGATACGATAAAATTTACGACCCGAACAGCCATTTGTATTCGTTCCACTTGTCCTTTACAAAAATGATTGCCTTTTTCTTAAGAGCATTCCTGTGTTTTTTAACAGTCTGATATTTAACTATTACAAAATTTAAACGATTGGTAAAAGTAAAATGTAAAACAATTCTCTTAATTGTTTTGATAATTTAGACAAAACACTACGCAACTATGAACATTGGCCTGCTTATATTGAACTATTGAACCATAAGTAGGGATAATATAATGTTCAAATAATACCTGGCCCAACTATATTGTTTGTTGTATGATATGATATGTTGTTTCATATGGCAAGCTGATGGGGGCCCCAGACGACACTGCAGTACTCAAGTGTGGGTCCGTCCAGAGACTTGTAGGGGATGTTCAGAGCTGCAAGACTAAGGCCATTCCTAGATGCTATTAAAATGAAGTGCAGTAACCTGAGTGCTTTGCAGCAAATACTGTTGATGCGGTCTTCTGGGCTGAGATTGAAAGAGAAAAAAACCTAAGGCACAAACACTGGGACTACGGGCAAGAACAATTCCTATGAGCGTGTAGTCAAACATTACAGGAGCCACTGCAGATCAAATGAACGAGACCAGGGAACATTTTTCAGCTTTGATCTTCATACTGTTATAAGCGCAACACTCATCGATGGAACTTAAGCTTCTTCGGAGCAATTCACAGTCAGTTGAGTCTCTGATGGTACGAAACACCTTGACATCATAGGCGAACATCAAGTAATCACCTTTCACAACAGCAGCAAGATCATTTATGTAGTGGTTAAATAGAAAGGGTTCTAAGCGACAACCCTGAGAGACGCCTGAGGTAGCAGTGAAAGGTCTGGACGTTGCATTAGCAAATTTGACCAGAAAGATTCTACCACTCAGATAGGATGCAAGAAAGTAGGCCACCGCAAATACCATACCCATGGAGCTTAGCTAGAAGATGTTTGTGGCTTTTTTATCAAATGCCTTACTGAAGTCGATATACACACGGTCAACCTGCAAACCTTGAAAGAAAGGAGCCAAGATGAAGTCCTTCATAGATGACAAAATTTGTTACTGTATTTGTGACAAATCGTTGTATTTTCATGCTTCTCTGAGTTTTATAAAACTTAAGAGAAGAAAGTTAAGCGAGCTGGGATAACTACCCACAAAAAAAAAAGGAAACGATCAAAAAGTTCCTGCTCCCTGAAACTAACTGTCTCTGATGAATCAACCCAAGATAATGTAGAAGGTAAAAACCCAAAATGTACCACCTTTTAATAAGAAACTATATAATTTTGATTGTTAATAACATTGATAGTGGTAGTTACATAACAGGGGTGCATCCTTCTTGGTACATTTATTTTTAATGTGAATGGATTTTTCAAAAATATCTTATGTTATTAAGAAAAAAAAAAAATATATTAAAATTCAAAACTTTTCATATTTAGATGATTTTGTAGATGAAATAAAGGAGAGTTGATGCGAGCGAAACTGTGATCACATTTTCTCAATATCTTTATCAATAACTAATCCACGCAAGACAAATTAGTGATACGATTGTTTTTACTTATAAATAGCTTATAGTATGCCTTGAAAGCACCTTTAAAATAAGAAATTAATAGACCTAGCTCCTCTTAACACTTATAATGCTATCTGTAATTTTTTACTTCATAAGTTTTATTGATAGAATCAAATGGAGAGTAATACTCTTTTAATAACAATTGCATTGCCAATTTGCATGATGCAAGGGTATATTGTTTCAGTGGCATTTTAAACAATGCCTGCTGTGGGGAATTTGTAGTAATCAAATATTTACGCATTACACAGCTGGGAAATGAATCGGCTTAGTACAAACATCGGTGTTTATGTATGTCATCCAAATACTGCTACCTTTGTTTACCGCGGACCATTTAGCGATAAGCACCGCGGCAGCTCTCACGCTCACGTCTACATGCAGTTGGTTAATCTTTATGGATTATTTTCTTCGATTTTTCGAGGTAAGTCCATTCTCACTAATTCCGAAAAATATACTAAACCCAAGATACAGGGTGATTCACGGGGAAGTGCAGAAACTTCGGGAGCTTATTCTACATGTTAAATTAAAGAAAAAATGACATATAAACGTAGGTCCGGAAATGCTTCGTTAGCGATTTTCAGGCCACAATATTTGCGGCTATCGAAATATTAAGCTTAAAATATACTACCCAGGATGAAATGAGGAGTTGCTGAAATTATGAGATGACAAAATAAGACAAAATCAATATTTTCTTATAATTTTCCACCTGAGGAATCGAATAAAAAATAATTCAGAGCTGTACTTCCTACAAGTTTTAAAATTATCACACTAAATCCTAAAAAAGGATCGAGAAAATTATTTTTCTACGTTTTACGCACAATAAGAAAATATTGCAACAAAAGTTGTAGGGTATTTAATAACGAACAACATGGTACAAATCAAGTGCACCTTAAATGATTAGATGGTCGAATAAACGTTGTTCATTGTGAAAAGAGTAAAAAGTAACAAAAACTTTCACCCACAGATGGTGTGGGTGTATAGTCTCTTGTACAATTTTAAGGGGGCGGTCTACCCCAGCCAAAACAACAATGCCGAATGCCGCCTCGCGGCCGTAGCGCTAGGCGAGTTTGATGGCTGCAGAGGTTTACGGGGATCGTGTTTTAAAATTAACCAATTAAGATAGAGATTGGCTGTTAACTTTTTCTAAAAGTAGAAAAAATTATCTAGTCGGCTATCTTTTTAGAATTTTTAAATAAAATTTCTAATTTCTGTAATAATTGTCTTAAATCATCTGTTTTTAGTTTTGTAAATGCAGAGGTTTACGGGGATCGTGTTTTAAAACTAACCGCTTAAGATAGAGATTGCCTGTTAACTTTTTTTTAAAGTAGAAAAAAGGATCTAGTCGGCTATCTTTTTAGAATTTTAAAATAAAATTTCTACTTTCAGCTATAACTGTCTAAAATCATCTGTTTTTATAGATTTTTAACTGAAATTTTCTATTGATTTTAATAAACTAATTACAAAAGTGTAAAAGAGGAAAATTAGTACCGTTATTCTTCTTTAATATGACACCTTATTTATAGCTCTAGGCTTCATTTGGCAGAAGATAACACGATTATAAAAACCCCTTGCATTTGGGTGCGCGCCAGGGGTAGACCGCCCCCTTAAGACTAGAGCAAGTTTTCAAAAATGTTTCCTTTAACTTCAATGCATTTTTCTGCACGTTTTACGGTTGCTCTTGAAGCTCTTCGAAGTTCAACTTTGCTGTCCTTTATCTGCGCAAAAGAGTCATATATGCGGGCGAGTAGCTTTTCACGAGAGTTTACCTTCACTGCATAAACCTTTCCCTTCATCCATCCCCAAATGCAAAAATCCATCGCCATTAGGTCTGGTGATTTCTGTGGCCAGAGAATAGGTCCCCTACGACCGATCCATTTATTTGGAAATCGGCAGTTTGAGTAGGCGGAAACACTACTTGAAAAATTTGGGGTTGCGCCATCATGTTGTTTGGGACCTATACATTCAGGTATGTCCTCAAGTAATATTGACAATTCTTCTCGAAGGAACTGTAAGTATGTCTATCCGTCAAGCGCTCTGGGAAAATAAATGGTCCAATCAGTTGATCATGAATAACACCACACCATACATTTATGCTAAATCTCTGTTGAAAGTTACGTTCAACTGTGGTTTTAGGGTTCATTTCGGCCCATGTATGTTGTTTGCGTAAATTATTGATACCGTCACGAGTGAACTGTGATACGTCGGTAAATAAAAGGTACTTCACGAGTTCACGATGTTTATTCAACCAATTGCAGTACTCCAAGCGAAGGGCACTGTCTCTTGGATTTAAATGTTGTACTTTTTGTTTATGGTAAGGATAAAGGTTGTTTCTATCAAGGATCCTTCAGACTTTACTTTGTGAAACTCGCATCCGTTAACTGGACTACGTTCTACGGCAGCGATAATGTTGTCCTAAACGTTGACTTTATGTTGCTGAGGGCGTTCAGACTGTATCTTAACACTAAACAGTATCCTGTTTCTCGTAATGTTCTAAATGTCATACTAATAATTCTAGCGTTGGGGATTCTTCGGTGAGGATAACGTTGGCGGTATTCTTCTACTGCGGCTGTAGCACTGCTTTTACATTCACCCTAAATAAACACCATATCGGCGTATTCTTCAGTTCTAAATAAGTGATGCATTACTTGTTCAATAGTTAGAGACAAAATTATAGACAAAAAGACACTCACAAAGACGTTATGTTTATAAATTAAACAAAACACGCACGAACTGAAACTCCAATTCACAACAATTCCCCTAAACAACAATTAAAATGAAAGCAAATCACATCATTGTTGAACAGCTGTTGTTGAGTGATTTGCCAACCCATAAAAAAGATTAACATGGGAAACCGATTTTTTATTTGCTCCGTAATCTGTTAAGCCAAGTTAAAAATTTTAAAATACTAATTTATTTGTTTTTTGAAGCTCTTTCAAATGGTTGTAATTAAAGTTGTTAATTTTGAAAATGTAGGTAAAAAAATGGCAAAAAATCCATTTTTACCCCTTTGAAACACCATTAAACCCGTTTCCATAGCCCAGTCATGCTGGTTCGCGAACTCATGAAAGTAGACCTGGTCCGTGTCAGCATCTCGGGCAAGCGCGTATTTATGAAGACAGTGACTTTGGGCGATCTCTCCTACAAATTTTAGTATCTCGTAAAGTTTTGATAAAATTTACTGGTTTTAAGATATTTAAGTTAAAAATTGAAAATGGCCGCCATTTTGAAAATATGCATTGGGAAAAATTACTTTTATTGTGGTTGTGGACTTTCGTATTATAAAGATCCATGCCCAATATGAAGTTCCTACATCAATCCTTCACCGAAATAAAAATTACTAGTATACGTGTTGCTCGAAATCGAGCAATTTACTTTAATACAATACAAATGTTACTTTTAGCTCAAAATCAACGACATCCGGCCAATATCCACTATTGTGAATATCTTTAATCACCAAAACAACACGTATTTACAGCTGATTATTAACAGATGTTTAAAATGCTTTATTCAATCCCAATGTTATTTAAATGGGAAATTTTGAGATTTCAATATTGGATAGGGCCTTTATTTTTAGTCCGATTCTCATCAGTTTTTGGCGGAAACAACTACAGACTAAGCCCTATCCAACGACACCAAAAACTTGAAAATCGGTTAAAAATTGTAGAAGGAGTTCTCATGACAAAAAAACCCTTAGCGTATTAAATAAGTATAGATTAAGTGTAGGAAACAAAATGGCGGATAGATGGGTAAATATACATATTAGGACATCCCTTCATATGTCGGACTTTAAGACTCTCTGTATATACTGTATACCGGGTGTCCATAAAGTCTTGCCCTGGTAAAGAAACCGAACGGTATTAGAAAAATTGGTGGTATGATGACGTTTTATATTTAGTCTTAACAAGTAACTTCTTAATTTTTTTTTACAGCTGTGTCACTTAATACACTATAAGTGAGCCTTGGGTTGCCTGTAATTCGTTTAAGTGACTTTTTTATTAGCTTTTTTATTTTACTTTTTTATTAACAACAGTTTTTCATTTTAGTTAACATTTTGTAAGAAATAGACATCTTTATTCCGTCTGAATTTTTTATTCTCTCTTTTAAAGTTATTAAATTCTGAATTAAAAATAAATAAACTCTTTGACAAACCCCTAAATAAAGAAATCCACAGACACCTGATGTCTTGAACGAGTTGGCAATTTAGTCAGACCATCACGATTTGTTGCTTTTTTTTGTGCATTATAAGTAAACTGCATGAGTAAAATCAGATGTGCTTAGTTATTTACAAATTAATGGGGGAAAATCTATCTTACTAATTCCATAAGGAATTTCTTGTGAGCAGCAAAACTCTTTTATTTATGAACCGATTTTGATGATTGAGGTGTCAAATTAAAAGTAATTCTCTGTAGACGTCATGGAATAATTTTTGTCTCTCTCAGTTCAATGTGCTTCGCCCCATTGGACTTTAAAGTTTCTATATATTTTTAATATAAGACATTTAGTAAGTTTACCTATAACATATGATTCATTTCATGAAAACAAACAGCTGTCATGAATTATTTAGTTTAGTTTATTAGAACCCTTCTGCTTAGCGCTCAGACTATAGCTGTATATTGTATATGTAGTATTCGTCGAGAATCGACTGGCAACGACTCGTTATATTAAATTTGCTAAAAAAGAAGATATATAGCATATATGTTTTCATGTTATTCTTAGGGGAATTCAACAAAACCCTCTATCTTTCTTTTTTATTGACATGATGCTTGATAAAATTTGGTATGTACATTCACTAAGAAAGGTACAACTCATACTTGCTTCCAAAACCCATGTGGCAGAAATCTACATACTCACCCTCTTCTGTTGTGTTTATGGGAAAATAAAAAATATCAGAATTCGGTAGGAGACTCGCTGAATACGCAGGTCTTCTGCGACGGGGGTATTAGGTAAATCAATTCTAACCGGTTGGTAAAGCATATTTATATCGCCATTAAAATCGTCCTCTATGGATAAGATGTTTGCTACATGATGAGAGTGGTGAAAGAAGCAGACAGTTGTCTTCCAGTTTAACTTGAGTCCTATTTTCAAGTTATAAATGACTTCCCATTTCTTATATGGTAATATAACGATGATTTTCGTTGATTTTTTGATGTCATTAACATTTATTGCCTTTGGAGGAGTCACGGGTTTTGGAAGCACAATCACGGATATTGGTCACTTGAATCTCGTAGTTGTGTCAGAATGGCAAAACAATATAACGACATTATTGAGTTTGATAGTAAAAAAAATTTCACGTAATTTTCCAAACAAAACCATGGATTTGTTCAGAATTTAGTAACAAAAACATTAGTAGTATTATATAAATCTGTTAAGCATTATCTATTTTTCATGTACATAAAAAGTGATGGGTCTTCCCTTGAGGTATTTGGGTGATTTACTTTATATTAAAAACTAAAAAAAATGTTTTCATTTCACAATCTTGCTCTGAATCAAACAATTAGACTCCTTGATGATTTCTCTTGCCGCTGTCGCCGGCCCAGTTTTCTCGTGCGTCTGCTCAGCAAGCTCTAATTCCATATCACTCAGGTTTTCGTTTTGACATTGTCCTATTTTAGTATTTCACATCTTCAATTCAGCACTTGTTCAATCTTCAGCTCCACATTTTGGGTTTCACTGCACATTCTCTGGCTTTCAGCTCCTAGAGCGACCTGTGCAGTGCATTGCTAATGCCCAAATGTGTTTCCATATAGTTTTTTCATCTACAAGAGCAATTCCCAGTTTCGAGGCACTGTGGTATTCTTTGCTTGCTTGACTTGAATTTCATCACGAGTTATGCAATCTAAAATTTTGTTCTAAGTTATGCCAATGTTTTCTTCACTCAACCATATTCTCCTTTGAGATTAGATTTGATTACAAACAAGTTGTTGAGTAAAGACCCGTCTTACATTTTAAATTCCAAAACTTTTTAAACACACCTCGAAAAATGATTTGTAATATATTCAACAAGGAGATCAGTAGTTTTTTTTTTCAAAAATTATTTCTTCAGTTTTCCTATGAATACATTGTTGCACACAATTTGTTTTTGTTTTAGTTATGATCAAATGTAAACAAAGTTCTTTAACTGGCAATATTTATTGTTAAAAGAAAACATCTGGGGTGAATACAGTCCTTTTGATATTTGGTAAGGGAATACCAAGCAATATAAATCCGTCATAAAACTAAAGTTGACTACACCAACAAAAATGTAAATTCTCTTAATTTTTGTGATTTCTTTATTTAAATTTTGTAATGCCATGGAAAGTTAAGTTAAAGAGAATTTAGTTCTTTATAAATAGTAATGAGGACTCATTCACTATGTCGACGACAACCTCATTCAGTACTACAAAAACAGTCGTATAGCTCATAAAGCCTGGGGATTTTTAATAAAATCTTTATTTTTATTAAGTTGTCATTAAGTTTTAAGTTTGATGAACTATGTAGACCCAACATCTGTGAATTTAAAGAACAACTACGTAGGCCCTAATCCTAGCTAATTTGGACCTAAATGAACAACCACCATTAAATCCCAACTGTATCACCATTGACTTAATAAGTAAGAGTATTGACTAAGAGAAGCGTTAGAAAATGTGAGTAATGGTAAAAAATGGTTTAGACATTGGCAATTATGAACATCGACTTGTAAAACATCAATATTGTTTTATCTTATTTTCATTTTAGTTAAATTTTTATTCAAAGTAACTCAGTAACTCTGTTCATTACCATGGAGCAAAGTTTGATCACCATAGGTACTCCAATAAATGCAGCGCATTGCGCTGCACGGGCCCTCTGGTTGTAATTTAACTGCTGGTTACCTTCATTTGTGTTTTTCTGATCCTCCAAAATCAAAATATTTTATTTTAATTTTATTTTGTGTCTATTTACGCCAGTGGCATTTTTAACGTTTTAAAATATACATATTGTGTAAAAGATTAAATTTAATTTTAAAAATTTAATTTTTTTATTTTTGTAAATAATAAAACTTTAATTAATTTATAAGAATGATTTGTTTTTGAATACTATATAATTTTTATACAAGTTTATATAATTATTTTTATTTAAGTTGATCTTCTGTTTGCTATGGATATTGTTACAATAATGTTATATAAAATTAAAGCATATTTGCGAATACTTCAACTGGTTTAATGTTAAAACCATCATAAAATTAAATAACCCCGTTGCAGCAGACCTGCATACTGATGCGCATTTTTGTTTCATCATCAAAGAACTTTTTGGTTAGGCCTATTTAATTAATAATCTTTACAAGGAAATATAATGTATTTATTGGTATTATATGTCTCAGTTAATTATTTCTATTTAATAATTTATATATCAATTTTTATTTCGTGATAAATTATTTTCTTTTAACAGTAATAAATGTGCATATCCAAAGCAGACATGCAAAATAAATTATTTGTTTACAAATCTCAAAACAAACATTCCAAATTAGACAAATGCATAAGAAAGCTGATCAGCTGATTAAGAACAGTCACCTTACTATTTCCACCTCTCTTGCTCCCATTATACACATTTTTCAATGAGAATACAGTGAGATTCACATGTAGGTTTGTTTTCAGGCGGAATTGTGATCAAATATTAGTTACCCCCTACCTAGTGAAGGTACATACAAAATTTAATTAAGCTATGTTGATAAATAAGTGATATGCAGTGTGTTTGAAAAGTCCCGGAACGGTGAAATATATTTTTTACCATTATAGATAAAGTTACCAGACTTGGTATATCAATAATGGCCATAAATGTCTACTCTTTTAAGCTATTATCACTTTTTAATCCCTTAACGGGGACGGCCCACGAGGAGTCAGTCAAAATTCTTAAACAGCAGCATAGGTTGAATATGGTATCAAATTAAAGGTCTTATTAAGCAGAGTACAATGCCACAAACTAGACTTCAAACGGATGACCGAGGCGCAAATGGCAGTCAAGCAAAGTTTCCATTAAGATCATACGGGTAAAACTTAAAAATGCAATAACTTTCTTAATACTCAACCTTTTGACCTCGGGTTTGTGGCTTTTTACTCTTATTGCAAAGACGTTTAAGATGGTGTATGATGTTACAAGGGCCAAAGAACACCCTTTAAGGGATGTCCCTCTTGGAAGTCTTACAGAAATTTCCTTTGGCCCTTGTCACATCATACATAATTTTAAACGTCTTTGCATTTGGAGTAATAAGCCACAAACCCGATGTCAAAAGGTCGAGTATTAAGAAAGTTATTGAATTTTTAAGTTTTACCCATATGATTTTAATGGAAACTTTGACTGCCATTCCGCCTTGGTCATCCGTTTGAAGTCTAGTTTGCGGCATTGTACTCTGCTAAGTAAGACCTTTAATTTAATACAATATTCGACCTATGCTGCTATTTAAGAATTTTGACTGACCGTCCCCCTCAAGGGAAAAAAAGTAATAGTAGCTTAAAAAGTAGATATTTATGGCTATTATTGGTATACCAAGTTTCATTACCTCATCTATAATGGTAAAAAATATATTTCACCGTTCCGGGACTTTTCAACCACGCTGTATAACTTCTTCTAAGCTTTGCCAATAAGTATAACATGGGGAACTTGATTTAAAAATTCTCCATAACCAGTTAAGGGATTTTAATAATTCACCCAGAAGGAGAGGGAGCGCAGCAAACGAGCTCACCTGAAGGGCAAAAGAATCCTCAAGGTAGCATGCAAACATTCTGGGTAAGTTAGTACTGTATAAACTATAATATGTACATTTAAAGATTTGATAATTTTTGATTACCTAATTTCTGTAATTAATTAGGTATTAATTAACTTATAAGAATAATTTCTTTTTGAAAGTTATATAATCATTATATAAGTTTATATGATTGTTCATTTAAGTTACAGATTCATCTCGATGATAATAGTAGGTAACAGAGAGATTATATTTACAATAACACGAGTACAAAACAAAACATAGTCTAGAAAATAATTCTGATTGTTTTTCACTGTGGAAGAAACATTGAGATACATTGATAAGATAAATTCATTAAGAATAATTTTGAGCTATTTTAAATCGTAATATTTACTACCCTATAAAAATTATGTATCAAGAAATTTTTCAACAGTAATATATCATCAAAACTGTGGTTAAATTGCATTGAACACCTGATTACGTGATTGTCCCAAGATTATTTAAACAATTACCTTTTATCCAACTCTAGGTAATTCGTATCTAATAAATGGTTTATTATTTTTTAAAATCCTATTTTAAGTTAGAAGAACATCAAACAAAAAATTAACTCCTCGCAGTAGTAACACCTTCCACGTGACTTGTGTATTGGATCTTGGGCTGTGTGAGAGCATACATTGTCCATAGTAAGACTATCATTTGCATGTCGGCCATTACTTGGTGCATTAGGGCGATCAGTTGTCACTCTGGGTTTATCAATGCCGTGTACCAATCGCGTCCTCTACGCTACCCCTACATGCGGGAGTATATGCAATACAAGACGTATTGATTGGTGGAGTCAAGTTTAACCATTAGTTTGTAAACGTCACACAGGGGGCATTAGACTCCCTGTAGTCCTTCCTTGGATTATGCGTCGATTTGTCATATCTGACAAATTTTATCTTCATCAATATAATGTGTTACATATAAAAATAAAATATTAATAAATTATTGGTATTAGTTTAATATGAATGTATTATCTGCTACATTTGCATTTTAGTTCTAATATCTTCATATACAAGTTATTTATTCATTCAAATAGAGATAAAACATTTGTCAGTTTTAACCCACCTTTACGTGCAAGCTCATTAAAAACTATAGTTGGAATAACAGGTTTTGGAATCATAAATTATGACAATGAATTTCATTAATAGTATGGCATATTCAAATGAAGCTCTTATCATTGGAAGTGCCTATTTTTATACTATATAGTAACATTTTTCATGATTAATGATAATACATCAATGACACAAAATTAAAGGTATATAATTTGAAAATTGCAAATGTGCAAACTGTTTAAACTATAAATCACAAAGACTGAAAGATCCTCAAGATTATCATGAAGAATTATCGTGATATAAAAGTACTATAAACTGATTAATTTTCTCTAAGTTAAACCAGTAACTAGATAAACAAGTTCCCAAACTAAAGTAAAATTAACCAAGACAGAAAATATAATGTAAATGTGCGTTTGTATTTGTTCCAATCTGTCTGACAGAAGCGTGTATTTCCCCTCAGACAACAAAATTATTTACCTGTCACTATAAATTCATGAAGAAATTACTCATTTTTCAGGCGTTGAGTGTAATTTAGAAAAATGAGTGTGTTTGTTATCTTATAATATTATCTGGTCACTAAGCAACTGTACCTTTAGGTCTGCTTCAACTATGATTTAAGTATATTAAAACTTAAGTATTATCAATTGAACTCATAGTAAACAATAACTTTCTCTAAAATGTGTGTTGAATAATAAAATATAATTAATTATTAACCGATTAATATTTCATCGGGCAATTTACAGTTTAAACTATAAATATCAGTTTTATTGGCAATGTTTATTTACGTTATAAAACTGAATATTTACGCAATGTTAATTTAAATCTTTTTTATAAAACTTAACTCACAAAAAAGGTTACCTGTGTGTGTGTATGTGTGTGTGTGTGTTTTTTTTTTAACTACTTCACAAATCTTGTAGTTCTAAGATTTACGAATAATTTCTAACGAATGTTTACGAAGTGTAATTTTAGTTACACTACCTTAGTTAAATACATTATAATATTTAGTAAAAAAATCAAAGGAGACTGGAAAAATAACGGTTTGACGGGCCACGCAACACTTGGATCAATACTAATCAGGTCGACAAGCGGCAACGCTGACATTCTCCTCGGCATTCCATAGGACACGACGCCGTGACTTGGCTGCTAGTGAGTGAAATGATAACCGCAACTACTGTACCACCGCATATTCTATATTAAGTTTGATAAAACATATCTTAATGCGTATAGTTAATATGGTAATAAATTTAAAATAATATGTTAATAAAGAATGAAATAAAGAAATATAGTATAATTTCGATGGAGGGAAATCAGAATTCAACTGACAGTTATCCTCGGCTCATAAGCCTGCTCTCTTTTGTTTCCATTGGACCATCGCCTTGACGTGGCTTTAGAACCGTGGGACCGGTGGATCAATATTTTTACTTCGAGGCGAGAATTAAACAGCCAGCAATATTTAATTTAAACTACCAATACCCAAGTTGTGTGTGTGTGTGTGTGTGTGTGTGTGTGTGTGTGTGTGTGTGTGTGTGTGTGTGTGTGTGTGTGTGTGTGTGTGTGTGTGTGTGTGTGTGTGTGTTTGCATTATGCCATTTTGTTCATACAAATTTGCAAATTGCAACTTTTTCTCCTTTTTTATAAAAAGCTTTGATTCCACCTATTTTAATTCTCTAAGAGCACTCATTACACAAAATTCTATTTTTGTGCCCTTTGGTTTCAAGGAAAGGAACCTTTTTCGTTGACTTGTTTGTTACTTCCAAACCATTTCTCTGCTGTTCTTTATAGTGTTAAAACTCGCTTTCCTTGAGTTTGACCAACAGTTGCTACATTTCATAACTTTATTTGACCAAAAACACAATGTTTAACATTGAATTTAATTTAAGACAAACATTTAAACAGCACTTAATTTAAGAACCATGTGGTGAACAACCTTGAGTGTGAAAACACTATGAAAATGTAATATGAAGAACAATAACTTAATAATTTTTATTACTGTAGTGAATAATTGTATTAAGCTCATACTTGGCAAAAACCTTTACCACTGCAAAGCTCGTTCTAAAAAAATATACATATTTTTTTCTGATGTGTATTTTACAAAATGATGGCCATTGGCTCAAATATATAAAAATCGGTAACTTTTTTAATGTTTTACACAAACAAGTTGACAAATTCAATTGTTTAACTTAATGATAGCAAGTTTGTTAGGACCTGACAACAAAAAAGAAGTATCTATTTTTCTGCATAAAACAATTGATTTTGCTTTATAACTAATGCAAATTAAGGTTATTTTGATAGAAAAATAACGATAACTCCGTGACAAAGCATGTCAATTAGACAATACAATACTTCTATTTTTGCCTAATGTAAATTTTGAGAAAAATTACAGGTTTTGAGATATTTGAGTTTAACAATTTAAAATGACCACCATTTTGAAAATACACATCGGAGATAGCTATTTGTGTAATAGGAGCGTAAAGTACGTCATTGCCACTCGAGAATAGTAGATGGCCGCACGAAGCGTCAGCTGAGTGCGGCCAAACAATTCGAGAGCGGCAATGACTATTTACGCTCATAATACACACAAGATTTTTCCTACCAACATAATTGTTACATATTACATGTTTGATTGTATACCAAATGTCATTTAGATTATTTTTGGTTTGTTTCTGTTGGAACATAATTTTAACTATCAAACATAACCTCAAACTAAAAAAGAAGCAATTACTAAACGACAACAATGAATAACAGCTGTAGCATGGTTTGTAATAACAGCTGATTTAAAATTTCTGTTTGATCTAGCGTGCGGTAAAGAATCATTGCCGCTCTAGAGCGGGAAAGAAACGGAAACCGGAAATGAACTGTTTTGCATAGGGGTTACAGGTGTTGCAATGCAATTATTTCCATGCATTGGTAGGAAAAAGATATTTTTCCTTTAAAATAAGCATTGCAGTAATAAATGTTCATGCAAAATATGAACTTCATACAAGGATCCGTTTCGGAAAAAAATTATCAAGTGTAAAAAAATCAAAGTGGGGGCTGGTGGCGTAGCGAAGCATTTTAGGACATATGTTTTAAGGGAATTTTTTTTCTGACACCCTTTACAAGTCCTCTGTCGGTTTCCATCTATTGGCCCTTATTTGTTTTTTATAGAAAATATGCTTAAGAAACTTTAAAGAGCAGTTTTAAAGTGTTTCCATTTACATTTTATATACATTAAATCTAAATTATATTATTAAAATAAAACTAAAAAATTAAAAGTACATATACCTTAAGTTTAATGACTTCTTCGATCACAATTTAAAATTAAATTTCATACTATCCTTTTTAACCATGATACTATGTTAAGTATTGAGTATGTTAATAATTTTAAATGCATATGTTAAACATAATAATTGACTAGGAATTTTATCACCTGATTAAAAGATACCTTTATTTATTCAATAAATTTTAATAAGTTATTGAATTGTTGTAAGGATAGTCGCTATCCTTAGGTTTTATGATGACTAAATTGTTTAGACGGACCAGCGCGGCGACGGGGCGTCATTGAGAGCGTTCACAAACATGCACCGCAAAGAGGTTTGTTTACGTTATTGCCTATCACGTGACAAATCCCACAAATAAAGTGTCTGGAATTTGTCACGTGATAGGCAAAAACGTAAACAAACCTCTTTGCGGTGTGTGGTTGTTAACGCGCTCATTGATTTTTCACGAAAAATACCCAAACTTATATAATGACTATCTCTTTGAATTCTAGTAAAATTCTACAAGAAAAATTAACCTTACTGCCAAGAAATAATATTGCTTAAAAATTCCACTATATTTATGTAGTTTTGTTTATTTATTGTAACATCGCTTTCAAAATCCATGCTTGGTAACAACTTATCAACACACAAGTCACTGCTGATTTAGCCCTACCTAAACACATAGTTTGTTGCTTGTCCATAAAGAATATCTTCTAGCATTATGAATGTAAGGTTTTAATGCACTCCAGTCTTGTAAAATAAACTAATTTATTATACTTCACAATTTTAGCTGCAGTTCAAAATCATGATTTAGCCACCAAGTTTTTACTATGTCAATACATCATTTTGTATAGATATACACATTCGGGAGTATATAATTTAGAAATTTATTTATATTCAAAAATGTTTTGCTACGATATTATTGTTTACTATCGACTCGCCGAACATTTATAAATAGTTGATGGTGTAATTAGTATCATAACACTTGCTAAACAGGTCATTGACAACATTTTAAATTATTATCCAGCGCTAACTAAGGGCGTAACCTGGCCGGTGTGAAATATTCACAATCCTCACCCCGGCAAGCCGTAACTCAAGTCAGAGCTTCACTTTCCGCTGGATATCCTGCTTAAATTTTTTATAACTGAACATCATAAACGGGTTCTTGGCTAATTTTCGAGAAATTATTAATCAATGTATACATTTGAAATGCCATTTTCATATTTTCATCTTAGCACCACATTTGTCCGTAACATAATTCTAGACCAATTCATTAAATATTAAGCCTGGAAAGATTCTGATTGAAAGATTTTTAATGCATTTCATAACAAGCTGCTGCAAACGTGTTTCCCCTATTTGCGCTAACTTTGAGAGATACACTTTCTAACATAATTTGGTTACTTGTTTGTTTTGCTGAGTTAGCTAAGCCTAGGAGTTTTGCATCTTTTTAATTTAACGTCCAAAATTAAATATTTAATCTATTTCATGCCACCTAAATGACAGTAAGTAAACCATCACTGCGGACAGCCTTCCAATTGATGGACACCAGTTGATGGACACCAGTTGATGGACACAAACTTTTCCATCCATACCGATGATCCATACTCCTGGGACTCTCACCAAGGTCGGAAACACTTTTTGATAGATGACCTGAATTTGGCAGTAGGTGGTATGGATCGTCCTCGAAAGCAGTGGACTAAACTCAATTGATTCCACACTGGAGTAGGAAGATGATATATTGGAAATACAAATTGGAAATGGCAGAAGACCAGGCATGCGGCTGTGGAGCGGAATACAAGTCTATGGATCACATAGTCACAGATTGCCCACTTGGTGCTTTCCTCGAAGGGTTGATCGGTCTGCATTGCGCAAGTGAGGCTACGCTTCAATGGTTCAACTCCCTGGATTTGGCTTTACAAAGAGAGATCAACGATTAGAGTTTATTTTTTAAATTTTAAAATGTTTAATTTTAAGTTTAATTTTTTTCAAACTATACCTATGTACTATGCACCGCAGTATTTATTTTATTATTCTTAAAATTTGGTGTCAGGCTGGCTAAATGAGCCATAAGTATATATATATATATATATATATATATACACACCAAATTTTAAGAATAATAAAATAAATACTGCGGTGCATAGTACATAGGTATAGTTTGAAAAAAATTAAACTTAAAATTAAACATTTTAAAATTTAAAAAATAAACTCTAATCGTTGATCTCTGCTGTCTATATATATATATATAGACAGCAATACCATTTGTAATACAATATTTGACTTAAGTATGCCATTCGAGTATTAGTATTTTATTAGTAATGCGATTGGAACTTACATGTAAGAATTGACTTCACTTGAGTTGATTCCAAACATTTTAGAATCATGTTTCTTATACAGAATGGTTTCAAATAATAGCACAAACATTACTTCACAAACAATGATGTACGAGTCGAACCGACAATATACGTGGTGTAAATACACCGAGTACGGCACTAATTATGCATCTACCAGTCTCATTAACGTTATAGTTGATTGATGTATGATTAATCTCTGTATCAAATGTAATTAAATCTACAACGAGTGTCGCTTACGTTAAAAGCCAATGGGGAATAACTTTGACGTTTCACTATAACATTTTTGAAATCTTCATACCAATTTAAAAAAGTCAAAACTACGTAAAATGATCAAATTTTAGTAAAATAATACGGTTGGTAATATGCGACTATAAATAAATCATGTTTAAAGTTTAAATATACTAATTTCTCTAGTAACTATAGCATTAGTATCGGCTTCATATTGGTGTAATCTTGTGACAATAACAAATAGTAACACTAACAACTTGAACATGGTATCGATACTTTTCGATGAAATGGACTGTTAAAATGGACATCAAGATCAATTGGGTATACAACACGTGGCAACAGTTGCCAAAACACAGAACGCCCGAAACACTATAAAGAACCGCGGACAAATGGTCTGGAACTAACAAACAAGTTACTGAAAAAGTCTCATTTCCCTGAAACGGAACGTTAATAAATAACTTACTCTGTTACCGGCTGTTTACACGTGTAGAGAAGGGTGCTCAGCTTACTTTATATTAGCTCTGTAGTCTGGATATCGTTGACTGTACTTGTTACTATTTATTTATTATATAAATTAGTTATTTATGTTAAGAGCGTGAAGCAGGCCTTAACAGGCTTAAGCAGGCCTCGCTCTTTTTAGTGAAAGCGAAAAAGACACTTTACACCAGAAATGCATCCTAAATTTTTACTACAACTGCAGTTTTACTTTCCCAAATGATAAATACTATCACAGTTACTCACATTCATTGTAGCTGAATGCGCTAGCGAAAAAGAGCGCTGTAGCGCGCCGAGCAACAATGCAATAAGCTGGCGAGATCGAGCGGCGAGCGTTAGAGACTATAATTCAGGTTGAAATAATAAAACGTCTTCCAACACTACTCGATATATTTACACTTATACTGTAAATGTTTACAGACGGTAAATATATATAAAAGATCTTATAATGCTAATCAAGAAGTTATTTAGAGACTATAACGCTCGCTCTAAAGGCTTTCAAAGACTATTGCTCCGCTCCTCAGAAAACAGCTGTTTTATGATTGGTTTTCTGTGCATACACTGACACTTAAAGCGCGGTTTTAGAAAAAAATTTTTATTTATCTGCCAAGTTTTTATTTTTTTTATATAAATATAATGTGAATATCATGGAAATTAAATTATTAATAAAGTAAAACTATAATGCTCAGCGTTGAAACATGTTGAATATACGAGTAATACCATTTAAATGTGTGAAATGGTAAGGAAAGTTTAGATTAAATCTAAATGTGAGCTTATTTTATTGTTTAAGAAATAACTGCATACGTGTTTTACAATTAATAATATAAACTACTTATAAATTGTATGACTAATTTGTGATGGAAATTACGACATTAGCGTCTTGAATAATAATGATCTAATGGTTACACTAATGAATAGTCTAATTTATAGAGATACGTCTCTCTGCAAACGATTTTCTTCTGTTATTACGTTGAAAATATTCAACGCCTGTTGTATCTTTGGGATCACAAACACATTTAGCAAAAGATTACCAAACAATTCAAATGGTGTTAGCACCGTCGCAGATCAAACCTTTACCATTGACCAGAATCCATGACTAACTGCTAGTCGAGTAAAAAACTTTACATGAACATTTGTCATTTAGTGAACACTAATTCAAAATTTCTCAAGATTAGTTCTCACGATAAATTACTGTTAATATAAGTAAGTTTGATTCAATATGCCGATCTAAAATGTGTATGTGTGAAATGTGTAGTCGAGAGGTGTTTTGATGAACGCAGAACTGTACTTATCGCACCACCGCCATTCCCCCCGCATATTACCAAAGTTTGTTTGAACAGCTTCTTGTAAACGTGTTAAAGTTGAACAGTGCTTTCCAAAGTTTAAAATATTAAGTCGCTGATTATTATTGAATCTAGTAATAGAAAATTAAAGTAGCGAACTTATATTCCTATAAAATAATAGGAGCTTCATGCACTTATGAGATTTTTACATTAGCTTAATGTTTGTGAAGTGTAAGGAGATGGTTTTATATTTTAATAATTCATTTAGCTAGATGATTAATTTCGAAAAACCAAATAGAGGTTAAAACATCTACTTTTCAATGTTATTACTGATTATTTTATTATTAATAACTCTGTGGCTGTCGCCCTACCGTCTGAAGAAAAATTTAAATAAATATAAGCATAAGTTTAAACATACCAAAACCCATCTAATGTTACAGCTTTCCATTCTTACAGTACAATTTCGATGAGGTCAATATTGCTGCAAACAAGAACACAAACAGATAACAGAGCCGGAGACGGCAGGTGATCAAACTTTCATTAAAAAAGGAAATCATATTACTGAAACTTTAAAATTCAATAAGTGTTGACATATATAAATCTTATGTGGTCGGGTTTACTGCATTTTGATTTAAAGACATTTAAACTGTGTGTCTCTCAGAGACGTCCACGTAAGAAATCTAAATGAAAGTTTTTTGGTCGTTGCCACTTATTAAGTTATCCTAAAGGACCTTAAATTCGAACCACTATGCCACTTACTAGACCTAAATAAAACAAATATACAGGAATTTATTGGACTATTTACTTTATTCACATGATTTCACGGAAAATTTTACTGTCCGTCATTTCCAGTTATCCGCTTGAGGTTGAGTTTGAGGCTTTGAAATCAGCAAAATATATTTTTTCATTAAAATAATTTATTATTGCAAGCACAACTTGTGTACATAACTTGTATACATACTGTATTCCTCTCTCTAACTTAAATGCTAATTGAGGGAATAAAACATTAATTTTCATAAAAACTATGATGAATAGCTTTATTTATTGTTGTCGCCTCCTGAACTGTAATATTGATACTTATAACATAGATTTACATTAACTGCAGTCAACAGTTCTAGTTCCTATATAAGATACAGCATAAACATGTTTTAAGAAAAATGTTCTACAATCAGAGTAAACTATAAAAATACTATTCTTGGTAAATTTTAAAAAGTTTTAAAATCACGACAATGTATCTGTTATGAATAATATTTTTACATTTCGCTCTTATAATTGAACTTTTAACAGGAGATAATGTAGTTTTTTTATTAATGAAAATTTCTTATATCATCCACCAAGTCAAAAATACTTTCCTTATTATTCAAAGTAACTTTATAAAAATCCACCGTCAAACAATACTGTTATGGTTTGTTGGGTCATATTGCATTGTGTTTCATATTGACGATTGGCGATAAGTTATCTCGGATGAGAGGAAACCCCGGCTCAAAGCATTATCTATAGAATGTTTGATATACCCTTTTAAGTATTTTCAGACAGTATCCTCTATATGGATATTTGATTTTTTTTCTTTATCAAATCATACTCGGAAGTTTTCCTCCGATTACCAGATAAATATACGACAATATGTAATTGCTTCTGTTAGGATGACGCTTAATGGCCTTTTTATGTCCATTAATTCGAAATTACTTGAGAGTTTCGCTAAACTTAAGACAAATACACTATTTGTTCTTTAGGTTCATAAATAATATGCACAACAACGTTTAAAGTAAAAAAATCTTTACAACTGGTTTGTATTTATTTTTTCCATGCCATGAGAATATGATTTTAATAATCGTATAAAAGTGCTCCTTTTATATTTTTAACACGCCATAATATTTTAAATTTTCATGAAAAATTATTTCTACATTCTTAACAAACGATGAATTAGTTTTAATCTCCATAAACTATTTTTTGGACTAATAACATTTCAAAAAGTAAAATGAGTAATTACATACAATTAGAACATATATGACACCTAAAAAGCAATACAAATAAAAATGCAGAGAAATATTAATGAGTGGTCAAGCTACTATGTAGGGGTTTTAGCGTGTTATTTAGTTTCCCGTAGATAATTGAATATGTAGTAAGAAGATATCGTTTTGAAGACATATTGGGAAACGTAATGGAGTTTGTGGCGAAGGTACTCCAAACAAAGTAGGGAATGAAAAATATTGTTATAAAACCATCCGTCATTTCTCTTAATGAGACAATTTTCCGGGTTGAATAGTAATTCTTAAATAAATGTGGTTAATCTGATTAAAAATAAGATAGGTAAAATAATCTATAATCAATCTAAATAATATAATGATAATTAATTATGTAATAAATTAAAATTATGTCATAAACGTTGAATAGTTCATTGTAGCAAACTCATTCCTAGAACTTATAAAAGATCCAACTCAAGAGTACAACAAAAACATGAATGGCATTAATACAAAATGTAAAACTCTCACAAATGCAGAATAACAGAGATTAAAAACTAAGAATTCTTCAGCACCAATATTACGAGGACAGCGAAAGATCCACAACCCGGACATTCCAGTGAGGTCAGTGGTAAACCATAAAATGTGCAAGCTAACAAAATACGTAATTATTTAAACAGCCAAATAAAATATTTGCCAATAAGAAAACCAACGATTCAACAAAGTTTAAAATATTAAAAAACAATGTAGAGTTTACAGATGGCTTGTATGTATGTGTGTGTCCGTGAACACGGGTATTTTTCTATCTCGAGATATTTCATGGGGACCGATTCGCATACATACATGATCTGTTTACAAATCACAAAAAAGTTGAGTCAAAAGCAGGTCAAAATAGAAAGTCAGCTAATCAGCTAATTATGTTCAGACAAATTAATCCATCTATCTATCTCGTTCCCATTCTACATTTATTTTGTACTACAACACCATGGGATTAAGGATATAGGTTTGCTGCCATGGAAGTTTTCGACCAAATCTTAATTCATCATTACCTAAAGAACTGGCTGGGTAGCTGAGTGGTTATAGTGCTCGACTTTGGATCCAAAGGTTGTCGGTCCGATCCTGAGGAAAGTTTGTAGCTTTTTTAAGGATCGATTCTGGACCCAGTTGCCATCTGTCATTGGGCTATTAATTAATGATGCAACAACTGGTCGAAGTTGGATAGTAACAAGACTGGGGTTTGGACCGTTCCCCATCAAAACGTTAATAAATGCAAATGGCGTAGATAGACACAAAACAAAACGTATATACCGAATTTTGTTGATAAAATATAAAAAAGCGATATGAAAGGTATCATTTGGTTTCCTGTAAAAATAAAATAGGAGACGTGATTATTTTTCCGTAACCAGTTAAGCTACATTCATGATTGAAAAGATATATTTTTAAAGTTATTTTATCAGGTGTTAGTTAATATTATCATTTTTTTTTATTTTGAAAAAAAAAACTATTTGGACCCTTTTAGAATCTCATAAAACCCCGTTCTCAAGGTACGATCATGCTGGTTTTCAAGGTTAACCTGAAGGTTAATCTTATAATCTGAGGTTCCGTTCGAGAGTTATATACATAAAACCTATATCAATTTGATTTAACCGTGTTTTATTTGCTTCTAGGGAGGTCAAAACGAAAGAGATCCAAGGTCCTTAGATTAGAAACAAAAACTCTTACCGTGACTGTAAGAACGTATCCCCTATGGGGAAATTCGCTGAAATAGAGGCTGTTATTAGGTTTGTTAAGAAGAAATGTCTTCTGTATCTGGCCAGAGACAAGTCTATTAATTCTTCCAAGATTTACAACAGAAGAAGAGACCAATTCAGAAGGAAAAGTAGAGTGCTAAATGATGAGAGAAATATGAAAAATGAAACAAATTAGACGTGCAGGCAGATACAGTAGTACAGTAGCAGATCTTGTGGCAAAAATGTGAAATAATCGTTTAAGGTGTTACCAGAGATATGAAATTTATTTAAGATAGAAGTACCGGGGAGCCGAGCTTCGCTCTATAATTATGTTGTAAAATATTAAAAAATGTTTAAAGTTACATTTAAGTTTATTAAGTGAGGGTGAGATGTCAGAGCACGCCGTCAGCCTTCCCTTTCTATAGGTCTTTTTTTACTCCCTCCTCGAGAATATTGGGGTGGGAGAAAAGTAATGTAAAAAATGTAAACAAAGAACTTAAACTTACGATAGAGGTTTTTGAGTAGCATTTACCTAAAATAACATTTTCAATCTATCTATAAAAATGAAAGTATGTATATTTAAAAACAAAAGCTTTGTGTGTCTTGATTAGGCGCAAAGACTACTGGACCGATTGACCTGAGGCTTTGTAAAACTATATTTATCTAGCAGAAAGATTGATAGGCCTATTCCTGTTATTTTATAAGCTTCTGGGCTTTGCCCTATTGGCCCTGCATATGTATTGTACGTAGAAATTAAAAGGTGTATACAATATAATTATAAAACTTGAAACTGGGCAAGTTTTGTTCAAATTTATTTATTCTTTAATTCTATTTATTCATATAAATAAACAGCTGTTAAAATTTATTCTTCACGGCACTGGATTATTTTGTTATTTTTGGTAATTTTACTTTTGCAAAATTATTAGACCATCTCTTTCCATTCAACCAATCAGCAGTATCTATACTTATTTAATATGCTATGGTTTTTTTGTGTTGAGAACTCCTCCTACAATTTTTAACCGATATTCAAGTTTTTGGTGTCGTTAGATAGGGCTTGTTCTGTAGTTGTTTCTGCTAAAAATCGATGAAAATCAGACATCAAATAAGGGCGCTTTACACAAATTAAATTTGAGATTTTCCCATTAGAATAACATTGGGTTTGGGTTGAACGTTTTAAACCTCTGTTAATGTACAGCTGTAAACACGTGTAGTTTTTTGTAATTACTGATATTCACAATATTGGATTGGTCGGTTGTCGTTAATTTAGAACTAAATGTTACTTTTGTATTGTATCAAATAAACAACAAGTAGACTAGTAATTCGTAAATAAAAATTACATGTGGCGTTTTTACACCATTTACCATTTTGAACCATTTACCATCGAAGTCATCTCTGCAGTCCTTGAAGAGAGGGAGAGTCGTCAATTCTTGCATGAATGTGTTTGTGTGTGTGTGTGTGTGTGTGTGTGTGTGTGTGTGTGTGTGTGTGTGTGTGTGTGTGTGTGTGTGTGTGTGCGTGTGTGTGTGTGTGTGTGTGTGTGTCATGTGTGGAGCATTTTATTTCTATGGGAGTGTTTTTCTATGAACTCAGTTTGTAGTAAGGTCTTTCCAGTAGATATTTTTAGTTGCTTTTTAAACATGGAGGCCTTATAAATTTCTTTAAGACTATTTGGCAACAAATTAAACATTTTTACCCCCATGTAATTAGATGTTTTGCTGGTTTTGGTTAACCTATGGTGGTTTAAGTTAAGATTAGTTTGATTTCTCAAACTAAGATTGTTACAATTTATTCTTAGTTGAGGGGGATTGTATTTAATGTAAACTATTATTTCAAAGAGGAATAAGGAAATTACGCTTAGGAAGAATGAAGGAAGGTTTGCAATGTTCCTGAGGTCCAACTTGTTCAATGATTCTGATTGCCTTCTTTTGTTGAATGAGGATTTTTTGAACATCTGTTTCATTTGCTGACCCCCAAACGATAATTCCATTCCAGACGTGATAATAAAAAAGTGCATGATACGCAGTTTTAGTTATGTCCTTGTTTGTTAATGTTCTGATTCGTTTGAGAGCGTAAAGCACTTAAGGTAATTTCTTTTGTAGTTTGTCAATGTGAGGCTTCCAGGTTAAATTAATGTCAACTATTAATCCTATAAATTTTGTGGTGGATTGATCTGGAGCATTATTGGTTTGACGGCAATTTTTAGCACGTAAGAAGTCCGATGTTACAGTTTTTTCTCGGTTTATTTTCAGTCTCAGGTAGTTGCAGGCAGTTTCCGATGGTTGTAGGAGAAGGTCTACTGCTTTTTCATGGGAGTTAGGATTGGCTTTATCATTTGGAGATATAACTGTCATGTCATCAGCGAACATAATACATTTTGACTGGTCTGTGAGGTGGTTAGGAAAGGAATTTATGTGTATGAGAAAAAGCAGTGGGCCGAGGGTGGATCCTTGGGGAATTCCTTGCGTTGTGTTCTGGAGTGACGATCTTACTTTGACTGCATAGCTGTTGTTGAGGTGTTCTATTTCAACTATTTGCTTCCGGTTTGTGAGATAGTTTTTCAGCCAAAGTAGTGCATTTCCTGAGATATTAAAGCCCGCTACAGACGATCAGTTTTAACTGTCAGTTTTTAACTGTCAGTTTGAACTGACAGTTAAAACTGAAGGCTACAATCGCCTCCACACGGTCAGTTTTAACTGACAGTCTACTGAGTTTAACTGAGTTTGTATCGTCTGTTGACAAGCTGTCGCTGAAAAATGACTGAAAAAGAACTCTTGTTACTGTATGGTGCAGTTGTGTGCGTTATTGTAAAAAGGCGGAAGAGAAGAATAATGCGGAATGTGTGGGTAAAACCCAAACACCACACTAAAAAAACTTTTCCCACCTTACAAACTCACTAAATAAACACGCGAGACAACAGAGTTACCAAACGAACTGATGAAAACAAAGCAGTAGTCTGTTGTTGTGCGAGGCAGACGGCTGGCAGGTGCGCGGAGCTACGTACATTGAGCATGCGCAGATGGCTGGACTGAGCGACTAAACTGAGGTGACCACACACACGGTACGTTCGAACTGCTGTCAGTTCGATCTGTCAGTTGGATTTAATTAAAATTTCATCAGTCCATCAGTTCAGTTTTTTGGTCTGAGCTCAGTCCAAATCCTGCATACAGACGATCAGTTTTAACTGTCAGTTCTTAACTGTCAGTTAGAACTGACAGTTAAAACTGATCGTCTGTAGCGGGCTTAAGTTGAAGGAGTTTGCCCAGTTTGCTAATAAGGGTTGGATTGGTCCAGGCTATCAAAGGCTTTTTCTGTGTCTATGAAGATTCCGGTAGCTTGCTTCCTTTCCTCCCAAACTCCCGAGATGTCTTGACAAAGTTGGGCCAGGGCTGTTGATGGTGATTTTCCTTTTTGGAACCCATGTTGCAAACCTGATATTAGACAGTTCTATTCTAGATATTTAATTAATTGGTTGTAAATTGCTTTTTCAATGAATTTGGATAAAGTGGGCAGCACTGATACGGATCGGTAATTTGATGCTTTGGATTTTTCTCCTTTTTTGCATTTAGTGTACAGTAAACTAATTCTATTTAGGCTGCTTCAGGAATTTCATTTTGTTCTATGGAGGAGTTAATAATGTTTAATATGGGCAAAATTATTACTGTTTGACAATAACTGATTATTTTGTTGGATATTTGGTCGATTCCTGCAGAGTTTTTGGGTTTGAAGCTCTTAAACATATCTTGAAGATCTTAGATGCTGACTTTGTTAAACTGGGTCAGGCCTTAGAGTTTAAGCCTAACTTTCCCATAAGGATGTCTCTGCTTAGTCGTTTGTGTATAGGCCTACATGGACGCTACTTATTTTTTTAAACATTTTTTTAATGGTCAGTATGTCAATTTTTTGCAGACGATTTTGTCCTAAGTCCACAATGTAGCTTACTAAATGATGTCAATGATGTTGTTATTTCTAAGTCAACCCTTATTACTGATTGGTGCAGTACAAAGAAACCCTGCATGAATGCTGAGAAGGTTCAGGATGTAACACTGTGTCTGGGCAGTAGATCCAGCAATGTCAAATCACTTAAGTTCTTAGGGTTTCATTTGCAATCCAATATTAAGTGGCAAACACACATTGATTATTTGGCTTCAAAAATTGCGACGGATATTCATGATAAGATCACTAAGTGCTAGTGTTTCTCCTGATGTCTTTCTCTAAATTATTCCGCATACATCCATAGTTTTATGTCATATGGAACCTCAGTGTGGGCTAACTGTTATTATGCCATTGACATTGACAGAATTTTTATGTTGCAGAAAAAGGCCGTAAGATTAATGTGTGGCGTTCATAACCAAACACATAGCAAACCACTCTTGATTGCTCTTAAAATACTTACCATCATTGTTTGTCATGTCATTCTTTTTGTAAAAAACAATCTGCCAAATTTAACCAAAATATCAAATGTTTACAGCTACTCCACAAGGTTTAGAGGTAATATTTCCACGTCAAGGCGCATGTTTTCAGCCACTGAAAACAGCCTTTGCTATCAAGGAAAAAAAATATAATGCTTTGCCTGTTAACATAAGAAATTTATCTAGAGCTAATTTTAAGAATGTTATAAAAACTGGTTTAACAAAAGTCTCATTGTATAAACCTGACTCGCCTGCGGCTCGATGGGGGCTCCGCCCCCATGCCCCCTAGGGGTTGCCCTGAATTCGTAGGATAATTAAGAGTCAAGAATGAAATAGGTTAGTTCCACGGAAGAACTAGTCAGCTAAGACAGCAAAAACGGGACTAAAATGCTTCGTTTAGCCACTAGCTGCTTAACCCCCTAAAGGGATGCCCCGAAATCATAAATTAAAAAAAGTCAAGTATTACATAGGTTAGTTTTACTGAAGAACTGGAAAACCAAGATACTAACAAAACCGGCAACAATAACGACAACAATTTAAAAATCGCCTACTGCTCTTTTTTAAAATACCCTTCTTAGTTTCCCTCATTTCGTTATAAATAAAAATTGTGAAATAATACTTTCAACTGTACATCATTCTAGGTATTACGCTCAATATTGGTTGTGTTAATATTTTGGAGTTACGATTATGATTACTAATGATTGAAGTAATTGATTGGTGTATTCCAGCAGAAGAAATAGTTATAGAAACAAAGGTTTCTGTATTTCTCTTAAGGGTTGCAATCTGGCGTATCCAGTCCCCTACGGGGAGCCCAGAAAAGGAACCCTGTATATGTAAATGTTTACAAATCACTACTTAACCAACAATCCATGGGCTCACTTACAAAAATACTAACAGGTTAAGGTTATAAGTTACAGTTTGGTTTTCTGTATGAAAGCTCAGAGACCCACCGGGCAGTATGAAACGCAGTAACCCAATCCTCCTCTATGCCCCCGCCCTCACACCAGGCCAGGAACGTCAAAGAGTTTAGGTACGACTCAGAAAATTAATAAATCAAGCAACTACAATAAATAAATGAACTAAACTTAAAATACCATATGAAGTAAAAGAAAAATGCAAATAATATCAAAATAAACAATAATAGCGAAATAATAGCCAAAAGATGTATTCTTGGATCAATTTTAGGGTTTTAATAATCACATAAAATTAAATAGTCGATCTAACTTTTAATTACAACTATTATTAAAGAAACAGCGATATTTCAAACTAATTATGTGCAAATAGAAGTCAAACTTTGGAGTATGGGTTTAGTTATTATTATTGGTTATAATAAAATTACCCAGTCTGCTGAACTGACCAAGCATGAAAATGTCTAAGAACCTTATTTAGAATAATATTTCATTACAAAACATCAATTATCACATTATTAGTTACACTATTCCATACATTTAAAAAATCTCCATCATATTGCTAATTCTGTAAGTATGACAAAACTAAATATTTGTATTGAAAAACTATTTAAAAGAGAGTCTAAGACATTTTTGAGCTGAGTCATGTTTGTTTAACAAAAAATAATCAGAGAAGATTTAAAATTTTTGTCCATGATATTCTTATAAGAAAAATCTAAATTTCAACCACCAATGTTCCCTAAACCGTTAGAAACATGCTTACAAGATACAATTGTAAAGTTGTTTTAATGTTACGTTTTAAATTTTGAGAGTTATTAAACGTGGACGTTTGAATTTGAAAGGTGGTAGGGAAAGGTGACTTCTGGTTTGGAAAGCGACTTCTGGTAAAGCGTGTACACTATTACTGACAATCGATGAAGCGTATACTGGTGTACCTAAAATGGCACAGTTGATTGAATAAGTTTTTCTAAGTTTTAATAAATGTTTTAATTTAAAATAATGTGTAAAAACATTGATTAGTGGGCTGTTTATAGCAAAAACTCATAGTAACACTGGAGTTTTAACTGGTGTGACAAAAGCAATATGATACATACCCATTTTGTAAGATAAACAGTTTGGTTGATTGAGAAGACACCTGCCACTAACAAATGTTCATAATGCCACTAACAAATGCTACAAATTAGTTCCGAGAAGGAATAAAATGTGTGAATAAACACTAAGCGTTATTTCCCGGAGCAATTCTTGGGGGGTTAACCCCTGAGGGAAAGGAGTGGGGGGAAGTGTCGACAGTGTCGCCAACCACGCAAATGTTGATCTTACAAGCAATGCAGAAAATTGTACTTATGAGGTTAAAAGAGGTCAAGCAAATAACACCAAGGCCAGCAATTAAAATATTAATTTTATGGCATTGTTTTACAATAAAAATGTGTTTAATAATATTTCTTTTTCTCATTTGTAGAATAGTAAAATTCTGTATTGACGTTGTATTCAAGAGAGAAATCATAACACCTGTAATAATGCATGTCTAGATAATTTCTACACACGCAAATTGAGATTTGTTTGTCCCCCCCGTTCCTTCTTTGACTCAGCCAGAGTTGATTGTGTAAATTATAAAACACCGCATGAGATAGTTTTTTAGTGGTTTTACTTTTCTATAATTCAATTACTGTACTTTTAAATTAGTTACTTTATTTAGATTTGATTTATGAAAATGCTGGTTTATCATGCAAGGTCAGTTAATTGTTTTTAATTGATTTAAGTCAAAATCATAAATCAAAGTTATAAAAGCTTACAAAGTTATTTATTTATTTATTTCAACGGACATTTCCATTTTTACATTAAATTATGACATGAAATACATAACTCAAGATGACTTAATTATTTGCTACATCAGCCACATTGCAATATATTTGAAATATGCAATATATTTGAAATATCTATCAGTTGATTGTTACTTGTTATATGAGCTTACATTAATAAGATATAACAAATAAAGAAGTTATTAACTTAAAGAATAATATTCTGTTTCGCACCACAATATACGGGCAAGGGAAGGAAGTTGAAAGAAGTGAAAGTGACAGTTTGAAAACAAACATAAACAATAACACGTTGTATTTGCTGTATTGGCAACACTGTCAACACTTCCCCCCACCCCTTTCCTACAGGGGTTAACCCCCCAAGAATGCTCCGGGAAAGAATCCTTAGTGTGAATAAACTATTTAAATGATAAAATTAATCAAGAAATTACAATAAATAAACGTAATAAATTACAATTACCATATGAACCAAAAGTAAAATGCAATAGCGAAATTATAGCCAAAAGAAGAATTTATAGAACAATTTTAGGGCTTAAATAATTACATAAAATCAAATAGTCTACCCAAAATTTAATAAACAACTATAATTAAAGTAAGAGAGATATTTTAAAACAGCACTGAATTGAGGAAGTATGACAGATTATGTGCGAATGGAATCCAGAGTTTTGGGCCCCAATGTTTAGTTCTCACCGCTAGTTTAGTTCCCGCAATGTTCGCAATGTTTAGTTCCCGCTCGTGGAGGGAATTAGTTTTGACACAAAGACTGGTGTAGTTAAAAGACATCTTTTAAACACAAGCGAGAACTAAAACTGCAAAGTGATCTACGATACCGTCACCGTGATGTACGCTAACGCGGGTGAACTACATTGCCGACAAATCTATATTTTTTACCTTTTTTATAAATTAAAAGTGAACAATTGCCAATTTTTAGATTTTTTATGAATGTAAATCATGTAAGCTAAGAGAATGCAAAATTTCAAGACTCTAGCTCGAACGGTTGCGTCCGAACTTTTATATACATCAGTGAGTTACACCTGCGGGAGTATAAATGTTAGATAATAAACAACTATAATTAAAGTAAGAGAGATATTTTAAAACAGCACTGAATTGAGGAAGTATGACTTTGGGTGAGAGCACTGAATTGAGAAAGTTTAACGGACAAAGTGACAGCGAAAGAAATACATTTTAGTTTAATTAAATATGATTCGATGGGTTATTATAATATTTTCAGCCTGATAGGTAATCAGATATGTAAATGGTTTAAAAAGGAAAAGCGTCAGAATTGGGTAAACGATAGCGAAGGTAATCTCCCAGCTGAGAAAAGTTCAATCGTTCAATAACTTGATACGTTCAATTCAATCGTTTCCCAAACTAAAATCTCAGCCTGATTGGACAACAGCAAATAGGTAAAAGAAGGGAAGACACACGTGTGGGACATCACTCTTCAAATTAAAACTGTGCCAGAAATATCAACTGAGTACTATATTCCATCTAGGGATCCAGATAGAGGGACAGCATACAAATAGTAAGAGTTATAGTTACTGTATTAGGTAATTTTTCGAGCGAAAACCTACAAGAAATTTTAAAGCATGAGTAAACTAAAAGTCTATAAAACGTAATGAGACCTAAAATCTTTTCAGGCGTTACTGCCTCAAAATCATTTACAGTACTAAAATAATATGTTAAAAATATTCGCACAAGCTTCGTATAGCTCACCATAATATAGATAAAATTAATAATATAAAATAATTGAAAAAATTAACTAGATAAAATAGATGAAAATGTAGAATGACTAAGCTAAATAAACTATTTTTTAGATCAATGAATAAATAAATGATTTCACAAAAACCAAAAAAAAAAAACATGAACAAACGGTTTGGAACCCGCCAAAGACTATTTACAAAAATACTATTCGTTAAAAATAAAAATGTTTGTTATGAAATAATAATGTAAGAATAATTACCGTATTCTAGTTACTACTCTTAAATCCTGTAGAAATTACAGGGATATTAAGTTCAGTGAATGCAAAATTCGAAATTCAGATACAATGTAACTGTAGCTAGACCTATTAACAAGTTGCAGAATATCAAATTCAGTAATAATAATAGTTGCAACACGGTCTTAAAATAACGATTTGAGATACTACAAAAAGTGCAATGTTAATAAGTTAGATTTATGTTACTAATTCACAAACAATCTATGTAATAGACTAATTCGTTCATATTGAACAGGTTATAAAAAAAACACATAATAAGAGTATTAGCAGGTATTAATTATAATTTTTTTAAGCTCAATATTTTTAGAGTGTTAACTTCTAAATATATTCAATTTCCATTAATATCACTGTCAAGCTAAGTTAATACAAAACTTCAAGCTTATATAAAATACAATATTACTATGATTACTGGCGAAAGTATTTAAAATATTAGTTACAAATTGCAAATCTACCTCTAGTAGTTGGAGGCCAAAGTATTAGGTCAGTAAGTGACAAACAATGTAAAACATCACTAAGTAACAAAATATTCAAAACAATCAGTTGAATAACAATCAATTGTAAAACAACCAGTTTCGCCTAACAGGCAAAATAAAAATACTTAATTCTGGGATTCATCACAATTATTTTTTATGTTTGGTACTTTTATTGATATCGGTGCCGTCCAAGATATGTGCATGCGCAATATTGAAGGAACTAAATAATATTACAGTCGTTATTAAATGTAACGTCTACATTTGGTAAACCACCCACATAAATAAACAAGTTAACTTAAAAGCTGACTTTAGGGTAAAAGTAGCAACAAAACGTTAAAGAATAACACATAATATTAGCTGAAAATAATTATGAATTCTTTGTAGTTCAATTTTTTAAGAGAGTTACACTTCTAAATACTATGAATTTAATTTTGACATCACTGTCAAGCTAGTTAATATGATTACTGGCGAAAGTATTTAAAATATTAGTTACAAATTGCAAATCTACCTCTAGTAGTTGGAGGCCAAAGTATTAGGTCAGTAAGTGACAAACAATGTAAAACATCACTAAGTAACAAAATATTCAAAACAATCAGTTGAATAACAATCAATTGTAAAACAACCAGTTTCGCCTAACAGGCAAAATAAAAATACTTAATTCTGGGATTCATCACAATTATTTTTTATGTTTGGTACTTTTATTGATATCGGTGCCGTCCAAGATATGTGCATGCGCAATATTGAAGGAACTAAATAATATTACAGTTGTTATTAAATGTAACGTCTACATTTGGTAAACCACCCACATAAATAAACAAGTTAACTTAAAAGCTGACTTTAGGGTAAAAGTAGCAACAAAACGTTAAAGAATAACACATAATATTAGCTGAAAATAATTATGAATTCTTTGTAGTTCAATTTTTTTAGAGAGTTACACTTCTAAATACTATGAATTTAATTTTGACATCACTGTCAAGCTAGTTAATATGATTACTGGCGAAAGTATTTAAAATATTAGTTACAAATTGCAAATCTACCTCTAGTAGTTGGAGGCCAAAGTATTAGGTCAGTAAGTGACAAACAATGTAAAACATCACTAAGTAACAAAATATTCAAAACAATCAGTTGAATAACAATCAATTGTAAAACAACCAGTTTCGCCTAACAGGCAAAATAAAAATACTTAATTCTGGGATTCATCACAATTATTTTTTATGTTTGGTACTTTTATTGATATCGGTGCCGTCCAAGATATGTGCATGCGCAATATTGAAGGAACTAAATAATATTACAGTCGTTATTAAATGTAACGTCTACATTTGGTAAACCACCCACATAAATAAACAAGTTAACTTAAAAGCTGACTTTAGGGTAAAAGTAGCAACAAAACGTTAAAGAATAACACATAATATTAGCTGAAAATAATTATGAATTCTTTGTAGTTCAATTTTTTAAGAGAGTTACACTTCTAAATACTATGAATTTAATTTTGACATCACTGTCAAGCTAGTTAATATGATTACTGGCGAAAGTATTTAAAATATTAGTTACAAATTGCAAATCTACCTCTAGTAGTTGGAGGCCAAAGTATTAGGTCAGTAAGTGACAAACAATGTAAAACATCACTAAGTAACAAAATATTCAAAACAATCAGTTGAATAACAATCAATTGTAAAACAACCAGTTTCGCCTAACAGGCAAAATAAAAATACTTAATTCTGGGATTCATCACAATTATTTTTTATGTTTGGTACTTTTATTGATATCGGTGCCGTCCAAGATATGTGCATGCGCAATATTGAAGGAACTAAATAATATTACAGTCGTTATTAAATGTAACGTCTACATTTGGTAAACCACCCACATAAATAAACAAGTTAACTTAAAAGCTGACTTTAGGGTAAAAGTAGCAACAAAACGTTAAAGAATAACACATAATATTAGCTGAAAATAATTATGAATTCTTTGTAGTTCAATTTTTTAAGAGAGTTACACTTCTAAATACTATGAATTTAATTTTGACATCACTGTCAAGCTAGTTAATACAAAACTTCACGCTTGAGGGGAAGCAAAACGATAAATTCAGCTACATGCAGCTAAACTAAATAAAATGTTTCGCAGTGGATCAATAAAACCCTTGAAATTAGGAAAAATTCCCTTCTTCACACTCTGTATATCGAATTATGTATAATTTAAACAAAGTGGTAGTAAAATGAGAGATGTTCGTTGTGATTGTGTCAGGTATGTTTGTTTTGGCCGCAATGGCGGAAAACTAATATAAGCTCTCATATCTAGTAGGCAAACGTGGTCCGCAATTAAAACTTCCAAAAAACACTACTGTAAATATCAGTTACATGACAACTCATGTAATAATATATGAGTAGTAAGTTTTTTTTCAAACAAGGGTGTAGTTGAAAGAGATCATTTAAAAACAAGCGAGAACTAAACCTGCAAAGTGATCTACGATACCGTCACACGGTGATATACGCTAACACGGCTGAACTACATCACCGACAAATCTATATTTTTTACTTTTTTATAGATTAACAGTGAAAAATTGCTAATTTTTCAATAAGAAAAATTAAAATTTTTAATAAGAATTTTTTATGAATGTAAATCGTGTCAGCTAATAGAATGCCAAATTTCAAGTCTCTAGCTTGAACGGTTCCGTCCAAACTTTTATGTACATCAGTGAGTTACCCATGCGGGAGTATATATTTAGGACTCGCCTGCGGCTCGATGGGGGCTCCGCCCCCATGCCCCCTTAGGAGTTGCCCCCTAGTTTGAATTAATAAAAAGTCAAGTTTGAAATAATGTAGTTCCACACAATATCTGAACAGCCAAGACAGTAACAAAACCACCTAATACTCTAAATTCACAATCAATAGTAAAAAAAGCTTTAATAATCTCCTATTAGTAGGTTTTAATAACCCTCCATAGTAAATATTTTTTTTTTAATTGAGCTGTGAAATAATATTATTTATGTAAATATTCTAGGTGTTATGGTTGATGGAGGGTCCAACCCAATAATTGGTTGCCCCAATTCCGTAAATTACCGTCAAAACTTCATACAATGAACAGGCTAGTTGAGGGTTCAACTCCATCGACAGTAACAGAAGCCGCCAATACACACTACTCACAATAAATAATAAGCTTTAAAATTTGCCCACGGCTCATGGTTTAATCCCACTCCCTAGTTCCCCTTAATTCGTTAAAAAAATATAATGGAGTTGTGAAATATTAATGAATATGTAAATAGTCATGCTCAAAAGTTGTTGTGTAAAAATTTGGAGATACGATTATGATTGCACATGATTGAGGTAATAGCTGTATTCTGAAAAGATAAAAGTGGAATAAAATTATAAGTTTATACAGAGGATCGTTGTATGTAATAGAAGAAAAAATGGACACAATCAAGATATTTGAAAAAAATGGTAAAGGCTAAGATGCTTCAGTTCCGCCACGGGGTGGCCAAGAAACGCAGGAATCATATATGTACCATATAAAGAAACGATAACAATTTTATCATTCAAAATCAGCAATTATTAATTTAACAATTTTAAATTATTAAAAAAAAATAAAATAAATTATTAAGAAAATTAATAAAAATAGAGCCCTAGTAGTATGTAATAGATCACGGGGTATTAGGTACTATAATCATGAAGTCTTTATATAGTCTTTAAAATGAAGAAAGTTGCAACTTAAGAACCATAAAATCGGCGTACACTATGCATTTTCAACCAATGGTAGTAAAAAAAACCAATTGTAAAATAATAGCCAAAAAAGGATTATTGGTTAAATTAAAATATACTGAAAGAGTTACAATAATTGATAAGCATAGAATAGTTTTCAATTACAACAATAATAGGGTTAATCGAGACTTTAGGTGAGAGCACTGCATTGAGGAAGTTTAACGGACAAAGTGGGAGCGAGAAAAATTACTATTGAGTTTAATTCAATTGGTTATTATAATATTTCTCAGCCTGATGAGTCATCAGATATGTAGATGGTCTTAAAAAAACGTCGGAAGTAGGTAAACGTTAGCGAAGATAAGAATGGAAAGTTCAATCGTTATATATCTTAATATGTTAAATTGTTTCCTAAACTAAAATCTACGCCTGATTGGACAGCAGCAAATAGGTCAAGGACCGGATGTCAAACGCGTTAGGACCCGTTCAACTCTCCAAAGTAAAACTGCACCAGAACTATTAACTGAAGCGCTATATTCAATCTGAGGATTCATATAGAGAGACAGCATTCAATTAGTAGAAAATTATAGGTAATTTTTTGTGTAAAAACCTACAAGAAAATTAATTTCCAGCATGAGAAAACTAAAGTCTAGAAAATGTAATAAGACCTAAAATATTTTTAGCAATTAATATAGAAATCAAAGCGGACATCACCTGAATGTAAAGATACGCTTTCGATTCAGTAAACTTCATTTTCAATAATTACACAACAATAAGAGGGAAAACCATACGCAAACAACTATGCGCCCAATTGAGACGTACTTCCTAACCAACACCTCGTCTTTTTAGAATTTTTTATAATTTCAAGTTGAAAATTTGTAGTTTTGGTGCATTAATAATGTATAAAACCAAGCGAGTATTACCCTGGTGGTATAACCCGCTCTCAATGCATCGAAACACCGTCATCTACTCAAGACGTTCATGTTTATATAGAATACAATATTAGTATCAAACACGGGTCTAGTTGAAAGAAATCATTTAAACACGAGCGAGAACTAAACCTGCAATGCGATCTACGATACCACGCGGTGACATACGCTGATACGGCTGAACTACGTTACCGACAAATCTATATTTTTTACCTTTTTATAGTTTAAAAGTAAAAAAGTTCTAGTTTTATGATTTTCCCTAAATTGAAACATCTCAAAGAATGTCCATGCCAAATTTCAAGTCTCTATCTTAAACGGTCGCTTCAGGACTTTAAGATCATCAGTGAGTCAGTCAGTCAGTCAGTTACACATGGGGCTGTATATATTATAGACTCGCCTGCGGCTCGATGGGGGCTACGCCCCCATGCCCCCATAGGGGTTGCCCCCTAGTTTGAATTAATAAAAAGTCAAGTTTGAAATAGTTTAGTTCCACACAAGATCTGAACAGCCAAGACAGTAACAAAACCATCTACTACTCTAAATTCACAATCAATAGTAAAAAAGCTTTAATAATCTCCTATTAGTAGGTTTTAATACCCCTCCTTAGAAAATAGTTAAATGATTGAGGTAATAGCTGTATTCTGAAAAGATAAAAGTGGAATAAAATTATAAGTTTATACAGAGGATCGTTGTATGTAATAGAAGAAAAAAGGGACAAAATCAAGATATTTGAAATAAAAAAATATGGTATAGGCTAAGATGCTTCAGTTACGCCACGGGGTGGCCAAGAAACGCAGGAATCATATATGTACCATATAAAGAAACGATAACAATTTTATCATTCAAAACCAGCAATTATTAATTTAAAATTTTAAATGTTATATATATCAGTTCATAAAATTAATAAATATAGAGCCCTAGTAGTATGTAATAGATTACAGGGTATTAGGTACTATAATAATAAAGTCTTAAAGTTTTTATATAGTCTTAAAATGAAGAAAGTTGCAACTTAAGAACCGTAAAATCGGCGTACCCTACATTATGCATTTTCAACCAATGGTAGTAAAAAAAACCAATTGTGAAATAATAGCCAAAAAGGGATTATTGGTTAAATTAAAATATACTGAAAGAGTTACAATAATTGATAAGCATAGAATAGTTTTCAATTACAATAATAATAGGGTTAATCGAGACTTTAGGTGAGAGCACTGCATTGAGGAAGTTTGACGTACAAAGTGGCAGCGAGAAAAATTACTATTGAGTTTAATTCAATTGGTTATTATAATATTTCTCAGCCTGATGGGTCATCAGATATGTAGATGGTCTTAAAAAAACGTCGGAAGTAGGTAAACGTTAGCGAAGGTAAGAATGGAAAGTTCAATCGTTCTATAACTTAATATGTTCCATTGTTTCCTAAACTAAAATCTAAGCCTGATTGGACAGCAGCAAATAGGTCAAAGACCGGATGTCAAACGTGTTGGGACACGTTCAACTCTCCAAAGTAAAACTGCACCAGAACTATCAACTGAAGCGCTATATTCAATCCGGGGATTCATATAGAGAGACAGCATACAAATAGTAGAAAATTAAGTTATAATTACTGTATTAGGTAATTTTTTGTGCAAAAACCTAGAAGAAAATTTCCAGCATGAGAAAGCTAAAGTCTAGAAAATCTAATAAGACCTAAAATATTTTTAGCAATTAATATAGAAATCAAAGCGGACATCACCTGAATGTAATGATACGCTTTCGATACAGTAAACTTCATTTTCAATAATAACACAGTAATCAGAGGGAAAACCATACGCAAACAACTATGCCCCAAATTGAGATAATAATCGGGAAGAGGTGTAGTTAAAAGATATCATTTAAATACAAGCGAGAACTAAGCGAACAATTTGAAAGTTAAAATTTGTAGTTTTTGGGCATTAATACTGTATAAATCAAAGCGAGTATTACCCTGGTGAAATTACTATTGAGTTTAATTCAATTGGTTATTGTAATATTTCTCAGCCTGATGGGTCATCAGATATGTAGATGGTCTTAAAAAAAGTCGGAAGTAGGTCAATGTTAGCGAAGGTAAGAATGGAAAGTCCAATCGTTCTATAACTTAATATGTTCAATCGTTTCCTAAACTAAAATCTAAGCCTGATTGGACAGCAGCAAATAGGTCAAAGACCGGATGTCAAACGTGTTGGGACACGTTCAACTCTTCAAAGTAAAACTGCACCAGAATTATCAACTGAAGCGCTATATTCAATCTGGGGATTCATATAGAGAGACAGCTTACAAATAGTAGAAAAATTAAGTTACGCATTAGGTATTTTTTTGTGCGAAAACATACAAGAAATTTTCCATCATGAGAAAACTAAAGTCAAGTAAATATAATAAGACCTTAAATATTATTAGCAATTAATATAGAAATCAAAACGGACAACACCTGAATGTAAAGATACGCTTTCGATTAAAAAAAAAATCATTTTCAATAATAACACAGCAATCAGAGGGAAAACCATACGCAAACAACTAAGCGCCCAATTGAGAATAATAATCGGGAAGAGGTGTAGTTAAAAGATATCATTTAAATACAAGCGAGAACTAAGCGACTATAATAGCGCTCCAAGCGACATATTTAAGAACCAAAGTACTTCCTTACCGACACCTAGATTTTTTCTAATTTGATACTTGAAAATTTGTAGTTTTTGGGCATTAACAATGAATAATTCAAAGCGAGTATTACCCTGGTGAAATAAACCGCTCTCAATGCATCATAACACCATCATCTACATAAGACGTTCATGTTTATATAGTTGTATCTAACACGGGTGTAGTTGAAAGAGATAATTTAAACACGAGCGAGAACTAAACCTCCAAAGTGATCTACGATACCACGCGGTGATATACGCTGATACGGCTGAACTACGATACCGACAAAGCTTGATTTTTAACCTTTTTTATAGTTTAAAAGTAAAAAAGTTGTAGTTTTATAATTTTCCCTAAATTGAAACATCTCAAAGAATGTCCATGCCAAATTTCAAGTCTCCATCTTAAACGGTCGCTTCAGGAATTTAAGATCATCAGTGAGTGAGTCAGTCAGTCAGTCAGTTACACATGGGGCTGTATATATTATAGATAATAAACAACTATAATTAAAGTAAGAGAGATATTTTAAAACAGCACTGAATTGAGGAAGTATGACAGATTATGTGCGAATGGAATCCAGAGTTTTGGGCCCCAATGTTTAGTTTTTATTATTGGCTATTATTAAATTTCCCAGTCTGCTGAAATGGAAGCCAAGCATGAAAAACCTCACTTTAAATAATATCCAATCATAAAACATTACTCATCACGTGATTAGTTTTACCATTCCACACATGTTCACACATTTATGACAAGAAACTTATGAAATTTATGAAACTTATGAAAGAAATTTATGACAAAACTAAAATTTATATTGGAAACATATTTAAAAGGGAGTTTACGACATATTATTGCTGAGACATGTTTGTTTAATCAATTATGTTCAGAGAAGCTTTGAAAGTTTGTCCCATAGAGCAGAAATTTAAATTTCAACCACCAATATTCTCTGAACCGATCGAATTATGCGTACAAGATCAGTTTGTCAAGCCCTAATCTCCGTCATATTGTAAATGTTATGTTAAAAAAAAAAAATTATGGCAAAATTAAAATTTATATTGGAAACATATTTAAAGAGAGCTTACGACATATTATTCCTGACACATGTTTGTTTAATCAATTATGTTCAGAGAAGATTAAATTTCAACCACAAATATTCTCAGAACCGAACGAATTATAAATAAAACATCAGATTATCAAGTGACAGAGAGTAACTCGTGGAGGGAATTAGTTTTGACACAAAGACTGGTGTAGTTAAAAGACATCTTTTAAACACAAGCGAGAACTAAAACTGCAAAGTGATCTACGATACCGTCACCGTGATGTACGCTAACGCGGGTGAACTACATTGCCGACAAATCTATATTTTTTACCTTTTTTATAAATTAAAAGTGAACAATTGCCAATTTTTAGATTTTTTATGAATGTAAATCATGTAAGCTAAGAGAATGCAAAATTTCAAGACTCTAGCTCGAACGGTTGCGTCCGAACTTTTATATACATCAGTGAGTTACACCTGCGGTATACATGTGAGTAACACATAATATTAGCTGAAAATAATTATGAATTCTTTGTAGTTCAATTTTTTAAGAGAGTTACACTTCTAAATACTATGAATTTAATTTTGACATCACTGTCAAGCTAGTTAATATGATTACTGGCGAAAGTATTTAAAATATTAGTTACAAATTGCAAATCTACCTCTAGTAGTTGGAGGCCAAAGTATTAGGTCAGTAAGTGACAAACAATGTAAAACATCACTAAGTAACAAAATATTCAAAACAATCAGTTGAATAACAATCAATTGTAAAACAACCAGTTTCGCCTAACAGGCAAAATAAAAATACTTAATTCTGGGATTCATCACAATTATTTTTTATGTTTGGTACTTTTATTGATATCGGTGCCGTCCAAGATATGTGCATGCGCAATATTGAAGGAACTAAATAATATTACAGTTGTTATTAAATGTAACGTCTACATTTGGTAAACCACCCACATAAATAAACAAGTTAACTTAAAAGCTGACTTTAGGGTAAAAGTAGCAACAAAACGTTAAAGAATAACACATAATATTAGCTGAAAATAATTATGAATTCTTTGTAGTTCAATTTTTTTAGAGAGTTACACTTCTAAATACTATGAATTTAATTTTGACATCACTGTCAAGCTAGTTAATATGATTACTGGCGAAAGTATTTAAAATATTAGTTACAAATTGCAAATCTACCTCTAGTAGTTGGAGGCCAAAGTATTAGGTCAGTAAGTGACAAACAATGTAAAACATCACTAAGTAACAAAATATTCAAAACAATCAGTTGAATAACAATCAATTGTAAAACAACCAGTTTCGCCTAACAGGCAAAATAAAAATACTTAATTCTGGGATTCATCACAATTATTTTTTATGTTTGGTACTTTTATTGATATCGGTGCCGTCCAAGATATGTGCATGCGCAATATTGAAGGAACTAAATAATATTACAGTCGTTATTAAATGTAACGTCTACATTTGGTAAACCACCCACATAAATAAACAAGTTAACTTAAAAGCTGACTTTAGGGTAAAAGTAGCAACAAAACGTTAAAGAATAACACATAATATTAGCTGAAAATAATTATGAATTCTTTGTAGTTCAATTTTTTAAGAGAGTTACACTTCTAAATACTATGAATTTAATTTTGACATCACTGTCAAGCTAGTTAATACAAAACTTCACGCTTGAGGGGAAGCAAAACGATAAATTCAGCTACATGCAGCTAAACTAAATAAAATGTTTCGCAGTGGATCAATAAAACCCTTGAAATTAGGAAAAATTCCCTTCTTCACACTCTGTATATCGAATTATGTATAATTTAAACAAAGTGGTAGTAAAATGAGAGATGTTCGTTGTGATTGTGTCAGGTATGTTTGTTTTGGCCGCAATGGCGGAAAACTAATATAAGCTCTCATATCTAGTAGGCAAACGTGGTCCGCAATTAAAACTTCCAAAAAACACTACTGTAAATATCAGTTACATGACAACTCATGTAATAATATATGAGTAGTAAGTTTTTTTTCAAACAAGGGTGTAGTTGAAAGAGATCATTTAAAAACAAGCGAGAACTAAACCTGCAAAGTGATCTACGATACCGTCACACGGTGATATACGCTAACACGGCTGAACTACATCACCGACAAATCTATATTTTTTACTTTTTTATAGATTAACAGTGAAAAATTGCTAATTTTTCAATAAGAAAAATTAAAATTTTTAATAAGAATTTTTTATGAATGTAAATCGTGTCAGCTAATAGAATGCCAAATTTCAAGTCTCTAGCTTGAACGGTTCCGTCCAAACTTTTATGTACATCAGTGAGTTACCCATGCGGGAGTATATATTTAGGACTCGCCTGCGGCTCGATGGGGGCTCCGCCCCCATGCCCCCTTAGGAGTTGCCCCCTAGTTTGAATTAATAAAAAGTCAAGTTTGAAATAATGTAGTTCCACACAATATCTGAACAGCCAAGACAGTAACAAAACCACCTAATACTCTAAATTCACAATCAATAGTAAAAAAAAGCTTTAATAATCTCCTATTAGTAGGTTTTAATAACCCTCCATAGTAAATATTTTTTTTTTAATTGAGCTGTGAAATAATATTATTTATGTAAATATTCTAGGTGTTATGGTTGATGGAGGGTCCAACCCAATAATTGGTTGCCCCAATTCCGTAAATTACCGTCAAAACTTCATACAATGAACAGGCTAGTTGAGGGTTCAACTCCATCGACAGTAACAGAAGCCGCCAATACACACTACTCACAATAAATAATAAGCTTTAAAATTTGCCCACGGCTCATGGTTTAATCCCACTCCCTAGTTCCCCTTAATTCGTTAAAAAAATATAATGGAGTTGTGAAATATTAATGAATATGTAAATAGTCATGCTCAAAAGTTGTTGTGTAAAAATTTGGAGATACGATTATGATTGCACATGATTGAGGTAATAGCTGTATTCTGAAAAGATAAAAGTGGAATAAAATTATAAGTTTATACAGAGGATCGTTGTATGTAATAGAAGAAAAAATGGACACAATCAAGATATTTGAAAAAAATGGTAAAGGCTAAGATGCTTCAGTTCCGCCACGGGGTGGCCAAGAAACGCAGGAATCATATATGTACCATATAAAGAAACGATAACAATTTTATCATTCAAAATCAGCAATTATTAATTTAACAATTTTAAATTATTAAAAAAAAAATAAAATAAATTATTAAGAAAATTAATAAAAATAGAGCCCTAGTAGTATGTAATAGATCACGGGGTATTAGGTACTATAATCATGAAGTCTTTATATAGTCTTTAAAATGAAGAAAGTTGCAACTTAAGAACCATAAAATCGGCGTACACTATGCATTTTCAACCAATGGTAGTAAAAAAAACCAATTGTAAAATAATAGCCAAAAAAGGATTATTGGTTAAATTAAAATATACTGAAAGAGTTACAATAATTGATAAGCATAGAATAGTTTTCAATTACAACAATAATAGGGTTAATCGAGACTTTAGGTGAGAGCACTGCATTGAGGAAGTTTAACGGACAAAGTGGCAGCGAGAAAAATTACTATTGAGTTTAATTCAATTGGTTATTATAATATTTCTCAGCCTGATGAGTCATCAGATATGTAGATGGTCTTAAAAAAACGTCGGAAGTAGGTAAACGTTAGCGAAGATAAGAATGGAAAGTTCAATCGTTATATATCTTAATATGTTAAATTGTTTCCTAAACTAAAATCTACGCCTGATTGGACAGCAGCAAATAGGTCAAGGACCGGATGTCAAACGCGTTAGGACCCGTTCAACTCTCCAAAGTAAAACTGCACCAGAACTATTAACTGAAGCGCTATATTCAATCTGAGGATTCATATAGAGAGACAGCATTCAATTAGTAGAAAATTATAGGTAATTTTTTGTGTAAAAACCTACAAGAAAATTAATTTCCAGCATGAGAAAACTAAAGTCTAGAAAATGTAATAAGACCTAAAATATTTTTAGCAATTAATATAGAAATCAAAGCGGACATCACCTGAATGTAAAGATACGCTTTCGATTCAGTAAACTTCATTTTCAATAATTACACAACAATAAGAGGGAAAACCATACGCAAACAACTATGCGCCCAATTGAGTGGGGAAGAGGTGTAGTTAAAAGATATCATTTAAATACAAGCGAGAACTAAGCGACTATAATAGCGCTCCAAGCAACACCTTTAAGAACCAACGTACTTCCTAACCAACACCTCGTCTTTTTAGAATTTTTTATAATTTCAAGTTGAAAATTTGTAGTTTTGGTGCATTAATAATGTATAAAACCAAGCGAGTATTACCCTGGTGGTATAACCCGCTCTCAATGCATCGAAACACCGTCATCTACTCAAGACGTTCATGTTTATATAGAATACAATATTAGTATCAAACACGGGTCTAGTTGAAAGAAATCATTTAAACACGAGCGAGAACTAAACCTGCAATGCGATCTACGATACCACGCGGTGACATACGCTGATACGGCTGAACTACGTTACCGACAAATCTATATTTTTTACCTTTTTATAGTTTAAAAGTAAAAAAGTTCTAGTTTTATGATTTTCCCTAAATTGAAACATCTCAAAGAATGTCCATGCCAAATTTCAAGTCTCTATCTTAAACGGTCGCTTCAGGACTTTAAGATCATCAGTGAGTCAGTCAGTCAGTCAGTTACACATGGGGCTGTATATATTATAGACTCGCCTGCGGCTCGATGGGGGCTACGCCCCCATGCCCCCATAGGGGTTGCCCCCTAGTTTGAATTAATAAAAAGTCAAGTTTGAAATAGTTTAGTTCCACACAAGATCTGAACAGCCAAGACAGTAACAAAACCATCTACTACTCTAAATTCACAATCAATAGTAAAAAAGCTTTAATAATCTCCTATTAGTAGGTTTTAATACCCCTCCTTAGAAAATAGTTAAATGATTGAGGTAATAGCTGTATTCTGAAAAGATAAAAGTGGAATAAAATTATAAGTTTATACAGAGGATCGTTGTATGTAATAGAAGAAAAAAGGGACAAAATCAAGATATTTGAAATAAAAAAATATGGTATAGGCTAAGATGCTTCAGTTACGCCACGGGGTGGCCAAGAAACGCAGGAATCATATATGTACCATATAAAGAAACGATAACAATTTTATCATTCAAAACCAGCAATTATTAATTTAAAATTTTAAATGTTATATATATCAGTTCATAAAATTAATAAATATAGAGCCCTAGTAGTATGTAATAGATTACAGGGTATTAGGTACTATAATAATAAAGTCTTAAAGTTTTTATATAGTCTTAAAATGAAGAAAGTTGCAACTTAAGAACCGTAAAATCGGCGTACCCTACATTATGCATTTTCAACCAATGGTAGTAAAAAAAACCAATTGTGAAATAATAGCCAAAAAGGGATTATTGGTTAAATTAAAATATACTGAAAGAGTTACAATAATTGATAAGCATAGAATAGTTTTCAATTACAATAATAATAGGGTTAATCGAGACTTTAGGTGAGAGCACTGCATTGAGGAAGTTTGACGTACAAAGTGGCAGCGAGAAAAATTACTATTGAGTTTAATTCAATTGGTTATTATAATATTTCTCAGCCTGATGGGTCATCAGATATGTAGATGGTCTTAAAAAAACGTCGGAAGTAGGTAAACGTTAGCGAAGGTAAGAATGGAAAGTTCAATCGTTCTATAACTTAATATGTTCCATTGTTTCCTAAACTAAAATCTAAGCCTGATTGGACAGCAGCAAATAGGTCAAAGACCGGATGTCAAACGTGTTGGGACACGTTCAACTCTCCAAAGTAAAACTGCACCAGAACTATCAACTGAAGCGCTATATTCAATCCGGGGATTCATATAGAGAGACAGCATACAAATAGTAGAAAATTAAGTTATAATTACTGTATTAGGTAATTTTTTGTGCAAAAACCTAGAAGAAAATTTCCAGCATGAGAAAGCTAAAGTCTAGAAAATCTAATAAGACCTAAAATATTTTTAGCAATTAATATAGAAATCAAAGCGGACATCACCTGAATGTAATGATACGCTTTCGATACAGTAAACTTCATTTTCAATAATAACACAGTAATCAGAGGGAAAACCATACGCAAACAACTATGCCCCAAATTGAGATAATAATCGGGAAGAGGTGTAGTTAAAAGATATCATTTAAATACAAGCGAGAACTAAGCGAACAATTTGAAAGTTAAAATTTGTAGTTTTTGGGCATTAATACTGTATAAATCAAAGCGAGTATTACCCTGGTGAAATTACTATTGAGTTTAATTCAATTGGTTATTGTAATATTTCTCAGCCTGATGGGTCATCAGATATGTAGATGGTCTTAAAAAAAGTCGGAAGTAGGTCAATGTTAGCGAAGGTAAGAATGGAAAGTCCAATCGTTCTATAACTTAATATGTTCAATCGTTTCCTAAACTAAAATCTAAGCCTGATTGGACAGCAGCAAATAGGTCAAAGACCGGATGTCAAACGTGTTGGGACACGTTCAACTCTTCAAAGTAAAACTGCACCAGAATTATCAACTGAAGCGCTATATTCAATCTGGGGATTCATATAGAGAGACAGCTTACAAATAGTAGAAAAATTAAGTTACGCATTAGGTATTTTTTTGTGCGAAAACATACAAGAAATTTTCCATCATGAGAAAACTAAAGTCAAGTAAATATAATAAGACCTTAAATATTATTAGCAATTAATATAGAAATCAAAACGGACAACACCTGAATGTAAAGATACGCTTTCGATTAAAAAAAAAAATCATTTTCAATAATAACACAGCAATCAGAGGGAAAACCATACGCAAACAACTAAGCGCCCAATTGAGAATAATAATCGGGAAGAGGTGTAGTTAAAAGATATCATTTAAATACAAGCGAGAACTAAGCGACTATAATAGCGCTCCAAGCGACATATTTAAGAACCAAAGTACTTCCTTACCGACACCTAGATTTTTTCTAATTTGATACTTGAAAATTTGTAGTTTTTGGGCATTAACAATGAATAAATCAAAGCGAGTATTACCCTGGTGAAATAAACCGCTCTCAATGCATCATAACACCATCATCTACATAAGACGTTCATGTTTATATAGTTGTATCTAACACGGGTGTAGTTGAAAGAGATAATTTAAACACGAGCGAGAACTAAACCTCCAAAGTGATCTACGATACCACGCGGTGATATACGCTGATACGGCTGAACTACGATACCGACAAAGCTTGATTTTTAACCTTTTTTATAGTTTAAAAGTAAAAAAGTTGTAGTTTTATAATTTTCCCTAAATTGAAACATCTCAAAGAATGTCCATGCCAAATTTCAAGTCTCCATCTTAAACGGTCGCTTCAGGAATTTAAGATCATCAGTGAGTGAGTCAGTCAGTCAGTCAGTTACACATGGGGCTGTATATATTATAGATAATAAACAACTATAATTAAAGTAAGAGAGATATTTTAAAACAGCACTGAATTGAGGAAGTATGACAGATTATGTGCGAATGGAATCCAGAGTTTTGGGCCCCAATGTTTAGTTTTTATTATTGGCTATTATTAAATTTCCCAGTCTGCTGAAATGGAAGCCAAGCATGAAAAACCTCACTTTAAATAATATCCAATCATAAAACATTACTCATCACGTGATTAGTTTTACCATTCCACACATGTTCACACATTTATGACAAGAAACTTATGAAATTTATGAAACTTATGAAAGAAATTTATGACAAAACTAAAATTTATATTGGAAACATATTTAAAAGGGAGTTTACGACATATTATTGCTGAGACATGTTTGTTTAATCAATTATGTTCAGAGAAGCTTTGAAAGTTTGTCCCATAGAGCAGAAATTTAAATTTCAACCACCAATATTCTCTGAACCGATCGAATTATGCGTACAAGATCAGTTTGTCAAGCCCTAATCTCCGTCATATTGTAAATGTTATGTTAAAAAAAAAAATTATGGCAAAATTAAAATTTATATTGGAAACATATTTAAAGAGAGCTTACGACATATTATTCCTGACACATGTTTTTTTAATCAATTATGTTCAGAGAAGATTAAATTTCAACCACAAATATTCTCAGAACCGAACGAATTATAAATAAAACATCAGATTATCAAGTGACAGAGAGTAACTCGTGGAGGGAATTAGTTTTGACACAAAGACTGGTGTAGTTAAAAGACATCTTTTAAACACAAGCGAGAACTAAAACTGCAAAGTGATCTACGATACCGTCACCGTGATGTACGCTAACGCGGGTGAACTACATTGCCGACAAATCTATATTTTTTACCTTTTTTATAAATTAAAAGTGAACAATTGCCAATTTTTAGATTTTTTATGAATGTAAATCATGTAAGCTAAGAGAATGCAAAATTTCAAGACTCTAGCTCGAACGGTTGCGTCCGAACTTTTATATACATCAGTGAGTTACACCTGCGGGAGTATATATGTTAGATAGAATAGAAAGATTTTTTTGAGGTTAAGTTTTTATGTAACAAACTAACCTTAGTTTGATTTTTTGACGATTGTCATAAACATTGTTATTGTATCAATTGACTTTAAAGCATTTCATTGTATTATAATCATATGATTTGCACCTACACTTTTCTTAAGGGAAAAAATTTGATTCGTTATCTTACTATGTAATCAAAGGTTTTTCGTGTTTTGATGAATTAAACTACCTGTTTTTTTATACCCAAGAATTTATCGCTCAATACTGGGTTTCCACTCGTGCTTTTGAAGATTATGCCCAACCCCCAACACAACTAAGAAATTTTCTCGTTTTTAATACACAAACTGGCTACATGGTTAAAACATGGGACTTACGTTTCGGAAAAAAATTTATAATCAGGTGATCGCTCCAATGCTTTTCTTATGGAGAAAAATGATTTTTAATAACGATTTTACTAAATATTTCGAGCGTTTTGAGCGTTTTGATGAATTAAACTACCATTATTTTGTACCCAAGAATAGTTATTTTCCATCCGGAACGGTCTCCCGCTTGTACTTCGCGAAATAATTTCCAACCACAAACCCCACTACAAATCTTTCTCATTTAATATAATATTATACTTCAGTAGGTATATAATTTTAATATTTTTAGATAAGTTATATGCCCATTAGTATTTTCAAGTACAACTGACATTAAATCTTCATATTAAGAGCTAGTTTGGAATTAAAAGCGCGAGTCATGATCATAATTAATTAGCGAAATATGGTTGATATATTACAGTGGTATCGTGAAGATTGATTGAGCAATTACTGAGAAAGTAGCATTTAAAATATTTAAAATTCAATCTTCCAAAAGAATTGTTGAAAGGCTTGTGTAGGACTACGAAACTGTAAGCTAAGGATAACTGTATTTAAAGGTGTTGCTTTGACAAAGCTAAACATCATTCTCTTCTTGACACATGAATCAAGGACATCCGTTCGTTAGTTTCTGGAAACTTAGCATGAAATAGTGTGAAATAGAATATAATGGTGTATATGATTTTTTGTGACTTAATCGCATTGTTAGAGAAGACTAGAACGTTAAAAGTTTGTACTTCACTTTAATTGTTTTAAATGATACAATAGTTTAGTCGTTATTATCATAATTGTAAACTGTTATTGATTTACCTACGATTTATGTTTCATGTAACGACATTTTATTTATTTGGGAGAAAATTCCGTTAAATAAAAAAATCCGATTAAAAGAAGCAACAAGCTCTGGGTTTCTATCAAAGTTTCTACAAATAATTGAACTAATAACAGAATTTTTGTCAGGCATATATCCGAAGGTGCGTGTTTTGTAGATTTAAAAAATGTCATTGCGCATTGCCACTAGCGACAAAAAGTTTCGAAAAAGAGATAATAATGTTAAACTCTCCAGATTAAGGTACAGTGCATGAATGTTTCATACATGTTCTGCAAGTAATCTATGTTGTTCCCTTGAGCGTAGTTCACTACTCTAGTTCTGTAAAAGTTCATAACAGGTATTCCCAACACTCATTATACGTTTACATTTTCTGGTTGTACAAACCATAGCTTGTGTTACTTTGACAGACAATTTATATGTTCATTATTGTGGTAAAGTTTTAAAAGGTTCCTCAAAAAAGAATTTTACAAAAATATGTTTTATAAAGAATATAACAGATTATTAGATAGATGAAAAGAATCCTCATAATCAACTCTAAAATGTTCACTTGTGATTCTCACATAACTAATAAAATAATAGATTTATTTCCATGAAGTTTTTTCACATTGAAGGACTGTGACTGTTTATCACAACCTCTTAAAATTTTAAACCCAATAATAGAGGCTCTAAGGGTTCACAGTTACAGTTATTTTGTATTTTAGTTAGGCCAACGCGTGTTATAGAATTGTTATAATTGAAGTCATTGTTATAATTCTAGTCATAACTGGCTACATTCTCCCGTACAAACAACCATAGTATATTTTTTAAGAATATTTCGGAATGCCTCAACAGATTTGGTGGAGATAAGTTGTATTGTATTTTACGACTTAAACATTTACCTACGACATTAACCTTACGAAAAGATCATTTATTGCCTCTCGATACACTGAAATAATATATTCTCATGGCCTAAGCAACAGAGCAAAATCATTCACCATAGAATTCAAAGACTTAAAAATTCTCATCGATTACGTTTTTACTGACTTCCAAGAGATTAATTTCAACTTTAGTGTAGTGGTGTCAGTTTATCAGACCATCATACTCAGACTGTTACGATAACATATTCGGAATCCAACAACCAGCCAAAAGTCAAATCCAGACTTGGTAGATAATTTTCACAGTCGGGAAAAGATTACTTTAAAGTATTGTTATCTGATGAAAACTGGGACTCTATTTATAAATAAAACCACAGATATAAATAAAAAATATAATACTTTTGACACGACTATAAAACACTATTGACATTGCCTTTCCTAAACAAACAAAACAGTTATTGAAATGGATAAAGATAGTACTAAGTGACGAATTAGTTGAGATGAGAAAGGAAGTGTTTGACTTGTAAAATTTAAACCAAAATCAAAGATCTGAGCTCAACACATTATTTGAGGCAACACTATCTGCGCACCAAATCAAAATTCAGATTTTGCATTCGACAACTAAAATAAAGACAACTTCTGGAAAAAATAAATATATCGGCAACCAAAACCAAGGCTATTTGGGCAACGATGAGAGAAAATGTAAATTGTAAAGAAAAGAAAACCAAAGAAATAAAGCTCAACGATGATAACGGGCAAATAGAATTGTAAGCGACCAGAGCACATGTTCACTAACATACACAGTAGCTAACATGTTCAACAACTTTTTTATAAACGTAGAAGCCTCGACTGGAATAGTCCAAAGTTCATTAAGTTGTCACAACATAATAAGAGACTCACGTTACCTTCATAAGACTGACGAAAAAGATGTTAAAAGTGCAATCATAGAATTGAAAAACAAAAAATCGGCAGGTGCAGACGAAATATCACCCTCGACAGTTAATGATGTTGCAAAAGTAATATCCAAAGCCCCTCAGCCACATAATAAATACTTAATTCTTAACTCCAACATTTCCAAATTCACTGAAGTCATCAATAGTGTCAACGTGTAGTGTTTTTGTAAATACCATTTACACAAATGGAAACGAGAGAATCTGTGACAGTTCTAGACCAATAACACTAATTTCCACAATGTAAAAAATGTTTGAAAAAATTTTACACTTAGGAAACTAACAGCATTTTTAGATAAAAATCAAATTTAATTTAGTAACCAGTTTGGGTATATCAGTGGGAAGTCTGAGGGAACTCTGCTATGTTCACCCTGATATCTAAATATAGTTATTTAGATACCAGTACATTGAATTTTGTGTTCTTTATTGACTATTTCAATTATTAAAAGTCCAAAAACTTACAGCGATTCAATAGATATGATTCAAAACAGCATGTGGTTTATTCCAGTCTTTTTCTATCGTTATGGGAGTGCACAGGATTTTTACTTGAAAGTAGACTCTCAATTTTGGCCCACCACCACTAAATGGATGACTCTTCTTTTAATCTTTTAATTTGTAGCAATTTACCCCAATTATTTAATGAGCAATTGTTTAATGAGAAATGTTTAAGACTCTGGCTCTAAGAGAATGTTATCTTTCCAATTACTTTCATAACTGGCAGATCTCTTTATATTCACCAATTCACCCAATTCTCAAATCGATCCGTACGGACGCAAGATGCCCCGTGGCTCGAAGAGCAATGGCCACATTTATCATAAAGATAGCATCGCTTGCAATAGGAGCGCTACCCATCATGTCACTACCATTGTTACTTAAAAGATATATTGAATATATTTGTGTAATTATTATACTAAGCTAGCATTCAATTTACATATTTATTAGAAATAAAATATAACCCCTTATTGCTCAAACTAAGGATTTATTTTAAAATTTAACATGTTTGTTTCCACGAATGAGGAATTTACGTATAATAAGTAAATCAGAAAGTTTTAGTAGACAAAGTAAAATGATCCGGTTTTCAAAGTACAATATGCTAATATTTCCTTCAAGTTATTAATCATACAAGAGTTGTCTGTGCGTTAATTTGAACTTTCTTATGCTGTTCATAATAATACTTTTACCGGATCTACTGAGCGATAGAGTGATGAATTATTTGGCTAATATGAGAAGTTGATGAACTATCTGAATTAGCATAATTAGATTACATTGTATTTTATCAAAACGAATTTTTAATAATTTCTGTTTTACTTGATTTCAAGTGCTTGTTAATTTCGAGTGGGGCTTTTAAAGAAGAATTTTATTGGGTAATGAACGAAAATATATTTAAACTAGGATATGGTATGTTCGTTGAATTTAAGGAAAGGTAAATGTAACGATTTTATAGTTATACATTATTTTATTTTTACTTTTTTAGTTTATTGTGCTAACAAAGTATTTTAACCAAATGAAAGTCTCTTCTCTTCGAATATCCCATTAAAACCTCAAGTTTTCCACTTTGGAATCCGTGAATTGAACTTTCACTTTATCATTATTACAGACTAAGAATAATTTCAGTGCTTTGCGACAAATCGTAAACAAGTAAACATTATTATTACCTTTTAATTTCAAAGACATCACACGCTGAAATTATACAGTAAGATATTATATGAAATAGAATTACTTCAAAGCGAATATTAATGAATAATGGCAGTGGAATAGGTGAGTCTTTGCCCACACCACCACCTAATTAATTTGTACTGATCATTAATTAATAAACATGTGTACAAAGGAAGCTAGTTAATTGACTTATTAATTTTGATCCAGTATACTTTTAGTATATACGCAACAATTAACGTAAATCTTGATTTATCACAGAATATAAATTTAATAGTGACAGCTTTTACATTTTACATCACGGACATAGTGGTTATACCTACACACTGATTTAAAATCCAGGAATTTGATGCACATTGTCCTCTGCAGAATATTTCATCCGAAATAGCCTACGTAGAAAAAGACTACTACATAATAGATCTGTTTCAAAGTGCCTTAAAATTAAAATTTACGGTAGTTTTATATTGTACAAAAATATTTTTATTTAAAGCATTTTTTCCATTTCCGTACATAAATCTTGTTTTAATTAAAAAAAAAAAATGCATATCATGATTTGGGTTGTCATCGTCCTTTTTACGCTTTAGCATGAAATGAGTCAGGGGGTTGATATAGATCTGTCTAAATGAGTTTTACATGATTGAAGGTCCATAATAAGTGATTGACTAATGGGGCCATTTCCCCATAAATGAAGATTAACCTGTAATAGCTTACCACGACACAGTAACTACTAGCATACTAATGGAGTGTTGACAGTTACCGCAATTGCTATCACTTTAATTAATACACAAAAGATCAACCTTAACACCAAGAAAATTTTAAATCAACATTGTGTTGAATTTACTTATTTTTTACTAATGTGTAATCAGAAAATAATAATTATCTAGATAGTTAGTTAACTAGAAAAAAAACAAGACAAATAATACTTAATACAAAACTTTTTTAAAGTGTTTTTAAATTTTTAAATAGACTTGCAGGTTTTAATTATAAGAAGGAGTTTTATAAAGTTTTCATCCCAAAAGAAGCATTCTCAGCTTAGTAATTCAAAGTTCTCAACATTTTTATGAGTAATTAAAAATAAAACAATTTATAGATTAGTATAAATATTTTTTATAGAGTGCATCGGTGTCTTTATGCTGTCATCTTGTAGTGTTAATATTTAGACAGTTCAAAGAAGGAATTTTACCACCAAAGGTGAACATAATATGGAATAATATTTCTCGAATACTTTTTCATTACTCACTTTGCTATCATGAGCTGTTATTACTCTCCTCACATTTTTTTCTTCCAGAACCCAATATAACTTTTCCATGCCATCTAAAAGTAATGCACAAATGGCTTTCAAAACAATTGTATTTTAAAATCAAACTGGAGAATTCCGCATTATTCTTTGATAAATAGCTCTAAAAAAGAGCTCGACATGAAATAGGTAATTCAATACCAACGACCTCGCTGACTCCATTGTCAGTGGCACTGATTAATTGTTTGGGCGGAATTGTTGTCTATACGTCCTTATTAAAAATGACATATACATTTCAAAATAGACATAGTTTGCTTGAAATCTATCAGAGGCCAAATTAAAAATGTAAAAATACTGCGACATACATCATACTCGATGCGACATATTTTACGTCAAAAAACCTGTAATGCATATTGCATATGCATAGGATTATACATGCAATTGTCATAAATGCGACTTCCCAGTTGGCCAGACTGAGAAGCCACACTACATGACTGAGGGCGTAGCTCATTAAATAAAAGAGAAATGTTAAGATTCAAACCAAATATAATTAAAAGATATTAAAAACAACATAACAAACAGAAAATACAATAGTTTCAAACTAATGATAAACAAGAACGGAATTCAACTTATACATTTATTAAATTTAATGTTAGGGTTAAGTAGACTGGAACTTCCAAAGAAATAACTCAAACCTTTTAACTAGAAAAACTTTAAACAAATAATCAATTTTGGATCGGACCCCCCTTAATTTAGAAAACCCCAACTAATTTAGACTTACCCCGGGCCCCAGGCCTTGAACCCCATGGCCCCTCGGACCTAACCCCCCTAAACCTATACAATCACATCACTGCACTAGACACACTCCCCCGAATCTAAGTCTGCTGACCTATTTAAGCCAGAGCTACCAATAGGTCAGCATAAACAAGCTATTGTTTAATAACAGTTCCAGTCTACTCATACAACAGCAAGCTCAAATACTTCCTCCTTACATTACTTCCTTGACCTCACCTGAAACCCACAATTTAAAACCCAAACAATCAATAATTAATAATTAAATAAACAATATTAATCCAGTTTCCCCCTTACAAAATGCTTTGGAGAAATTGTTAATATAAGAACTAGTAAGTAAAAACTCATCAAGTTACCACAGCTACAACAAATGTGTTAGTGTCGTAGTACGTTATTTAATAAATATCTAGAGATCGCCTCCTGATCGAAATTCGATCAAAACTTCAGTTGATCTGGCCCCAAGGAGCTTAAAAACATTTTAGAACTAAAACATCTGTTCTTCCTAATTTTCTAGCAGTTGCTTTTAATACAGCTGTCTAATGATTAATTCAATTCTTCTTTCTCCATAAGATTAACATTGGAACTTTGAAAGACTGTGGGGCGTAGCCCTGGAGTCCGATGTGAATTAGAATGCGATTCTGCTAATCTACAGGACTATACCTTTCTAACGGTATGCTCGGATTTATCCTACGATGCACACGAGCTGAGAAAAAAGGAGGAAATGAAGCATGCTTGCGTATTAATATATAGATAGATAATCAAAACTCATGACATTCTACCTGTAAGATGTTTAAGAAATGTATGAATGTGCTGCAGTGTTCCCTAACATAAAGGTAACTTCCAGCGTTGTAACTCTCAATTAGGTAGTGATTACTTTTAATGTTCAAGTGGAATCGACATGAAAAGATGTGCTCAAGTGTACCAGTTGTACACGAGTATGAGTATATAGCTAATCGGACTGTGCTGGAATGTTTAGAAACCTATGACAATAATTTTGAGTTTAGAATAAAATAAATCTGATACTTTATTTGCATTTTCAGTTGTCTGAAGTTCTTTCGTTTAGTTTTAACCGTTGGTTTAAATAATTGAGTCTTTAATCTATACATATTTAATACGCGACATGGTTTTTTGTACAAGGAACTCCTCCTAGAGTTTTCAACAGATTTTAATGATTTTAGTGTCATTGGATTGAGTTTAGCGAGGAGTTGTTTCTAAAGTAAATTGGTAAATATCCATCCAAACGAAAGGTCCCTAAAAGCCCTTAAAATTCTAAGTGCCTTAAAATTGATGAGAACATTTAAAAGATTTTCAACTTTAACAGGTGTAACGAGTAAACAAAGTACACAAGGGGAACATCTGTGTATTCACATCGAAGAGTTAATGATTACAACCTTGGAGGATTCACTGGTTAATGAGCTGATTAAGAAGCGTATAAGTTACAGTAAAAACTACCCACACTAAATTGCTCAAAGTGGACCAACAACTACACTACTTTGTGTACAAAACAGTACATTGTGGTTGAAAAGTCCCGGGACAGGGAAATATATTTTTTTGTAGATAAAGTAATGAGACTTGGTATATCAATAATAGCCATAAATTTCCTACTCTTTTAAGCTGTTATCATTTTTTCCCTTAAGGGGAACGGCCTACGAGGAGTCAGACTAAATTCCTTAATAGTAACAGTACCGGGGAGCCGAGCTTCGCTCTATAGAATATAGATATGTTGTAAAATGTTACAAAATGTTTACAGTGGCATTGAGGTTAATAACGTGAGGGTGAGACGTCACAGCACGCCAATCGTCCCTTTTCTGTAGATCTTTTTTTTTTTTTTTTTAACTTGACCCTGCTCAATAATATTGGGGTGGGAGACTACTTAAACTGTAAACAAAGAATTTAAACTTGCGATAGACGTTTTTGAGTAGCAGTTTTCCTTAAATAATATGTTTAATCTCTTAATTTAAAAACGAAAGATTTGTGTGTCTTGAATATGCGCAAAGACTACTGGACATTTTGTAAAACTAACGTATTTGTCTAGAAAAAATATTACTGTTATTCGTAAGCTTCTGGACTTTGCTCTAGTGGCCTTGCAGATGTATTGGATGTCAAAATTTAAACGTATATCCAACATAATTTTCAAACGTGTAACTGGCAACTTTTAAGTACGCTGTGTCATAGAATAACTAACCTTTGTATCTTTGACTATATACACTAACGTGAGTAGACATAGGGGCGCATAGGGGCGTGTTTGTAAAATATTGACGGTAGTGCGATCTTCTTCTGCGTACATGAATTACAATTGACTTATGATAGATAAATCAATATTACACGCTTCTCAACCAAAGATAAAACATTTTATAAGTGAATGTTATGTTTATGTTGTGGTAAAGTGTTTTTGCAGCACTGAAAAATCCAGCTGGATAATAACAACATCGATTGCAGCGAATATGGTGCTGCGTAGGCCTATAAGAATCTTCTAAATTTTTTTATCAAACAAAAAGCATTGGATGAGAAGTCTATCCAAGTTAGTGTACTTGTACATAGTCAATGGTTTTATTTAAAATTTTCTGATCTTGAATTCAGTTCAATAATTTAAATAAACAGCTGTTTTAAAGATTTATTCTTTACGGCATTGGATTATTTTGGTAAATATTCATATCCAGTTATAAGGGTAAACACTATACAAAACTTAGTATATTTTAATTGTAACACAAGGTTGGTAAAGCATTCCCAGAAGTCAAAACCGCTACAACCTTATATTTGATTAAAAGATCTTGACGATATCCTCCCAACCTTCATAGGGTTCCGTTCCCCCGAGGACATCTTCAATATTTACCATGTTATTCTTACGGAAGCAACATTTTAGTAATGAACACATGAAAACATTTAGGAAAATGAATTAATAAACAGCTATTCTCATTTAAAGCATTGAGGGAAGATTGGTAATAAAAAAACTTTAGCATATTATAGACTTGAGGTGAGTGAGAGCAAACGAGCTCAGCTGAAGGACATACAATTTCTTGGGTTGGCATTGCAATTTGAGTACCGTTGCAAAGCAAAGGTTAGTCAACAAGTAAAATCTATAAATTTAAAGCATAAAATGCCTTATGCTTCATTGTTCAATCACCAATGTATACCAATTTATACAGAACCAAATAAGTAGGGACATCCAAACGAGGTTGAATTAGATATAGCCTATAGTGGAGTGCGACTTGATAAGTAATCTTGTCGGCTGATGATTGGTGCCATTTTACCAACGATTCCCAACATTTCTTTTTAACCGAGCTTTGGTTTACACTTGTCCATGCTATTAGACATTTTACCCACAGTACGGAGATTCTGTGGTAGCTAATCTCAAAAGCCTGATCACAGACCATAATTTTAAAGGCAACAATTAATCCCACATTTTAAAAGTATAATGTGTGATTTTTTAATCATGTTGCAACCAATCAGAATACCTAAATTGTTTAACCAAGAAAATGAGGGTAAAGTGTGGGTGGTTACCAAGGAAACGGCGGAAACCATGGGTAAAATGGCGAGAATGATCAGAGGACAACAAATTAACAGGTATCTATCACTATATTTCTTTTTTAACCTCGTTGGGACATACCATTAAAAAATTCGTTTGGCAATCGAACACCAGAGGTAAATAAAGCTCTAAAACTATAGGCAAATATAGAATTGCTACTCCCTATTGTAACGGAAGCGCTCATTCTACATATTAAATGTCAAAATGAGCATATTTGTTTCCAAAAAATCAATACAACAACAAAATGCTGTCAAATAATTTCGGCCATATTTTTTCAACTCAACAAATCAGCGTAATACATAAATAAAAATTACATCTTATGGTGCTATCTGTGTTTCAAGGGTGGCATTCTTGGTTAATTCCTCATAAGTAAGTCAATACTTATTCGTTTCTGTTTAAATTGACAAAACCTATTATAATCATATGATTTGCAACTATGCTTTTCTTAACGTTATATTATATACCAAGAATGTATTGCTCAATACCGGGTTTCCAATCGTGCTTTTGGAGATTATGCCCAACCACCAACAAAACTAATAACTTTTCTTGTTTTTAATACACAAACTGGCTACATGGTTAAAACACGGGACTTACATTTCAGAGAAAGTTTTGTAATCATGTGATTGCTCCAATGCTTTTCTTATGGAGAAAAATGATTTTTACTAACGATATTACTAAATATTTCGAGCGTTTCGAGTGTTTTGATGAATTAAACTACCATTATTTTGTACCCAAGAATAGTTATTTTCCATCCGGAACGGTCTCCCGCGTGTACTTCACGAAATAATTTCCAACCACATACCCCACTACAAAACTTTCTCGTTTGATATAATAGGATAGGTCGATGTTAGTATCAAATTAAAGGTCTCACTTAGCAGAGTACAATGCCGCAAACTAGACTCTAAATGGATTACCGAGGCGGAAATAGCGGCAAAAAAGTTTCAAACAAGAATTTATAATAAATCTTAACGCCACTTCCCTTATAAATATAAAAAAACAAATGAATACCTTAAAGACCAGGTAGCCTCTCAAAAGCTTTCTCTACTCCCTGTTTCTCAATTACATAATCAGGCGGATATAGTTTTGAAGTTTTTCAGTTTATTGTGCTAACAAAGTATTTTAACCAAATGAAGTGTCTTCTCTTCGAAAATGCCATTAGATCCTCAAGTTTTCCTATTTGGAATCCGCGAACTTTCACTTTATCACTATTACAGACTACCAATAATTTCGGTGCTTTGCGATAATTCGGAAACCAGTAACCATTATTACTACCTTTTAATTTCAATTAGATCACACGCTGAAATTATATAGTACGATATTATATGAAACAGAATTACTTCAAAGCGAATATTAATGAATAATCAGTGGAATAGGTGTGTCTTTGCCCACACCACCACCTCATTAATTTGTATGGATCATTAATTGATAACCATGTGTACAAAGTAGCTACTATTGGTAAAATTATGTTAAAGTTAATTATGAGTAGCTACGACTGATAGTTCATTAACCAGGTAAATGATGACATGTCTGAGTGCTCATCAGTGTCTATCTTCTCTATCCTTTCCAATCCCGTTAACACAGCAAACTCATTCTGACACATAGTAAAAGTAGTTTTAACGAGTGGATTGCAAACGTAGTAAAAATAAGTAAAAAATAAATGGAAACTAAATGTTTGTAATTAAAACCCTAAATTTAAATTATTACTGTACAAGTAGACTAAATTATATTTTGTGTGGGCGGCTTAACAACTAAGCAGTTTTAGTAAATTTGAGTGTAAAACTGCTAACTCCTAATATTTTCTTGATAAAAAAAGCTGAGTATAAAACACAATTCAATATCAACGACGCCATTGTATCTATGTCCAGTGGGATTGATGAATGGGGGGGACAATCACTGTCAATATTTCCTGGATAAAAACCATAAACATTTATGCGTCTGTGCTTTAGTATATATATTATATCAATAAAACCTTTCAATATCCTATCTACATGGAAAATATCGTTGTTATTTCATTATTAGATATAATTGTTGCACAAAACAAATACGTATTTGTTGTGACCGAATTGTAATGGTAGAAATAAGCACGCACTTGAGTGTAACATTTTATTCCTTGAACTAAATTATATAGACATAAACAATAACAAACATTTTTTTTTTAATCGTTTATTTGGCTACATGACAAATATGTCCATGGCTTGCCATAACTATATACAATTTGGAGGAACATTAACAATTATACATTAGTAATGATTAGTCTAAATAAACATTGATACAGTTATACATTGATACAATTGACAAGTTACACATTGATGTCAGTAGACAACAAGAATTTGCAAAGAACTTCTAAAATCTTCTAGTCGTTTCCCTTGAGAGAGACATGCGGTATTCACATAGTCAAAGTAATATGGATGTAGAAAACATCATATTAAAAATTTATAAACAGCTGATTATCCATTATTAACATTATGTACAAAAGACAGATCATGTCATTCTCCCCCTCTTAATTGAAAAACATATTATGACACGTAGTCTCTTAACCAGTTAGGCCAGCGTCGCTCTCTTGCTGGTCTTACAGGAACGTCTCGTTGGGGAACTTCTCTGTCATTGTCAGGGGGAGGGGCTCGGTTGTTTTGTTCTGTTTGTTGTGGTGGTGGCAATCGGTTTGGAACTCTTGGTACATTGAAAGATTTAGTTGGACCGAAACTTACAGTCTTAGGTTTTGCCACTAGTGATTGTCTTAGTTGGTTGATATGGCTCTTGATTTTTCTTCCAGTGTCCAAAGTAACAATGTAATGTAATTTTCCCAATTTTCTTGATATCACACCAAATGTCCAATAGCTCTTGTTATTCACATAGATTTGTACTTGAACTTTCTCCCCCAATTGTAGATTTCTTGCAGGTAGGACTTTTTGTTTTATGGGTGCGGTTTTTGTAGAAGGTTGCTGATAAGGGAATATAGAATCAAGTCGAATTCTAAACTTCCTGTTAAGGTACAACTCAGCAGGTGATTTTCCACAGGCTAACGGTGTGGCTCTGTATCGGAACAAAAATTTTCTGACCTTCTCTTTAAAAGTTCCTGGTTCATCTGAAGCTGCCTTTAGTTTTCTCTTCAATGTTTGTACATTCCTCTCCGCAAGGCCATTAGTTGCGGGATGGCCTGGGGCAATAAACTTTTGCATGATACCATTGGTTTTGCAGTAGTTATTAAATTCTTCACTTGTAAAGATGGTCGCGTTGTCTGATACACGTTCATCGGGATATCCATGGGTAGTAAATATTCTTTCTAACAGGTTGATGGTGTTTGAAGATGAAGGAGCTTCTTTTAAAACTTCTATTTCAGCCCATTTTAATTTTGCGTCAATGCAAACAAGAAAATAATGATTTTCATAGGGCCCAGCATAATCAATGTATATTCTATGCCAGTTGTGTTCTGGGACATTCCAAGGGTGAATTGGGGCTTTTGGTGGGCTGGATTTCACAAGAGCACAATTCCTACATTCTTTCACAAGTCTTTCGATTTCACGGTCAATGCCAGGCCAGTACACATAGCGGCGGGCTAATTGCTTCATTTTTGTAATATCTAAATGTGTCTCGTGAAGTTCTTTGAGGATTATGGATCTGAGAGTCGGAGGAACAACGATTATATCATTTCGAAACAGGATTCCATCAAGTAGGGTGTATTCTGAGTCTTGAGTTTTGTTTTTGATACTTTGAACAATTTTGTTTAGTTCCTCATCTTTTTCTGTTTCTTCCCTAATGGTCCTTGAAGTTATTTCATCATTTGAAATTTGAAATATTGTCTGAGAGTAGATTTGATTTACTTCCTCCCCGATCATTGCATCTGTTGAATTACTAGTTTGTTTCAAAGGGATTCTTGATAAACAGTCTACGTTTTGATTATTACTTCCTCTCTTGAACTTAACAGCATTATCAAATCCCGATAAAAACGAAGCATAGCGCAAAAGATGAGCTGAAGTCATCTGGGGCAAAGCCTTATTATGGTGGAAAATTCGTGTCAGCGGTTCATTGTCCGTGACTAGAAGAAATCTTTTTCCAATCAAGTAGTTGTAAAAATATTGAACCCCAAATATTGTGGCCAATGCCTCCCTAAGAGTGCTTTGTGTCCTGCAAGTACAATATGTAACTCACCGTGCATCTCCTTACCATTGTACTTGACATTGACACACACCTTTCCAACAGGTGATCGAAAAAATACTTTGAAGGTTGAATTGGTAAGTAGTGTCAAATTGTTGGTGCTGGCTCAGTTCAAGGTCACCTGAGGGATGACGTCATCGAGGTCAATGACCCCACCGATGACGTCATCGATTGCGTCATCGATGACGTCATCACTAATGACGTCATTTCGACGACGTCACACCCATGACGTCACAGAAATGACGTGCTGATGACGTCATCACCCCTTACGTCATCAAAATGACGTCACCGACACCACTAAGGTCAAGGTCACGCCGAAACTTAAAATTTTTTGGCACTTTTGCCGTTTCTCGCACTACGCTCCGAGTTTCAGTCCGAGTCCCCGTGACCTTGACCACTTAGAGCGAATTTTCGACGAGAAACGGCAAAAGTGCCAAGTTAAACTCGAGTTTCTGACATGACTCTGCCTAAATGGGCAATCGGTTATCCCTCAGTTGACCTTGAACCAGCACAACACCAACAATTTGATATTACTGTGACCTTGAAAACTTAACAACGGAGCGCCGACACCGATGCGCACCCCACGACAGCCACCGAGTGACTGACTGTCAGGCTCTGTGTACTCTAGGTATATCGGCTTGAGAGACTAAGACTCTAAACTGTCAGGAATGGGAGTAACTAACTGAATTTTGCAAGGAAAAGTCATTTCATCCAATATTTTAAACAAATCTTCATCAGTAAAACTGACATTAGTCTGTTTTGTATAAAACTTAGGGTGTCCGCGCAACAGTTTGCGCCACTTAGCTAAAGTCGAAACCCTCTTAACTTTGAGTGGTGGACAGTGAGCAACTAATAAAGTCTTAACACGGCTAAGTTTCTTACCTAAAGCGTCCCACGACATGGCTTCTCCTCACAAAAGTCCGCACAATACTGAGAGACTGCTTGTAGCGCATGAGTCAAGGGAAAAGAGGTGGGGGAAACAGCAGGAGTGGGGGAAGGTCACAGTGGTGGGGGAAGGTGAGGTTGTACGCTGGAGTATCGCATAACTTCACCATGAGCTGTCCTACAGTCAACACACTGTTCTCTTGGCCCGAGTTGGCACTAGAAGAAACATTTCTGTACAGCTTAGGCTGTGAGAGCCGAGGAAGCAAAGTCAAAGTGGAAATTGTGTTAAACTCCAAGATTAAGAGTCTCCTAAATAAACTAATTGTATCCCTGCAATCCCCTATAACTTTAGAGAAATACCACTTTATAAAGCGACACCTTATTCTTTGGCAAAACGAATTGGAAATGGAAAAGATCACAGTAAAATTAATCTAACTTAAAATTTGGACTGGACACTCATGGCGATACCACGTGGCGTGCAAACGCCACCCTAAACATTACAAGTTAGGTTATTGAGCACCTCTGGTACGATAACCGACGTGCTAGAGTTAAAGTGTGATGACATTGAGTCAAAACACTGAAATACTACAAGTCGATATCATCCCAGAGTTAAAGTGTAGTGACCTTGAGTAAAATCAGAGAAAGCCATGTTAGTCCAGAGTTAAAGTGTAATGACCTTGAGGAAAAAACTTGTAAAACACTTACATGAACAGAGTCGAAGAGCAGCGATGCTTACCGCATGCAAGCCTGAGACATACTGGCTGAACGCCGTCACGTAGCTTAGGGACTCGATTAGGGTGGGGGTATTGCGAACACTTAGAGTAGAAGTGTAGTGGGTGACCTTGAACCAGACACTTAGAGTAAAAGTGTAGTCGGTGACCTTGAACCACCCCTGAGGGCGCCCCCCCCTCCGCCCCCGTCTCCGTTTTTTGGGGGGCGGACCCCCCCCCTCCGCCCCCGTCTCCGTTTTTTGGGGGGCGGGCCCCCCCCCCTCCGCCCCCGTCTCTGTTTTTTGGGGGGCGGACCCCCCCCCGGGGTGGACCTCCGCCCCCGGGGTGGACCTCCGCCCCATGCCGGGGGAGACCGGTGGGGATATAAGGCGGCCCGGCCACAGCCGGCTCGCAGTCCGCTCCCGAGCGTTGAACGTGAAAGATCGGGACGGACCGCCATAGGCCTCACTAATTACTGAAAGGCGCCTTCACTGTTTAGCGAAGTCTACTCTAACTTTAAGACTTGTATTAATTCTAAGATATTGCGCTTGCGTTTGGGTATTGGGAAGTGTTTTATATGAGATTGTTTCACTTGTACCCTATGTGTCCTGTCTGTCTTGTTTGTCTTGTTTGTCATATGTGTTTAATGTGTATGTGCTTGTTCCAGCATTAACCAGGTTGAGCTCAATTGTGTGTTGTAAGTGTGTTATATTTAACTAAAGTGTATACGCTTGTTTTAGCATTTCCCCTTGAGCGTTTTTCACAGCTCAAATTAAATTGTAACGACAGGGAACGGGAGTAGGCCCCCGTGTAAAGCCACTTTTCATAATTGTTAGGCTCCTCTCAGGCATGCAACAGGTTGCGGCTGGGGTTTGGGAGCATGTCCGTTTGTACGCTGGCAAGCAAAAGGTTGTGGCGGCCTCTGCACTCGGACCGAGGACGTAAGCCACTAGGGTGTCCTCAGTTTGTTTCCCTTCAGGAAACTCAAAATTATGTAAATGAACCTTTGTTAGCTATTTGTGTTTTTTAGTCCCCAAGGCCCCCGAACATTCGTGGTTCGCCATGGATGTACGGGGGCCGAAATTTTTTAATGTTCGTGTGGCCTTGACCCACAAAGGAGTTGTAAAAATTTACTGCATAGCTAAATTAAAAATATTAAAGATAGGGTTACGGGAGTAGGCCCCCCGTGTAAAGCCACTTTGAATTATTGTTAGGCTCCTCTCAGGCATGCAAAAGGTTGCGGCTGGGGTTTGGGAGTATGTCCGTTTGTACGCTGGCAAGCAAAAGGTTGTTTGCGGCCTCTGCACTCGGACCGAGGACGTAAGCCATTAGGGTGTCCTCAGTTTGTTTCCTCCTGGAAACTCAAAATTATGTAAATGAATCTTTGTTAGCTATTGAAAAGACAATGCAGTAAATGTTTACAAGTCTCGCGTGGGAAAGGTTAGACGACATTGGATGTTGCCTGTTGTCATAGTTGGGTCTCTTCGGAGGCTACAGCGATGACAACCCAAGTGCCCCACACCCCTATGGGGGTGTGGGGCTTAATTTTTTTAAAAGTTTTCTGTGACCTTGACCTAAATATATGAAAGTTTTCAAAATCTTTAACAGTAAGGTTTTTATTAACACAGTAAATATATTAAAGTACTTTGTCTTTTAAACTTTAATGGGTAGGCATTACTAACACACAAGTCTGTAGTTGTCCATAGTTGGGTATCTTCGGAGACTACAGCGATGGCAACCTAAATGCCCCAGGTGGGGCTTTATTTTTTTAAAGTTTTTACGTGACCTTGACCTAAATATAGTAAAGACTGACACTGCACCTCCGCCCCCGCCCCCGCCCCCGCCCCCGCCCCCCCCCTTCTCCACCTCCACCCCTACACCTCCACCCTCTACACCTCCACCCCATACACCTCCGCCCCCCCCTTCCCTACACCTCCACCCCTACACCCCCGCCCCCACCCCTACCCCTACCCTATACCCTTGGGTGGGGCTCACCCGTGGTCGGTGGGGATATAAGGCGGCCGGGTTGCACGCACCTCTCACTCGAGCTTCAGCACTCACACCGCTCACACCAACTGTTGCTTTCACCAAATAGTATTATTTACTTAATTTCTATTTCAATTCTTTACTCTACATCTTAAAAAATGCCTCTTAAATTGAAAAACTATCCTCCTGCTTCTGCTGCTGCTTCTTCGGCCAACCAGTCTACTCCGCCTTCTTCGTCTGGGACCACTACGACGCAGTACTCGGTCCTGCGGCAAGCGCTGGCTGTAATCACGACTGTGACCAGCCTTCTGCCATCGATGCCAGCGCTAACCATTACAACAGCCGCTGGGACCAGCCGATGATTGATTTGCTCTCCAGCTGTCTCCCTTTCCTCGGACTCCAACTCGGATGCTGCCATATTCCAGACGGAGGAGGACGATGAGAAGAAGAAGAGGAAGACTGCAAGGCCGAAGTACACTCCATACTCCCGTACACACAAAATCCTTTCATACACCAAATCCCAATCTCCTCTACCTCTATCCCCTATCCCATCCACACCTGTTAAACCACCCCGTAGATCCATCTTTTCCCCTGACGCCCCCTATCCAACCATCAACATAACAACAAAATTTACATCACTTCCTACCATTTCCCCCGAACTTCCAACCATCGACCTAACACGTTCCCCCACCCCACCCAAAATTGTTTGCTCCCTTCCTCTTCACCGCGTAAAGCGTTCTACTCCTATTCCTTCTAGCCAGCCTAAACCGGACAAGCTCCAAAACATTAAGGTAAAGTGTCCAACACAAAAACGTAAGCGCGTTGGGGTCCCTGCTGGCAAGGGTAAGAAATGCGATTACGCTTGGTTTTCAAGTATGTTTGGGGTTCTGTGTTGCCAGAAACTTGCGTGTTCAGGAGGAGACCGCTGCCAAAGTCACCTCAAAAAAACAGTCAAATTTCGGCAATTCAAACCCTACACTCTTTACATTAGGCCTAAAACGTCCAAATTCAGACATCCCCACGGCCCGCAACCGCGTGATATTAGAAGGCTAAAGGTTGATGAAAAATATTATTTTATTGGTCAAACCTATGGAGCGGGTAATAAGAAAGTAGAAATTGTTGTAAAAGGCGAAGGCCGCCTTTGTACAATGCAAGTACCACCTCGGATGGTACAAAGAGAATTTTTCATCCCTAAAGCCTATCTAATACGACGGGAAGGATGCCAAACCGTGTGGGAAATGGACTAGGACATGGGCCCACTAAAAAAAATCAAAATTGTTAGGTTGTTTTGGACAATATTTAAAAGTCTTTTCCAAATTATTTTTCCAAATTTAGTCTTAACCCTCTTAAAGTAAGGCAGAGGGGTATTATACAAGTCAAGTAATAAAAAAAAACACTTGACTTGTATAATACTTTAACCTGGCGGTGATGTAAAGTCACTGGGACAATCTCAAACCGTGTCCTTGAGGGTGAAGACTAAGTTACAAAAATCTTTAACAAATAAAAACTTACCTCCAAACACTTGTAGCAAGCTACAAGTGTTTGGAGGTAAAAATTTTTCAAAGTTTGAATGACCTTGACCCATATAAATTACTGTTTAAAGTAAAGTGCTAACCTTACAACTAATGTCGTGTATCACGTGATACCCCCCACTCTAATGCTCTTACTAAGCCTGTATGAGCCGTTCATTTGCTTCAGTCTGTTTCTGTACTCCGTGTAAACATGTCACGGTACAATTACAAAGGTGGTGACTTCTTGATAGATCAACACAATGCTTGGGAAGTGATAAACCGGCATAGAATGGAAGTTGAGTATTGTATAAGACAAGACGGGTCTACATTTTATCTATGTATTATAAACAACCAAACTCATAAGTATGAACACTGGACAAAAATTTATCCCCCCCCCTCCGCCCCCGTCTCTGTTTTTTGGGGGGCGGACCCCCCCCGGGGTGGACCTCCGCCCCCGGGGTGGACCTCCGCCCCATGCCGGGGGAGACCGGTGGGGATATAAGGCGGCCCGGCCACAGCCGGCTCGCAGTCCGCTCCCGAGCGTTGAACGTGAAAGATCGGGACGGACCGCCATAGGCCTCACTAATTACTGAAAGGCGCCTTCACTGTTTAGCGAAGTCTACTCTAACTTTAAGACTTGTATTAATTCTAAGATATTGCGCTTGCGTTTGGGTATTGGGAAGTGTTTTATATGAGATTGTTTCACTTGTACCCTATGTGTCCTGTCTGTCTTGTTTGTCTTGTTTGTCATATGTGTTTAATGTGTATGTGCTTGTTCCAGCATTAACCAGGTTGAGCTCAATTGTGTGTTGTAAGTGTGTTATATTTAACTAAAGTGTATACGCTTGTTTTAGCATTTCCCCTTGAGCGTTTTTCACAGCTCAAATTAAATTGTAACGACAGGGAACGGGAGTAGGCCCCCGTGTAAAGCCACTTTTCATAATTGTTAGGCTCCTCTCAGGCATGCAACAGGTTGCGGCTGGGGTTTGGGAGCATGTCCGTTTGTACGCTGGCAAGCAAAAGGTTGTGGCGGCCTCTGCACTCGGACCGAGGACGTAAGCCACTAGGGTGTCCTCAGTTTGTTTCCCTTCAGGAAACTCAAAATTATGTAAATGAACCTTTGTTAGCTATTTGTGTTTTTTAGTCCCCAAGGCCCCCGAACATTCGTGGTTCGCCATGGATGTACGGGGGCCGAAATTTTTTAATGTTCGTGTGGCCTTGACCCACAAAGGAGTTGTAAAAATTTACTGCATAGCTAAATTAAAAATATTAAAGATAGGGTTACGGGAGTAGGCCCCCCGTGTAAAGCCACTTTGAATTATTGTTAGGCTCCTCTCAGGCATGCAAAAGGTTGCGGCTGGGGTTTGGGAGTATGTCCGTTTGTACGCTGGCAAGCAAAAGGTTGTTTGCGGCCTCTGCACTCGGACCGAGGACGTAAGCCATTAGGGTGTCCTCAGTTTGTTTCCTCCTGGAAACTCAAAATTATGTAAATGAATCTTTGTTAGCTATTGAAAAGACAATGCAGTAAATGTTTACAAGTCTCGCGTGGGAAAGGTTAGACGACATTGGATGTTGCCTGTTGTCATAGTTGGGTCTCTTCGGAGGCTACAGCGATGACAACCCAAGTGCCCCACACCCCTATGGGGGTGTGGGGCTTAATTTTTTTAAAAGTTTTCTGTGACCTTGACCTAAATATATGAAAGTTTTCAAAATCTTTAACAGTAAGGTTTTTATTAACACAGTAAATATATTAAAGTACTTTGTCTTTTAAACTTTAATGGGTAGGCATTACTAACACACAAGTCTGTAGTTGTCCATAGTTGGGTATCTTCGGAGACTACAGCGATGGCAACCTAAATGCCCCAGGTGGGGCTTTATTTTTTTAAAGTTTTTACGTGACCTTGACCTAAATATAGTAAAGACTGACACTGCACCTCCGCCCCCGCCCCCGCCCCCGCCCCCGCCCCCCCCCTTCTCCACCTCCACCCCTACACCTCCACCCTCTACACCTCCACCCCATACACCTCCGCCCCCCCCTTCCCTACACCTCCACCCCTACACCCCCGCCCCCACCCCTACCCCTACCCTATACCCTTGGGTGGGGCTCACCCGTGGTCGGTGGGGATATAAGGCGGCCGGGTTGCACGCACCTCTCACTCGAGCTTCAGCACTCACACCGCTCACACCAACTGTTGCTTTCACCAAATAGTATTATTTACTTAATTTCTATTTCAATTCTTTACTCTACATCTTAAAAAATGCCTCTTAAATTGAAAAACTATCCTCCTGCTTCTGCTGCTGCTTCTTCGGCCAACCAGTCTACTCCGCCTTCTTCGTCTGGGACCACTACGACGCAGTACTCGGTCCTGCGGCAAGCGCTGGCTGTAATCACGACTGTGACCAGCCTTCTGCCATCGATGCCAGCGCTAACCATTACAACAGCCGCTGGGACCAGCCGATGATTGATTTGCTCTCCAGCTGTCTCCCTTTCCTCGGACTCCAACTCGGATGCTGCCATATTCCAGACGGAGGAGGACGATGAGAAGAAGAAGAGGAAGACTGCAAGGCCGAAGTACACTCCATACTCCCGTACACACAAAATCCTTTCATACACCAAATCCCAATCTCCTCTACCTCTATCCCCTATCCCATCCACACCTGTTAAACCACCCCGTAGATCCATCTTTTCCCCTGACGCCCCCTATCCAACCATCAACATAACAACAAAATTTACATCACTTCCTACCATTTCCCCCGAACTTCCAACCATCGACCTAACACGTTCCCCCACCCCACCCAAAATTGTTTGCTCCCTTCCTCTTCACCGCGTAAAGCGTTCTACTCCTATTCCTTCTAGCCAGCCTAAACCGGACAAGCTCCAAAACATTAAGGTAAAGTGTCCAACACAAAAACGTAAGCGCGTTGGGGTCCCTGCTGGCAAGGGTAAGAAATGCGATTACGCTTGGTTTTCAAGTATGTTTGGGGTTCTGTGTTGCCAGAAACTTGCGTGTTCAGGAGGAGACCGCTGCCAAAGTCACCTCAAAAAAACAGTCAAATTTCGGCAATTCAAACCCTACACTCTTTACATTAGGCCTAAAACGTCCAAATTCAGACATCCCCACGGCCCGCAACCGCGTGATATTAGAAGGCTAAAGGTTGATGAAAAATATTATTTTATTGGTCAAACCTATGGAGCGGGTAATAAGAAAGTAGAAATTGTTGTAAAAGGCGAAGGCCGCCTTTGTACAATGCAAGTACCACCTCGGATGGTACAAAGAGAATTTTTCATCCCTAAAGCCTATCTAATACGACGGGAAGGATGCCAAACCGTGTGGGAAATGGACTAGGACATGGGCCCACTAAAAAAAATCAAAATTGTTAGGTTGTGTTGGACAATATTTAAAAGTCTTTTCCAAATTATTTTTCCAAATTTAGTCTTAACCCTCTTAAAGTAAGGCAGAGGGGTATTATACAAGTCAAGTAATAAAAAAAAACACTTGACTTGTATAATACTTTAACCTGGCGGTGATGTAAAGTCACTGGGACAATCTCAAACCGTGTCCTTGAGGGTGAAGACTAAGTTACAAAAATCTTTAACAAATAAAAACTTACCTCCAAACACTTGTAGCAAGCTACAAGTGTTTGGAGGTAAAAATTTTTCAAAGTTTGAATGACCTTGACCCATATAAATTACTGTTTAAAGTAAAGTGCTAACCTTACAACTAATGTCGTGTATCACGTGATACCCCCCACTCTAATGCTCTTACTAAGCTTGTATGAGCCGTTCATTTGCTTCAGTCTGTTTCTGTACTCCGTGTAAACATGTCACGGTACAATTACAAAGGTGGTGACTTCTTGATAGATCAACACAATGCTTGGGAAGTGCTAAATCGGCATAGAATGGAAGTTGAGTATTGTATAAGACGAGATGGGTCTACATTTTATCTATGTATTATAAACAACCAAACTCATATGTATGAACACTGGACAAAAATTAATTATAACAACATAGATGAGCTGTTTGCTTGGGCTTTTGAGGTGTGTAAAGGTATTGAAGAAACCAAAATGATGGGTGTGCTAAAGGTATGTAAAACCGATGACCGCGAAGACTAAGGGAAATTTATTGGAAGTCCTAAACCCCCCCCCTCCCCCACCCCCTTCCCCACCCCGCCCCCCACCACTACAAATAGGTATATATAGGAGTGGTAATCCACTGTCCGCTCATTCAGCTTGCAACTGTTAAGCCGAACGCTTCACACCATGTCTGCAGCTTCTTCTTCTAACTCCACCTCAGGTGTTGGGCCAATCCGATCGGGGCCTTCATCAAGGAGTCGTGTCCGGTTCTCCGGCTTTGGCCCTGTCAGAGTATAAGACGTCTGGTATAAGAGTTCCAGCAGACGTGTCTGGTATAAGAGTTGCGAAGCAGCGGAGCCTCTCAACCAACCACGACGGACGCATCAACCCAGACTTCACCAAGCATCATCGAGTGGTACAATGAAGTCATAGAGCAAAGGGACAGAATGCTAGAGAATACTCGCAGTGAGCTACTTCATATCCGGAGTAAATGGGAAAAACTAATTAGGAAGTGTGAAAGCCTATTGGACAGTGATGATAGTGAGGATGAGAGTGGATAGGTGTGTGGGTAAAGACTTGGACTGGGACTTGTGTGTTTGTATGAATGTGTGCGTGAATGTGAAATACAGAGCGGGGGATAGATCACTCTGTGGCAATGGACTAACATGCCACTTAGTGATCTATCCCCCGTTCTGGTAATGTTTTTGGATGGCCTTGACCCACTTTACCAAGGCTAGCCAGTACCCCCCCCCCCCCCACCACTGATAAGTGTATATATACGGGTATTGATGTGCAGTTTGGTTATTCTGCTTTGTACCGCTTAGCTGAATACTACACTTTAACATGGCTTCCAACTCTCGGGTTTCTTCTTCAAGAAGGCGTGCTGCCAACGTCCTGCCTGCTACTCGTGGACCTGCTCGACCATTTCATAGCATAACTGTTGCTCAGGCAAACGCCTGCAAAGCTCCGATGCTACGGACCTTGCTGGAGGTGAGTCAAGACGGGCAAGGCTTGCTCAGTCCTGGTCAACGGCAGGAACAAGAGAGGCGTACGGCGTACTTCAAGCTGCAGGCTGTAGTTCCCAGCTTGAAGTTAGGCGATCCTAGAGTGGCAAGCATCACCGAGGCTGCGGAGTATATATCACATCTCCATAGTGTTTTAGAAGTAAAGGGCCAACAAATTGAAAACCTAAAAGAACAATTGAAACAATTTAACTTTAACCCGATGGAGTTTGTAGAAACGGAGATGAGTGATAGTGACGATGAAGGTGGTGAATATATATTAGGTATGTAATGAAAAGACAGGGACATGTGTGTGTGTGTGTGTATAGAATACAGAGCGGGGGATAGACTACTTTGCGGCAATGGACTAACATGCTGCTTAGTGGTCTATCCCCCGCTCAAAGGGTAGCATTGGATGACCTTGACCCACTTATAAGCAAGGACAACCGGTTAACTGGTATAAAAGAGGGGGTCTGTACATTTTGACTTCATTCTGCTTTGGACTTTCCAGTAGAACGCTAGAAAAATGAGTGGATCTCTTCTTGGTGCTAACTTGGACAGGTATACTGTGATGGTGCATTATGAAAACTGTAGAGACATGTTGACGGCTGTGTATGAGTGTTTGGTGAGAAGGATTTTTCAAGAAAACTGCGAATTTATGTTAGCGTGGAAAAGAAACTTGTTTGTTGATGGTCATGCTACAATGCAAAGCATGAACCACCTCCATGTGTTAAAAGTAGGACATCATAATTTGGACGAACTGGACGATATGTTTAGGGAGCTGGAGTGTTTGATACATCAGGAATGTAAACCTTGTGAAATTGAAATTTTTAAATTGGATATGGAATTAGAATAAAATGTGTTAAACAGGACTCGAACTTGGACTTGATTGAGGTTGTGTAGAACAGAGCGGGGGATAGATCACTTTGCGGCAATGGACTAGCATGCTGCTTAGTGGTCTATCCCCCGCTCAAAGGGTATTTTTACGTGACCTTGACCCACATAAATTGTATAGTTGGTGGGGGTATAAAAAGGGCAAACCAATTGGATAGATACACCACTTTCATACCATGGCTCCACTTGACAACACCGTGTTCCATCGCGACAGAATTCTTTCAATTCTGGAGGTAATACCTGTAGAAGTTATAGAAGCAGAGGACCAACTACCTGCGGTTGATCAGGAAGAGGAGGAGGAAGAAATAATGGATATTGAAACGGACTCTGACGAAGCTGGTTCAACGGACAATGAAGTGGACTTGCACGCCTACGAAACATTAGAGTCATCATCTGAGTCGGAAATGGAATTCTAATTGGAAATTGAAGAAGAAGAAGAAGAACAAGACACTCCTCATCGTCCAATGGATAGGATGTTAGTTGCCAGAAGAATTATGTATTGTCATCGCTGCCTATTCCGTGATGAGGATGATTCCGACTCTGATGGTGATGTTTCACCTTTGTAAAAAGCTTAAACAAAAAGTTAAAAAAAAGAATGTGAGCGGGGGATAGAGCACTTTGTAGTAAATGATGCTGCTTAGTGCTCTATCCCCCGCTCAAAATAATAATTCCAAATGGCCTTGACCTATATAAATTTTGCTCAAACAGACGTCTTTAAAAAAAACTTGTACAAATTATTGAATCTAGACCAAATATCATCAATTTATCAAGCCTACTGATAAATTTATTACAAACGGTTGTGTAAAGGCTAAATTTAGCACTTGATTGATAACCTGTTTCTATATGACGTCACTTTCCCCACCTATCTGCCTCGGATATAAAGGATCCCTGTGGAGCGCGCTGCTCATTATTGCGTGGACATTCACAGAGTGTGCATTCAAAGCCAAACTGTTTGAAATGGCTCTTTGCGACATTTGTGGGGAAATCTTTCAAGACGAAGATCTTTTCACCCTACACAGAGAATTACATGAAGACGAAGATAAAAAAGAAGATATTACCATGGATGAAATAGACTTAGACTCAATTGACCGGTTTTTGGAAGAGCACCAGAAGCAGACGGACTACTGGGACAGCTATCTACAGCAAATGCAAAGAAGAAGACCTAGTGTGATACAATTTGCCGGTGCTGGACCATCTACTGCTACAAGACCTATTGAAGAAGAGGACACCGAAGAAGAGGATATGGAAGAAGAACTGGAAGATGTAAGACAACTGCGCACCACGGCCTTGCCAGGACGAGTTGTAACACATTTCAAAATTAATAACGTTCAATTGGAACTGGAAACATTCATAACCCAGGCTAAGGAACTTGTTGGTCAAACTTTGAGGGAAGAATTACAAAGGCTAAATTTTATTAAATTTGGAATGGTGTTAGAGGCTATGTTTAACAATACTGATGGTGAAACAGCATTGAGAGCATTCATTACCAAAAATCGAACCCTTACCTTCACCTCCGACATTGATGATATTATTGAAGAATGCTTGGAGGAACTTATAACCAAACTCCAAGAACATGAAGGAAGAGGATCTGAATGGACTTTGTCATCAATTGAAGGTATGGATGTTAGGGTTCATAAACATGGATATGGTTTAAGAGGTAGTAGTTTTATCCCTCTACCAAAGAAAATCCAAAACACTAACTCGTGTAGAAATGTTCAAAATGAGGGTAATGAATGTTTCAAGTATGCAATGTTAACCAAGTATGTTAAAAACAATCCTTGTAGAGTTGGTAGAGAATATTACGAGAATGAACACCGCTACAACTTTCAAGGTCTCACCTACCCAGTTACCTTGAAAGACATTGACAAATTTGAAAAGAAAAATCCTGGCGTTTCAGTCAATGTTTTTGGTCTGGATGATTCGAACAACGTTTATCCTTTGCGGGTAGTAAAGGTTGAGCAAAGAAACCACACGGATTTGCTATTGATAACTAAGGGTGAAATTTCCCATTATGTATGGATAAAGGACTTTGAAGCCTTAGTTGTAAAACAATTGACCAAAAGAGTAAATAGGATTACAGTTTGCAAGAGATGTTTCTGCTTTTCTTGGAAAGATTCAAGACGTGGAGGATTGGACTGGTTATTGGAACATAAAAGACTTTGCAACGAGAACTATGAAGTAAAGATAAGTCTTCCACCGCCTACCCGAGCTTCAATACAATTTAACAAGACAGTTCACCAATACCGAATTCCACTAGTGGTCTACGCAGACTTTGAATCAACGTTAGTACCACAGGAGCTGCCGGACGGCGAAGTGACTAGAAGAACAAAATATCAGTTGCATCAACCCAACAGTTTTTGTTTACTAGTTAAATCAACCTTGTCTGAAAACCAATTGCAAGACTATGGTTTAACATCCACTCCAATACTCTACCGTGGTGAAGAAGCCGCTAAGTATTTTGTAGACCAACTGTACGATATTGCTGAAAGGTTCAACGCTTGTTCAGTAATATTGTACCTATGGAACCTTTAAACCAAAATCAACAAGAAGAATACAACGTAGCGACAAGATGCTATTTATGCAAGAAGATGTTCAGTGAAGAAAATCCAAAAGTAAGAGATCACGATCACCTGACAGGGTTATACAGAGGAGCTGCTTGTAATTCATGCAATATAAATTACAAACTGCCAAACTTTATTCCTGTCGTTTTACACAATCTTAGCGGCTACGACTCCCACTTTATTATTCCAGAGTTAGGAGGAGATGACGGTAAAATTGATGTTCTTGCTACAACATTGGAAAAGTACATCAGCTTTTCAAAAACAGTAGGTAAAATTAAACTTCGCTTCGTAGACTCTTACAGATTTATGCCATCTAGTTTAGCCAAATTGTCAGAGAACCTAAGAAGAGAAGACTTAAAAGAAACCAGCAAAATTGTATCTGAAGATAAATTGGACCTAGTATTACGGAAAGGAGTTTTCCCCTATGATTATATAACATCTACAGAAAAGTTTGAAGAAACCAGTCTGCCACCGATTGAAGCATTCAACAGCAAATTAAACGAAAGTGAAATTTCCGTTGAAGACTACAATCATGCTTGTAATGTTTGGAACCAACTAAACATTCAAACCTTAGGGGAATATTCTGACTTTTATATAAAATTGGACGTAACTCTGCTGTGCGATGTGATGGAAGAATTTCGAAACACCTGCTTCTCCGCCTATCGACTGGACCCTCTACACTCGTACACATCTCCAGTATTAGCATGGCAAGCTATGCTAAAGTCAACCAACTGTCGACTGGAACTTCTAACGGATATTGATATGGTGCTCATGATGGAATCTGGTGTACGGGGTGGTTTGACACAAGCTGTAACACGTCATGTCAAAGCCAACAACAAGTACATCCCCGGCTTCGACGAGCAACAACCATCGGTCTACCTTGGCTACTTTGACCCAAACAACCTTTATGGTTGGGCAATGTCAAATCCGCTACCCTACGCTGACTTCAAATGGATCGACCCGGCCACCATCGGAGACATCTCACAGATTCCAAAGGATGGTCAAAAAGGCTATATTTTGGACTGTGATTTTGAATACCCGGAGCACCTTCATGACCATCACTACGACTTGCCTCTCCTAGCCAAGACTGAAGTTTCACCGACAGGAAGATGGCCAAAATTGATGATGACCTTGGAGAATAAAGATCGGTATGTGGCTCACTACTGGGTAGTTCAACAGGCTCTTGAATTGGGTCTACGTATAGTGAGAATTCATAGAGCAATTGAATTCACCCAGTCTTGTTAGTTGAAACCATATATTATCCAACACTACAAGAAGAGCTGCAGCGACAACAGCATTTGAAAAGGACTTCTATAAATTAATGAACAACGCCATCTTTGGAAAAACCTTGGAGAACAAAAGAAAACACAAAAATGTAAAATTAGTGAGTGATCCTAGGAAATTGGAAAAATTAGTGCAAAAACCAAATTTTGGAACATCCATGATTATAAACGAAAATCTAGTCGCTGTCAGTATGAAGAAAACAACAATAGTCATGGACCGTCCGTTATACATAGGTATGTCGATTTTGGACATCAGTAAAACCCTGATGTATGATTTCTATTATAACAAAATGGTTAAACACTACGGAAGGAAAACATTGGAGTCGCATACATGGATACGGACGCGTTTATCTACTGGATAAAGACTTTGGACATGTATGAAGACCTAAGGACTTTTCCATACAAAGAAGATTTCGACTTTTCTGACTATCCGAAGAACCATCCAAATTTTAATGAAAGAAATAAAAAAGTAATTGGAAAATTCAAAGATGAAGCAAATGGAATGCCTTTAGAAGAAATAGTGGCGCTGATGGCGAAATTGTATTCATTTAAGATGTACCACGAGAACAACACACCGACAGTCAAGAAAGCAAAAGGAGTGAAGACATCTTATTTGAAAAAACACGTGACATTTGACCACTACAAGACTTGTTTATTTGAAGATACTACGATATCAGCAACATTCAACAATATCCGAAGCTTCAAGCATCAAGTCTACAGTGTCACCGAAATTAAAAAAGCGCTGTCAGCTCGGGATGATAAAAGATATATTATGCCCGACAAAATCCACACTCTTCCTTTTGGCCACTACTCTCTAAACCCTATCAACTTGTAACCTATTCTTCGTCCTTCTACAACTTCGACCTTATTCCTTTTTCCTTCCGTAAAAAAATGGGGAACACGGCAAGTCAAACGCCGTGTTCCCCATTTTTTTACACTAGTTTGGATGACCTTGACCTATATAAATGATGTGAATATTTAAGACAACATTCATTGTGATTATACATGTGACACAACAAACATTGAAACCTGCAATATGAAGGACTTGAAGCAACAAATTGTCAACGAACTTCATAAACCTGCAAGAAGAAAGTTTCCACGAAGAAATACGGTGATGAAAGGGATTATGATTTATATCAAGCGGATTTAATCGAAATGATTCCTTATAGCAAACAAAATAAAGGATATAAATACATATTGACTGTTATTAACTGTTTTTCAAAAATGGCTGATGCTTTACCGTTAAAAGATAAAAGCGGCAAAAGTGTTACAAAAGCAATGGAAATAGCTATACAAAGAGACAAACATACTATTAAACATTTACAAACAGATGATGGAAAAGAATATTTTAATAAGGAATTTGCAAATTTAATGAAAAAACACAATATAAACCATTACTCAACCAATTCAGAAGTAAAAGCCTCAATAATCGAAAGATTCAACAGAACTTTAAAAAGTGCAATGTATAAAATGTTTTCCAACAGAGGATCGCACATATGGATTGATATGTTACCAAAACTTATAAACGATTACAATAACAAATTTCATAGGACTATCGGGATGAAACCAAACCAAGTAACTAGTAAAAATGAAAACCTTGTATTAAAACGTATAAAAACGAATACTAAACCAAAAGTTGAAAAACTAAAGCCTAAAAAATTTAATGTGGGTGATAAAGTGCGAACAAGTAAATATAAAGGTGTATTCAGTAAAAGATACCTGCAAAATTGGACCAATGAGGTTTTTACTGTATTCAAAGTACAACCTACAGTACCTGAGACATATATTTTAAAAGATAATAAAGGACAATTGCTTGAAGGAGGGTTTTATGGACATGAAATGTTAAAATCAACAGTAGGCGATGTATATTTAGTTGAAAAGGTGTTGCAACGGAAAAAAGATAAGGTCAAAGTACGATGGTTAGGATTTAATAAGACGGAAGATTCTTGGATACATAAAAAGGATTTGATATAACGATAGAGAATCATTTTAGGTTGAACCATTACAAAGGATGGAGATAGAACCACAAAAAGAGAGTTTTACTATTAATAATATAGATGAACTCACAGTGGATAATTTAGAATTCAATAGTGGGAAACATGGCAATTTGTTACCAAACACCGTTCGTTGTCTGGTTACCGGACCTTCCAACTGTGGAAAAACTAATGTAGTATTCAATTTGATTACAAACCCTAAAGGATTACGTTTTAACAATCTATATGTATTTTCAAAATCACTACAACAACCAAAGTATCAATTATTGGAAAAGATACTGACTAATGTGCCTGAAGTTAAATATTTAAAGTTTAATGCAAGCGAGAGTGTCATGCAACCACAAGAAGCTAAACCATTCTCCGTGTTCATATTCGACGATGTATCTTGTGAAAACCAAAACACAATAAGAAATTACTTCGCTATGGGTCGACATAACAACATAGATAGCATTTATATTGGTCAAACTTACAGCAAAATACCAAAACAACTCATTAGAGACAATGCAAACATGTTAATTGTATTTAAACAGGACGAAACCAACCTAAAACATATATATTTTGATCATGTAAATGCGGATATGACATTTGAACGATTTAAAGAGTTATGTGGAAAGGCTTGGGCTTAAAAGTATGGGTTCCTAACAATTATGAAGGAACAACCGCTAAACAATGGTCGATACAGGATAGGATTTGATAAATTTATATTAATACATTGAACGTGGTATAAAACATTCATTGTTGTACAACACGTCTTGCTACAAACATGGTTAACCAAGAAAAATTAGTAAAAGAAATAAAATCACTTAGTGATTCTATTCGGGCTAAAAACAGAGCATTGAAACTAGGTATTAGCGAGAGGGAGAAATTCCTTGAATCTACTTTTAAACCTATTACTGAACCCTTGAAACAATTAAACAAAAAATTTGCTAAACCCGTTTTGGAAGGAGATGCAATTGCACCTATTACAAAGTTTGAAAGAGAAAATGTAAAATCAGAAGATTTTAGTGATGAAGACCTGGAATCCTCTACATATAGTGGTTTTACCGGTGGAGAACCTGAAAGAGAGCTAGAATCACCAGACTATAGTGGTATAAGAGAATTATATGAAGTAAAAGCTAAAAGAGGACATGAAGATGTAGTGAAGAGGAAAAAGAAGAAGAAGCAAGGGAAGGTCCGTCAAACATAAGCTTGTTGGGTGAAAACATTCATAACAAAGGACCTTTAGGAAGGAAATACATGATAAAAATGTTAGCTGGAATAAATCCTAATAAAAACTACCATAGTTATGGAGTAAGATTAACAGGAGGTTTAATGGTTGGTAATAGCCCGGTAAACATTGATGAAGATGATAATATTATTGTTGGTAATCAAAGATATAAGGGCACAAGAGGATTATTTGAATTATTATTTGAAAAAAAAGCCTTTAGAATTGTTAGTTAAAGAAGAAGACATGGAAGCATATAAACAGATTTTGGAACACACCAATGCCTACAGGAGAAAATATTTAGCTGACCAACCAGTTTTTAGATCTAGGTCCTTAAAATATAGAGTATTTGTATCCAAGTTAATGCCAACAACGAGAAGACAACCAATGCCGATAATGCCAAGAAAACCTGTAAAACGAAGGTTTGTGTCATCCACTTTGGATATAAGTGCTCCAGAACCAAGAAAAAGAAACAAATCTGTTACAGGTACAGGTTTAATGAAGAAACTATATAACACAAATGTGATTTATTACAATAATATCAATAAATTGGTGGATAGAATGAAACTAATACATGAAGCTAAAGAAGCGGGTCATACTGGATTGGAAAACGAATGGGTGGCTTTAGTGGATGAACTTCGAAACCGTGGGGTAATCTCATAAAAATGCGTTACTCCCTAGAATACTATTCAGTTGCACCATGAGTGTCGACAAGTTCGGACGTTACTCCTCGGATGGGTTATATTATGCGAATAGTTTAAAAAGAAGTGCTGGTTTACCACAAACACCTGATGGAGATTATGATATGAGTAATAAAAGGTTAAAAAACATAAAAGATCCTACGGATGAAAACGATGCAATAAATTTAAAAATATTAAAGGAAAAGATATCGCCAACATTAAGACTACAAAATAACACATATGACGCAGAAGATCATAGAATCATCAACGTTGGTAAACCAAATCAAAACGGTGATGCAATAAACAAAGGTTATTTGTCATCTGAATTAAAAAATACGTTAAAATTCAATGGGAAAACGTATAGTGCTAACAATAAACATATATCCAACGTAGATGACCCTAAAGATGTAAAAGACAGCGTAAATAGACGCTATTTACATTCCTTGATACCTGAAAAGACAAAAGATGGATTTTCTTTTTATGAATTTGTTATTAACGATATAGGTTATCCAAAAAATGAAAATGATGCTGTAAACCTCAAATATATAAAAGATCATTGTGTCATACATGATGTAGGAGCTATCGATTGTCTTGGTAATTGTTTAGCAAATGTAAAAGATGGTTCGGCACCAACAGATGGAGCAACGGTGGGTCAAATGAAGGAAACTTTAAAACAAGAAACATCTGGATTTGTAAAACAAGACCAAGTAGTATCGCGAAAAGGGGATGTATTTGTGCAGGGAAATGAAAAGTTTACATTACTTGAAGAAAAGAATAATGCTTGGGATGGTAAAGGAAAGAAATTATCATATATAGGTATGGGTACAGAATTCTTTGATGTTCCAGTTGTAGCACAAACTATATGTTCTAATCCATATAATGATGAACCTTACATATGTAGGTTTAAAAAAATACGTAACGTATCTCCTGGTATCAACGATTTCGATTGTGTTGTAGTTAGTCAATCTTTGATATTAGATAAACCAACTGGTGATATTTTTAATGCAGATGATAAGAAAATAGGTAATTTAAAACAAGGAAGTGATCCAAATGATGCTGCAACTGTAGGACAGGCTATAACAACTTCATTAAAGGACCATAAAGTATATACTTGTAATAATAAACGTATTACAGAACTTAAAGACCCTCAACATGTGGATAATGCTGTTACTGTTAATTTTCTTATTAAAGTTTTAGGAAATGCATTATTTGATATGTTCAATATTATTGCAACCCGTACACGTTGGGGTAATTGGGTGTCTGAATCCGAGAGAGGTAATTGGATTAAAAAGGAAATTTTTAATAAATACTTTATTAACCCTAATACGCAAAAGTTTAGATCATCAGATTGGGGTGATATTGATATTTAATATAACAACACAATAAACTACTTCATTTATGTCCAACTCGTCATAGAGTTAACACATAAGTTGTACATTGCGGTTATAAAAGGACAATAATGACATTCCAGTACATTAGTCCATATCGAGACACTGTAAGGAAAGGAGGCGGTATTACGTCCACAGCGGTTTCTCTGTTAAGTAAAGCTTTAAATCGTATTCCAGTAGGATCTATCGTAAATAGAGCAATAGACGCTTTACCATACGAATTTCATATACCGGGAGGTTATCAGTATTGCGGACCAGGAACTAAATTGAAAAAACGACTGGAAAGAGGTGATCCAGGCATAAACAAGTTAGATCAGGCTTGTAAAGAACACGATATCGCATATTCCACGTTTGCCGATTCAAAAAATAGATCAATAGCTGACAAAAAGCTTGCGGACATAGCTTGGCAACGAGTAAAATCAAGTGACGCTAGCATAGCAGAAAAAGCAGCAGCTTTAGCAGTAACAGCAGGTATGAAGGCTAAAACAGCAGTAGGAGGTGGAAAAAGGAGGAGAAGAAGGGTAAAAAGGAAGTCAACCACAAGAAAACATGGAGGAAATATAAGAAGACGACGATCTAGCAGAAAAGGCAGGAAGAAGCCCACCGTGTGGTCAATGGTAAAAAACGGGGCAGGTCTTTACCTAAGACCTTATCGTGCATATTAAATGAAAGAAATCAATTGGTCATACCACATAAAGCATTAACCAATATTGAATTATTTAAATATATTTCCTGTTTAAAAATACCATTTTTCCGCGGTGTGTTTATGAAAGACAGTTTACCAAAGAAAATGTGGCAAAATGAGACTGGAATTGTAAATTTGGATAATACTGAAGGGCCTGGCACCCATTGGGTTTGTTATAAGAAACTAAATAACAATGTATATTATTTTGATAGTTTCGGTAATTTGCCACCACCAAAAGAACTTCAAAATTACTTTAAATCTGCTAAAAACATATATTATAACTATAAAAGAGAACAACCTGATAATACTTCAATATGCGGCCATTTATGTTTGGAATTTCTAGCTAAAAGTATCAGTCACTATTGAGATGTCTTCCTATACGGTATCATTAACAGGAAAATCGTCCACTTTACGAAGTATCCTTTTTCCAGCGTTATGCTTGCAAAAAGGAAGGTTTTGGGAGGCGGCACTATTGGATTTTACAACTTACAACTCTATTCCCAATGTTACGGAAGGTAAAAATAACGTATTGCATTATTATAAGGGAAAAGATGCCAGTGGGAAATTTACAGACTTACAAGAGTGCAGGTTACCCACAGGTTCTTATGAAATTGATCATATAAATGAATTTTTGCAAACTAAAATGGGAAAAGACAATATAACATTAAAAGGTAATAATAATACGATGAAAGCTGAAATTACTTCCAAATATTATATAGATTTTACTCAACCAAACTCAATTGGTGATTTATTAGGATTTTCCAACGATGAGCCTGTTTTAGAACCAGATGTAACACATTCCGGTAAGAAAACAGTAACAATATTAAAAGTCAATAGTATAGACATAACTTGTAACATTATACAAGGAGCTTACAGGGATGGGGCTAACACCCATATCATACATACATTTTACCCAAGTGTACCACCTGGATTTAAAATTGTTGAAAAGCCACAAAACCTGGTATATCTACCGTTGAACACCACTTTCATTTCAGACATCGTGTTGAGCGTATTGGATCAAGACGGTAACTTGGTAGACTTCAGAGAAGAGCCTATTACGATTAGATTACATTTAAAATCAACACTTTAATACAAAAACCATGGGTTTAACATTTAAAAGCGAACAACCTACGGGAAACTGCATTAGTAGCTCTTCAGCTGTGGAGGAGTTAACACGCGAGAACATTCGTTTCTTAGAGAGAGTTGGATTAAAATTAACCGATTATGGATATACTGGATATAGCGCAGGGTCCAACATTCGACGAAACCCTATGGGAAAAAGAATATCACACCCACAACCCTTACACTTCATCGAAATTAAACAATAACGATGAAATTCGTATTCCCATACAACATCAAGACATTTACACACTACCATGTGAAAGTTACTTGTATATTGAAGGAAAAGTTACTAAAAAGGACGGTACTACTGCTGGTACAACAGTTCCATTTATAAATAATCCTATGGCTTTCCTGTTTGATGAAATTAGATATGAAATATCAGGTGTAACAGTTGATTCTACTAAAAAAGTAGGTATTACAACGACTTTAAAAGGACTAACATCTATAACACCCAATGAAAACAATTTACTTAAACCTGCCGGATGGGTATTACCTACAATTGACACGATCACTCCAAATTCAGATGGATATTTTGATTTTCATCTTCCATTACGTTTGTTGCTTGGTTTTGCTGAAGATTATAGGAAAATAATATTAAACGTTAAACAAGAATTAGTTTTGTTGAGGTCTTCTAACGATAAAGACATTATTAAAGCTGCAGATAATACGACTGATGCGACTTTAGAATGGAAATTAAAATTAGACAAAATTGTATGGAGAGTTCCACATGTTAAATTAGCTGACGAGCATAGAATGCTACTTTTAAGAAAATTAAAAGCCGATCGTGATATTGTTATTCCATTTAGAAGTTGGGAATTCCATGAGCATCCCAGTTTACCTACTACGGATCGACACACTTGGACTGTTAAAACATCAAATTATGTAGAACGAGCCAGGTATATTATATTTGGTTTACAAACAGGTAGAAGAGACGACATCACTAAACATGCAGGACAATTTGATCATTGTGACTTGAAAAATATTAAAGTTTATTTAAATTCACAATTCTTTCCATACGACAATTTAAATGTGTCATTCACTAAGAAGAAATACAGTATATTGTACGATATGTACGCAAGATTCCAAAGTTCATATTACGGTAAAGCAAATACACCTTTATTATCACCTTCAAAATATTTCGATGCCTACCCAATAGTTGTAATTGATTGTTCTAAACAAAATGAATCAGTAAAATCATCAAGTGTGGATATAAAAATAGAAATGGAATTCAACGCGGCTATACCGGCTAATACAACTGCATACTGTTTAATTCTACATGATAAAATTGTAAAATACACACCTTTAACTGGAATTGTTAGGAATGTACTGTAAAAACCGGTTTTGTTTCATTCCACGAGTATAAAAGCAGAGCGTACAGGCCGCTCCTCATCAGTTTGTTGCCTACTGTTGTATGGGTAGCATCGTATTCAATATGGCTTCTCCTAGTGGTACACCTGAAAATGTGGTAGATATTGAGAAGGAGATATCTGAGTTTTTAGATCCTCAAGGTCACCAGGAAGGAGGTGAACAAAACGTTTGCGGACAACTTCACGCCAGTAATAATGTTGAAGGAAAAGGTAAAAGAAGAAAGAATATACAAAAGAGAAAAAGGGATATTGAAGATAATATTTCTCCAAACATATTGAGTGAGGTATTTTTGCGAATATTTTACCCAATCTCTTCCAGTTTGGACAAAAGTGTTTTAATCGGTGTTATGAAATCTACAGATTATTCCCCTACTGTAATTTTAACTCATGGACCCAAAATGATTTTGTTTACGGACAGTGCTTGGGAATCATTTATGAAACACTTGCATCTGCTAGAATGCTATTTAAGTAGTAACATGTTTGGAAGAAAGACAAGAGTAGGACTTTTGGATTCAAATGTGGAAATCGATATTATTAAACAACGTGGTGATCATCAGCTGCGGTTTAGAGACACAACAAGACATGATAACAAAATTCAACTTAATCGAGAGGAGTTTTTCATTTTAACTTGTGCTACTGAACCTATAACAAGATACTTGAGACAACTGGTGTTTTCAAGTTCGATTATTAAAGATTATCTGGAAGACACTTTGGACAAACAACCGGACGCACCTATAATATACGGACCTGTGGATACTTCTATATTTAATAGAGTTCCTCATGAAGTACAAATGTGGAGACAATTGGAAAAGTACGCTCAACTACATAAGAAATCAGTAAAACAGGAAGAAGAGGAAGATGGAGGAGAAGAATCAAGTGTTAGTGATGAAAACGAAAACAAGGAAAATATAAAGATGGAAACTTAAATGACAATGGTTAGTTTTTAAAACAATAACCAACTTTTTGTGGGGTTAGGCCTATTGGGGACGGTGCCCACGTTAAATATACACCAACGCGCCAACAACTGTACGGCCTGGTATAAAAGTAGTACCTACCGTGGTGTGGAAATCAGTTGACCTCCTGACTTCGTAATGAGCAGACGTGTGGCCTTCAAAATGGACAAGGGAGAAGAAGAACAAGTAAAGTCCAAGCCTGGTATTATTGAGTTTCAAGCGTTTCGTGGTAATGATGATAGATTCATTATAAAAGAACTTGTGTTTTTGGACATGAATACAAGTGTTCCTTATTCGTTTTTATTTAAACCACCATGTTCTTATTCATCTTTAACTAGTAAAGCCGCTACTACCAACAGATGGATTTCAAAACACTTCCATCATATCGATTGGTATGATGGTTTTACAAGTTACACGGACTTGTATCACATTATGCATCATTTTTCAGACAAGGTTACCAATATTTACACAAAGGGGCTGGAAAAGAAAAGATGGATCGAAGGATTTACTCATGTTCCGGTTAATGATGTGGAATTGGATAAGAATTATCAATACATGCTGGAAACAATATGTATTTGTACAAAAAGCCCAGAACATGATAAAGATAGACATTGCGCTTTGAAAAATGCCTATAAACTCGCCTCTTACCTTCAAAGTGGGGAAGTGGGGAGTGGTGGGGGTAACGGAGAGTATATAAGTGAGGAGCAGACCGGGACCTGGCATGAGTATTACTCGAGATTCCGAGACGACAACATCTCCGAGCAAGAAGACGATCTGTAACCTGACCATGGCATCTCACCAGTTCCTTCAAACTTTGGTCGAGCAGTTCAATGCTCACTCCAAGTCAACAATATTACCTGTGAAGAAGTGCTCTGAACTAAAAGATGAAAAGCACTACATAATCCATGCTATGAAGAAGATGGAGACTACAGTTGGGGAAGCCATCTGCTGCAGTCTCAGCGAGGCACCGTTTACTCCGGGGGATGAGCCCAAGTTCCAGGTGTACCTGCCCAAGAGATTCGTCCATCTTCTACAAAACGAGGACCTTCGCTCTATTCAACCCGGCTGTCTATACCTGGTGTCCCACGGCTGCACAGGTAGCAACTCTACAGAGTTGACCATCCACATTGCCGACAAGCAGCAGTGTTAGATTTAAGTTTTAAAGTTGTACATATGTTATTGTAATGTTTTATAAATAAATCATAAAAGACAAAAAAATAAGAAAACAAAAAATGCAACATATCAATATGTGAAGTTTGTCACGTATTGATATGTTGCATTTTTTTTAAACTTCGCGGGTGACCTTGACCTTTGACCTTTGCATTTCACAATTACCCCCACTACCGTAATTACCCCCACTACCACACTAGGATTCAAACCTGCTTGGATGCGAAACACGGTCAGTCTGTTGCCAACTAGCAAACGATGAGCACCTTGTACGAGCTTTGCTTACAACGAGTTATAACTGACGCATCTTTATTCCAGACGGCTTTACAAGATAATATCCCTATAACAGTAAAGCAGGATATCGAAGAGTACAAGAAAGATAATAGAGGGTATTCGGGATACTCCTGGTATAGGTTCCAAGACGGGGAAAAGTTTTGTAGGCCTTGTGGCGATGCTGCCGTCAGAGACCTTCGACGGTTCGTACAGGAAGGTGGTAGAAAACAGTTCGGATTTCTAGCACCGATGTTTAGATTTGAAAACTACAAGGACACCTGTGCTATTTGCTCCATCCCATTGTATCGATGGAAAAAGTTTAGAAGTGTTTAATTGGATCTTCCATACCCCCACCACCGTTACCCCCACCACCATTACCCCCACCACTTTTTCATGTACCTCCAAACGCTGTGCCTCGGCTTCATTTCTACTCCAGCAGCCAACCTAGCAACATCAGGATGTCTCTGAACGTCAGTTGCGCAAGTTACGAGGAGGTGAGCATCAAGACTCAGCAGGAGCTAAACGACTTGTACAAGGAGTTGCAGCTGATGGTGGCACGAGGCTACCGTATAAACGTGCAAGTTTACGCTTGCAATATACGGAACACCCGGCAGTCAAAGGAGGAGCCTGGACACTCCTCGACAGCTTCCTCACCGACGTCCATGAAGACCGAGCCGGACAACTTAGATTACTTCAGCTGACTAGCAGTTGTATTTCTTGTTCTAACCATTGTAGAATATGTTTATTTTTTCATTATATTAAAGAAGTAAATGAGCAAAAGCACCTATCTTGTTACTGACATATGAGCTCAGTAACAAGATAGGTTTTTTAAAACACGGTTTGAATGACCTTGAAACTTCCCCTTCCACTGCTTTACTACCCCCACCACCTGACTATTAATGTACATGGCACATCACAATTGGAAACCTCATTCCATCTTCAACAGCCAAACCGACAACATCAACAATGGCAAACCTACCAACGGATAAAACATGTCCTCACGTTTGCTGTGACTTCGTCCACGAGTTGGAGAAGAGGATGCAGGAGAGGGTGATACGAAGAAAGCAGATACACTCAGAAAATATCATGATAGTCAACGGCTATCTTTTATTGTTCGGCCTTATTATGGTTGTACTTTTCATACTGTATGGCATAGTCACATGTGTCGGCAAGGTTGCAGAAGAAAACGCTCGCCACCATCAATTGGAAAGTTTCAATGTTACTTTGTAGGTTTTCCTTTTTTAAAACTCCGTTTGGATGACCTTGAAAATTCCCCCACTACTCCACCACACCCCCACCACTTCACCATGTTCCTGCATGAGCATCACATCAACCGTCATTCCTTGTCCGACAAGCAACCATTGCAGACAACAACACCATCAGCCAAGCTGACTCCACTACTGATGTTGGTACAAGTACGGGTTGGACACTGTCGATCGATAGTGTACACTATTTGGAAACGATTTGCGAACGGATGAAGGAAATACTGCGGGACAACCCTGGGATCATAATACAAATGAATTTAAATTATGATTGGTCCCAAGTTAGAATGCAAGGGGACGATAACAACGGTCAACAATCTCCACAATATTCGCCCATGTCCCCGATCTACCCTTACGGCGAGTCTGACGTCGATGAAGATGAGGCTAATGAGGATGTGGGGGACAACGAGGCTGAAGAGGAGTAACCTTCATTCCTTTTTTTTAAAACCCAAATTGGATGACCTTGAGAATTCCCCCTCCACTATTTCCTTTTTTTAAAACCCAAATTAAATGACCTTGAAAATACCCCCTCCACATACTTTTGGTTTACCCCTCTACTTTTCAATACTGTTACCACAGTCTGTAGCTCACATCATTCCTTGCTTAGCTATCATGGCGGACAGCACTCTTTCTCGAGTTGACTCCACTACGGATGAAGAATGGCCATTTTCCTGGAATGTTCATCTGCAAGACTCGGCAGAAGTGGATATGTTGCATGAGAAATTGGTGTATGTATTAAACGAAAACCCCAACATTGAATGTAGAATGACTATGGATTTCGATGCGACAGGGGTCCACACTCAACCTTCCACTTCCAGCCAGCCTGAGCCTCAGCTACAGCCGAAGAACTTTACACATCTTTACACTCCAATACGGCCGGAGGATGTGGTTATCAGCGAGGCAGACTCTACTACAAGTTATATTGAGCCAACAAATTGGAAGCTTGTTGTTGACACCTTACACAAGGTCGACTTAGTATGTGACAAATTAAAGGAATTGATGATGCAAGATCCTGGTCTTCGTTTTAAAATTGATTTGTTTTTCATCTGGGGAGCACCTGCACGGGGCTCTTCGTCTGACAGCTCTCCAAGTACAACGGACGAGGAGGAGGAGGACGACTAGTTATCTTTTTTAAAACTCCGTTTGGATGGCCTTGACCTTTCCCCCTCCACTGAGTTTATTTAAGGTGCACTCTCAATGACTGCAGCATCATTTCATCGCGCACCTTCACCACAGCAACATGGAGAGTCAACTCAACTACTGTTGCGAACAGAAATGTTTTTCATGGCCAAATGACATTGATGTTGCGGATGGCCTGGCATGTAGAAAATGTGAAGCTTTTGGTCAATGCATGTGTAAGTGCAAGTCTTGGAAGAAGCCGAAACCAGAGTTGAAGACATTCCATGTGTACCAGATGAGAGGGCATAAGTACACTTGTTGCCCTGAACGTTGTATTGAATTCACACTAAAACAGCTAACTGGCTGCAAATTGTGCAACAATCATTTTGCAGGTTTTTGCAAACATTATTTAGGAGCCTGTCAGTACAGATCAACTTGGCATACAGAAGCACTCACTATCAATGAAATCGCTATAGATACACAAGAGTAGTCTTTCTACTCTTTGATTTTTTAAAACTCCATTTGGATGACCTTGACCTTTCCCCTTCCACTCACCTTAGTTTATATAAACCCCATTCCCACTGACCACAGCATCACTTCATCGTGCTCCCTCGTCAAAGCAGCATCAACTATGGAAAGTAAGCGCATCTCATGTTGCGAGCATAGGTGTTTGGAGATACAAGGCGTCACATATTGTGCAAAGAAGCGTTGGGAGGAAGAGACGGGGACAACCTATTGCTGTGAGGATAAGTGTTTCCTCTTACCAAAGTGGCAAGTGGATGGGCTGGCCTGCCGGCAATGTGAATGCTTCGGATGTTGCAGGTGTAGATGCAAGAACCAACAGCTGCCACCACCGGTACTACAAACTTTCAAAATCTACAAATCCAACTACTTTTATACTTGTTGTCCGCAGCGGTGTATTAAGTTTCACTTCTCCAATCTTACCAATTGTCGGAAGTGCTACGGACAACCTGATGGGTGGTGCACCTGTTTTCTGGACTCCTGCCGCTACAGATCGGATTGGTTTACAGATCCGTTAGAAATTGATGAAGTCGCCCAGGAAGCACAAGAGTAGTCTTTCTACTCTTCAACTTTTTTAAAACTCCATTTGGATGACCTTGAGATTTCCCCCTCCACTTCACCATATACCTAGAGTACACAGAGCCTGACAGTCAGTCACTCGGTGGCTGTCGTGGGGTGCGCATCGGTGTCGGCGCTCCGTTGTTAAGTTTTCAAGGTCACAGTAATATCAAATTGTTGGTGTTGTGCTGGTTCAAGGTCACCTGAGGGTAACCGATTGCCCATTTAGGCAGAGTCATGTCAGAAACTCGAGTTTAACTTGGCACTTTTGCCGTTTCTCGTCGAAAATTCGCTCCAAGTGGTCAAGGACACGGGGACTCGGACTGAAACTCGGAGCGTAGTGCGAGAAACGGCAAAAGTGCCAAAAAATTTTAAGTTTCGGCGTGACCTTGACCTTAGTGGTGTCGGTGACGTCATTTTGATGACGTAAGGGGTGATGACGTCATCAGCACGTCATTTCTGTGACGTCATGGGTTTGACGTCGTCGAAATGACGTCATTAGTGATGACGTCATCGATGACGTCATCGGTGGGGTCATTGACCTCGATGACGTCATCCCTCAGGTGACCTTGAACTGAGCCAGCACCAACAATTTGACACTACTTTGGTAACCCTAGGTTTAGCTTGGAGTAATCACTTTCTGACAATAATGAAAATTTAGGACCAGAATCAACTTCAAATTGTGCTGGAGTACCATTTAACGCTACAGTAATTAAATATTTGTCTGGATTAGGGCTCAATTCGAACAAGTCTACAATGTCATGACTCATGTTATTGACACCATATGTACATTCCGTATCATTGTTAATGTATTCATTAAATGTAATTGAGCTACAGTCATTTCCACAGGTTTGAGTTGAATCTACATTTGAAGTTTTAAGTAAGGTTTTAATACAAACTCGTGAAACATGACCTTTCTTTTTGCACAATGTGCATGAAACTTTATTGAAATCTACATAACAGTTACTTGCCTTATGATTGCTCTTACCACAACGGAAGCACATGTTTTCAATTCCTAAGGCCTTAAAATTGATAGGTCTACGTGTTTGTGAACTGGATCTGAGATTTTCCTTGATTTCTGGACGAAACCTTTTACTTTCTGAACTTCTAGAATGCGTTAGTAGGCCTGCTGAGAGTATAGGACACGGCCTCTGATTGGTCGAGAGCAGGTCACGTGACCGATGACGTCATCACGCCCCGCCCCCTTGCTGGCTTCTGATTGGTCGGACTGGTCATGTGACCACGCCCCTTTTCCAAGATGGCGGCCTCCTAGGCCACGCCCCTTCTCCAAGATGGCGGCCTCCTGGTGGCGGGAAATTTCCTAACCTCACTTTTACCATGTGTTTGACCACGTGGCGTCTGTAAACTTACTACGTGAGTCAAGTTGGCGTTATTTTTTACGAATAAAATTTTCACTGTGTACTGCCGGGGTTTGAACCCGGGCCGCCAAGTTGGTGCGCCGCAACGCTGACCACTAGGCCATTACACTGTTGAGTTGAGAGCGTTGTAATGAGTCTAGTGACGCTGTAGTTTGGTGATTCTGTAGCTGCAGAGCGTACAGTAGTCCAATGATTCTCCACCAGAGCGTAGCACTGCCATTGTGGGAAGTTTGAATTTCATCATGTGAGCTTTTTTTAGTTTTATAATTCTCCACTAGATTGAAGCACTAAGCCGCTATGGCGGGAAATTTGTTGTGTTTTTGGTCATGGAACCTTACCATATGATGTAGTTCAATGATTCTCCACCAGAGCGTGGCACTGCCATCGTGGGAAGTTTGAATTTCATCATGTGAGCTTTTGTTAGTTTTATAATTCTCCACTAGATTGAAGCACTAACCCGCTATGGCGGGACATTTGTTGTGATTTGGTCATGGAACATTACCATATGATGTGGTTTGATGTTTTTAGCTGTATGTATGATGTATGATGTATGTTTGATAAATTTGAGCTGATATGTTTAGCTGTCTGCAGAGCGTACAGTATGTTGATTGACGATTTTCCACTACAGTATATTGTTTTCGCTATGGCAGAAAATTTTAATTTGACCATTTAAGCTTTGAAGTCACTGAAGATTGATATAGCTATACTGTAGCTGCTGGCAGAGGTCGTTAGTTCGGCGACTCTCCACCAGAGCGTAGTACTATCATCGATGGAAATTCGAATTTTATAATGTGATTTTTTGTTAACTTTTTGGTCATGGACTCTTACTGTTCTACAGAGTTTTAGAAAGTAGCTCTGCAAAACGTATGGTCTGTAACTTCACGAACTTCCACGAGAGTGTATTATCATTGCTATGGCGGAAAATTTGAATATTTCCGTGGGAACTTTTGTTTGGAGTCGCGGTAGTTTTAGGATTTTACATAATAACTGTCTGCAGAGAGTATGGTCTGCAGTTTGACGATTTTCCACCAGACTGCAGCACTTTCATTGTGGGAAGTTTGAATTTTATCAAATGAGCATTTGCTAGTTTTTTTTTTAACTTTCCACCAGATTGGAGCACACACTTCTTATGGCGGGAAATCTATTGCGTTTTTGGTCGTGGAGCCTTACCGTAAGACGTAGATTAGTAATTTTTCAGAGTGTAGCTGTCTGCATAATGTACAGTCTGTTGTATAACGATACAGAGTGTACAGCCATCACCATGGTGGGAAATTTGAATTTAATTTTGGGAACTTTTGATTGTAGTCGATGTAGTTTGACCATTCTACACCAGAGTGTAGCACTATCATAACGGGAAGTTTGAATTTCATCGTGTGAGCTTTTGTTAGTTTTATATTTCTCCACCAGATTGATGCACTAACCCCGCTATTGTGAGAAATTTGTTGTGTGTTTGGTCATGGAACCTTACCATATGATGTAGTCTGGCAATTCTTCAGAGTGTAGTTGTCTGCTGAGCGTACGGTCTGTTGTATGACGATTCTTCAACGGAGTGTACTGTCATCACCATGACAGGAAATTTGACTGTGGGAAGTTTTGATCGGAGTCACTGTAGTTTGACCATTCTACAACAGGTAGCAGCACTATCATCCCGGGAAGTTTGAATTTTATCAAGTGAGTATTAGTTAGTTTTTTATTCTCCACCAGATTGGAGCCCAAACCCTCTATGGTGGGAAATCTGTTGTGTTCTTCATAGAACCTTACCGTACGATGTAGTTTAGCAATTTTTCTGAGTATCGCTGTCTGCAAAGCATATGGTCTGTTGATTGATGATTCTTCAACAGAGTGTACTGTCATCGCTGGTTGGCTTTCTCGTCATTTCCATCACATTAGATGGGCTAACCCTGGTGTCCTGTATTACACTATGCCAGGAAATTTTAATTTTACCTGGGAACTTTGGTTTGGATTTGCTGTATTTTAAATATTCTACACCATAGTTATTGTACGGTTTGTAGTTCGATGATTCTCCACCAGAGTGCACTATCATCGCTATGGCGGTAACTTTGAATTTGAGCTTGTTAACTTTTGCTCAAATAAAGTAGCTCTATTACTGTTGGAAAATTGAATTTGATCATGAGAGCTCTTGTTGTAGTCTTATAATTCTCCACCAGAATGCACCACTATCACCATTATGGTGGGAAATCTGTTGAGATTTGGACCAAGTATCGATAACGCAGTTGTATTATCAGTGATATATTTGCATATAAGATTAGAATTGATGTACTTCTTTTCCACCATGACACTTGTGTAGCTTGGCTTTTTCCACAGGCGTGCAGCATTAGTAGTTCAGACCTTTCTCCTCTAGAGTGCAGAATTCATATTTAAAAATTTTAATGTTACACTTGTATTACCTATGTAATACAACTACACGGTCTAATACAACTGCGTATGGTTAACTAGCTCCATGATAAATTGCATAAAATGGATGGTTTGTCTTTCGTCCACCAGAGCGTTATATTAGTTCGACTTTGCTTTACTACATTGCTGCAATGTTTTAATATTTGTTACGTACTGTTAACATGTTACTATCCTTTTCTACTAAAACCCAGCCAATTTGTGTGTAGCATGTTTAGTTTAAAATTTCTGAGATGGAGTTCAGCATAATGGTTTATAACTATCAATTGTAATGTTACATATTGGTAACGTATTTTTAACTTGCTCTATGTCATATTATGCATATGGGTGGTTCGTTCTTCCATTGCCAGATCTCATCACACGGGTAGCTCAACTCTTTCCGCTAGAGTGCAGCTCATGTGTGGTTTTTTTTACTGGAGGGTAGCACTGTGTGTTTATTTGAGTGTGAAGCTTATTTGATGTCCACTAGCGTGGCAGTACATGTGAAACCTATTCTTTGATTATGGTGCAGCACGTGTTGTGTATATTTTAAATATGCAACCTATTTGACTAAAGTGTAACGCATGCGTAGTCTTTTTAGACACATGTGCAGTAATCTGATTTAAATTAAGGTGTAATGTTTCAACCGTATGGTTAAATGTTTGTATAAGACTGCTGTATGTGACAAATATGGCAGAAACCATTCCAAGGAAACATAGTAATTTGTATACAATAGAGTGAAGCATATGTGTAGTTTGATTTTTTATTAGAGTAAAACAGTAAGTTTTTTATTATACGCAAACTTATAATATTGCCAGAGTGAAACGTATGGCTAATTGTGAGGGCTAACTTAGAAAGAGTTATTTTTCATCCATTCTAGCTAATATGTGTAATTTGATTTTTTCCATGAGTATCCACAACATGTGTGCTTGGAACTATTTTATTATGTTACAAAACCATGTTGTTTATTGCACACGTTTATATTTTACTAACGTGCAACTTTCTTCATACCTGATGGTAGCATGAGTGTGCAGACCATTTTTGTATAGGGTTGCAGCACTCATAAATTTGTATCCTGCAGCGTGTTATTGGTAGTGTCCATGAGAAAGTAATTAATATTTACTCAAGAATTTCAAGTGTAGCAAATGCGTAGTTTTTTACTCCCCTCTAGTAGTGCGGGGTACAATTTTATGTAAGATAGTAACCAGTGCCAGAGTGAAGCATACTGTTTGGCACAGATAATGGAAGTTTTGTTACTTTCATTTATTAGAGTACATCACTTTATAGTTAGAATTTTCTTTACTAGAATGCAGCAAACATGTAAGGGTCTCCCGTTAGTGTGAAACACAATGATTTTTATACAAAATATGGTAAATATAACTTTTGTAAAGATGTTTTAGAATAGACTGTAGTACATGTGTAGTTTGACTTAACTCTACCACAGTGAGCACAATTTTTACCATACATGATTGAAATGTGAACAAATATGATCTAAACAAAAGAAGCTGTGTTATTATTTTATTTGCCAGAGAGCTGAATATGTGTACATTTGTGTGCAGCTCTATGTTTTCTATTATGTACGTGGATGTATATTACCAAATGTGATGACTCTTTCCACACCGTAATACAACTTTTAAAGTGGAGCACCTTGTTTTTTTTATCTTATATGATGCTACGCTGAAAAAAATTTAGTTTATGACTATATTGAAGGTTGGGTCCAAGCACAGGAGGTTTTGTTATTTTTTATCTGCCAACCCAAGCACAATACACGTGTGATTCGGCTTTTATCCGCTAGTGTGTAAAACATGTGTGGTTTTAATGTTATAACGCATCGCTGTTACTTGATATTTGCTGTGTTACATATTTACAAAATATCATTAACATATGTCAATATCCTTAACCTTCTACACAAGACCGCTACATATTGATGTTTTACTCATATTGGTTCACTTGTTAACAAAAAGTTAGATTTCTTACAGAAATTGAGTATAATTTGTATATTATTAACAATGTATGTTTACTTCGGCGCAGTACGTTTATCACTAGGAGGTAGTGCATGTAAATTTTTATGTTTGTACACTACAGCACTCATGTAGTCTGACTTTGTCACGGATTGCAGCACAAACATCGATTCACTAGGGCTAGAATTATTAATTTAATAATCATGAGTACTACCTATATATTATTATAGTTTTCAATACTGTTTTGCATCACATGTGAGAGTCATCTTTTCTCTACCAGAGCGTGATACTCAAGTAGTTTAACATTTCCACTAGAATGTGGTTTTGGTTTTCTCCACTAGAGTGGTGCACTGTTTTTATCATATGTTACGTGCTGTCAACATACTATTTCTCTCTTCCCACTGGAATACAGCACATATGTGGTTTTGGTTTTATCTGCTGGAGTGCAGCACTGTTTATAATATCCATTATGTTATATATTATCAAAGTATTACTAACAGTTTTCTATTAAACTGTAGCTCAAGTATAGTTTATCTTTATACAACCAGTGTGCAACACAATTGAAAACTGATTTTTATCATAGTGTACACAGTGTTATTTACATGTTTATGTGTATATGTTGTACATGGAACATATTCCAAAAGAGTGTAGGATATTTGTAGAGAGTATTTCCTCCTCTCGTATGCTATACTATGATTTTAATGTACATATTGGTACATATTGCGTATATTTCAGATTTTTGTATTAGACCTCTGGACGTGACCGACACGGTGGCACCCGTGCCGAGGTAACTTATATTTTATTTGCTAGATCACGACACATGTTAATTTCTTCCCAACTGGAGTAAAGCACATGTGTAGTTTGTTTATTTAAAGTGCATAATTTTTATTACATACTAGTTAGAACAAATTTAGCTAGATTTTATATGAGACTAATTGCTGGGGCTTAGTCAATGAAAGGCTTTATCTTTTATCCACCAAAGTGCGGTACACTTATAGTTTAACTTTTCTCCACCAGTGTACACCACATGTGTGATTTAAATTATGCCACTTAAGTGGAGCACCATGCTGTTTATTAGACATGTTGGTATATTTTTAACGTGTAGCTTTTTGCCTGCTTGCAGCATAATTGTAACTTGCCATATTTTGTATACAGTTTATGTACACATAACTTTATATAGTGAAACCTCAGCACATGACCAGTTTGGCAGTTCCCGCGAGGGAGTAATTTTATTATTTCTTTTCTATTACAGTCCAGCATATGTGGAGTTAACCAGAGTGCCCTCCACCAGAGTGGAGTAATGTGTTTCTATTATACATGATAGGTCAAAGTGCCATGGTTTAACATATGACCAACTACTAGGGCACTGATAGTGGAAGTTAAATAATTTTTATCTACCAGAGCACAGTGCTTCATGGTAAAATTCGAATTTCCATCGATGATAGTACTACGCTCTGGTGGAGAGTCGCCGAACTAACGACCTCTGCCAACAGCTACAGTATAGCTATATCAATCTTCAGTGACTTCAAAGCTTAAATGGTCAAATTAAAATTTTCTGCCATAGCGAAAACAATATACTGTAGTGGAAAATCGTCAATCAACATACTGTACGCTCTGCAGACAGCTAAACATATCAGCTCAAATTTATCAAACATACATCATACATCATACATACAGCTAAAAACATCAAACCACATCATATGGTAATGTTCCATGACCAAATCACAACAAATGTCCCGCCATAGCGGGTTAGTGCTTCAATCTAGTGGAGAATTATAAAACTAACAAAAGCTCACATGATGAAATTCAAACTTCCCACGATGGCAGTGCCACGCTCTGGTGAAGAATCATTGAACTACATCATATGGTAAGGTTCCATGACCAAAAACACAACAAATTTCCCGCCATAGCGGCTTAGTGCTTCAATCTAGTGGAGAATTATAAAACTAAAAAAAGCTCACATGATGAAATTCAAACTTCCCACAATGGCAGTGCTACGCTCTGGTGGAGAATCATTGGACTACTGTACGCTCTGCAGCTACAGAATCACCAAACTACAGCGTCACTAGACTCATTACAACGCTCTCAACTCAACAGTGTAATGGCCTAGTGGTCAGCGTTGCGGCGCACCAACTTGGCGGCCCGGGTTCAAACCCCGGCAGTACACAGTGAAAATTTTATTCGTAAAAAATAACGCCAACTTGACTCACGTAGTAAGTTTACAGACGCCACGTGGTCAAACACATGGTAAAAGTGAGGTTAGGAAATTTCCCGCCACCAGGAGGCCGCCATCTTGGAGAAGGGGCGTGGCCTAGGAGGCCGCCATCTTGGAAAAGGGGCGTGGTCACATGACCAGTCCGACCAATCAGAAGCCAGCAAGGGGGCGGGGCGTGATGACGTCATCGGTCACGTGACCTGCTCTCGACCAATCAGAGGCCGTGTCCTATACTCTCAGCAGGCCTACTTGCGTTCTTGAATACATGGAATTGCTACGAATTGAATTAGTGTCAGAAAGATGTTCAAAGACAGATGACTGGTTTGTCTTAGACAATTGCATACTATCAGTTTTCGAAGCTTCCAAAGCTATAGCTTTGTTAAGGATATCATCAAAGCTGGTCAGGTTAGATTGTAGAATTTGTTCCCTTATCCAATTGTCTCGAAGCCCCCGAATAAATTGAATTCTAAGAAAGATGCCTGAAATTGAATTGACTTTCTCACACTCACATTTCATAGTGAATTCACAATCAGATATTTCCCTTTGAAGAACAGCGACCTAATTAGAAATTGATTCACCATTTTTCTGATACACATTTAAAAACTGATGTTAAGAAACTACTACGTTCTTTTTAGGAACTAGCATTTGAGTGAGGGCACTTTTAAGTTCGTCATAGGATAAGTTTTGAATGGGTTTGTCTGGGCCTAGGAAAGCTGATAATGCATTGTAATGACTTGAGCCAATTGAATTACATAAAAGTTGAGCAATTTGACCGTTATCTTTTAACCTTTTCATAGTGCAGTAGTTGCTTAAACGTTCTAGATAACAGGAGAACTTTTCTTGTTTTTGATTGAAATTTTCAAAAGGAGAAATGTTTATAAGTGTTAAAGTACCTTCAGATATCTTCCTTTCTGCAATAATATGGTTCATTAACATTTGCATTTGCTGTTGTTGCTGTTGAAATAAGGACATTAACTCTTTAAACTGATCAGCATCCATTTCTTGATTCTCAATTTTTAAACAATCCAATCAACAAAAAGTTGCAATTTAAACTACTGAATTAAATGTAGAATACTTGTTGGAAAAATAATAAGTAAAACTTTTACATCATTGAAAACATTGAAATCGTCGCCAAAATTAGTGTTGTGACCGAATTGTAAAGGTAGAAATAAGCACGCACTTGAGTGTAACATTTTATTCCTTGAACTAAATTATAAAGACATAAACAATAACAAACATCATATTAGAAATATATAAACAGCTGATTATCCATTATTAACATTATGTACAAAAGACAGACCATGTCAGTATTGTTGTATAAAAAAGAATAACGCGATTTATAAATATTTGTTTCATAGTTATCAGCAGCTTGATCGTCTTATAAAGGTACTAAAAAAATTTAATCTTAACTCTTGAAAAAGTATTTGCTTAAAATAAAATAGTATTAATATAAAATAAAATAATTTTTTAATACAATTTAATGTATTTTAAAAATTATAATATTACGAAGACGCAACTTTAAACTCAAGATCAAACCTTCCATTACAAATTTGTGAAAGATTTACATGTGTATATTAACCTCAACAGAATGACGGGAGTGATAAGGTATATATTTTTTTAATCTTTAGAAATTAAATAATGATTTTAGATATGTATAAGGAAATTCTATGTAATGTATGTAGAATAAAAATGAAGAATAAACAAATTGTTACCTACCACAAACATACCTACTCCCTTTTGAATTTTTTGAATAATTTGTTGAATCAACACAATGCAAGATGAATATGTTAAAGATCAATCAGTTCTAAGCATTTATACTATCTATTATGAGAAAATTTAGTTGCTTTCAGAAATTAGAAGGTTCGATTCCAGACCCAATTGCCATTTGTCATTGGGCTATCAGTTAATTATGCTTTCTAACAACATGTCGATGTTAGATAGTAACAAGACTGCGGTTTGGACCGTTCCCCGTCAAAACGTTAAAAAATTCCAATGGTGTAAATACACACTAAAATAAAAAATAAAACATTATTGAAGATCACCAAAGAACCATAACTATACTTTGGAAGGCTTATAATTAGTTTTCACATATTATTATTATTTCTGCAGGTTTTGCTCAATTTTAAGCAAACTTTGACGTCATCTAGTGTTGGAAAAAAGAGTTCTACTTTGTCGTTGGATAGACCAATAAACCTTCAATGGTACTGTAAATGTTAAAATGTTCGTAAATAAGAGCATAGTACCATACCAATGTTTTCTGGAAATTATATTTTGTCGATACAAATCTCTCTCTTTAATGAAAACTTATTAGATTAAAATATTGTGTCGTTTCAAATAAAATTAATTAATAGAAAAATAATTTAACATTGCATGGAAAAAAATAAACACAAAGGGTTAATTAATTGATTTATATGATAGAATCGGGGAATAATTCGTGCAACAGATGAACGCAGGTGTGGCCGCCACAATCAACGCTGCCCGCGGCAAGAAGTCTGGTCTAATTGCTGTGACCCGGCCGCTGAGGTTTTGTGTGTTAACACTCGCTTAAACCACCCGTGTCGAGCGAACCTGGACTGATGAAACGGCAGGAGCTAAACTAATTAAATCTCAGGGGAAAATATAACAATTATTGACAATTGGATTTTTTTATACACTTAAAAAGCAAATTTTACCATGGACTTTGGTGGAGTTATCTGATATGACAACGCGAACTACGTTAGAGTTTTGTAATCAGAAGAAATGCTGTATATTATGAATTACAGTGATTAAATTTATAAATTATGACATTTACGTTATTCTACAAGCACAAAAATCTCAAATGCCTAGATCAACCACAATGAAGATCTAGACAGTGGCCTTAGTCATCTATCCTTAAGGCTATAAGTTAAAATAAAAATTTGGCATTTTTGATTGAGAGGTTACAACCTGAAACCATGCCAAATTTGAATTCGCTATCCCACATGGAAATGGAAGAAAATGCGTACCCCCAATCAATGAGTTACGCTTGTGACCTTATTACAACGAAAATAATGTCATTTAGGTGAAGAGATGTATTAATGGTATGGAAATCTCGTGTTAGTTCTCCATTGAACCGGTAAATGTTCACGACGGAATTATCATGACGAGACTTCTATAAACACGACGATAAGTTATAAGAATTTCGTCGACGGATGCGGTAAAAATACACCGCCAAGTAAGTGTCAAGCTTAGAGCATTGGCAGAATTGCGTTATTACTCCTTGTACCTGGCGGCACTTACGGGAAGGACATCTTATGTGACTAACAACCTTTCAAGTTTCAATAAAGATAATATAAAAATTGTTATACAGTATATTATACTATATACAGGGTGATTGATATAAGTGTGCCAGTGGTTTTACTTGAAAATCGTTAGTAATATCGATAAAAGTTGGTAAACTCAGTGGACTTTTAGTTCTGCATTCTGTGTTGATTTAAATATTTTCAAAAATTCCGTCATTTTCTAAAATGGTGAACAACTCAAATATTTAAAATACGAACCCCAAATTTTTATGTCATTTTTGGATCGTACAAGTGGACATGTTTTACTGGACATTTTTGGATGTTTTACTGGACGATGGATCTTTGTACAATCTGTGTACAATCCACGTGTACGTGGGATCTTTGCGGAATTGTGTGCATTGCAGTTATATTTTGTAAATAAGTGACTACTGTGACTGAAATAGTGGCCATTCATGTTCGACAGTCAGCTGCAAATATCATAATGATAATAGAAAATCCTGAAGCGTTCTAGGCCTGGATGGCTAAAATATTTAAGCCTATGTAAGTATAATAATCCTTTATGTTTATTCTTCTTCTTCCTTCCTTCCATGGAGACAAGTCGGCCTTTTCATCGTGAGATCTGAAATCCGAATTAATCTTAATTATTTAAATGTTTCTTTTAAAGATTTACTTGACAGTGCAATAAGTGAGCATTAATAAATATTTTGAAAGTTAAATTTTTTCTTGGGTCAAGACATTTTTCTGATATGGACGCTATAGACATTTGTCCGTGATGTTCGAAGATAGTATCCGAATCGGATAATGCTGTCAATTGTGATTACTTTTGTAATACGTGGTTTCATTGTGCGTGTACAGATTTTTATTGAGTTTGTTCAATATTAACGTGGCTATATAAAAAGGTTACATACTTTGACGTCTGCAATTCCTTAGTGAAACTTAGTTAACTATAGTTTCGGCTATCACGTAGCCATTTTCAAAACTAAATACGAAGAACGTTTATTCCATTTTGCGAATTTCGTCAAATAAGTAAAATTACGCTGAACACAACACATAACATTTAGAAGTTTGCCGGCCGGCGCACGTCACTGAACTGCGCCATGAATAAATTAACGTGGCATTTAAAAAAATTAGCAATGCTTTAAGTTTGTAATAAAAAACTATTTAGCGTTGTTTGGTAATTAGTTTGAAGTAATTTTGTTCCATTGGAAAGATAAAGTTCTTGATAAAATACAGATTGTTTACGAACGCCGTTAAATAGAATTTACTTACTTAATTTTCTTACCATTAATATGGATATACATTTTCTTTATATTACTTACATAGACTTTAAGAAACCCCATTACAATTGAGTAAACACCCGTATTGACTAAGTCGAATATGTTTTACTTAAAAGTCTTTCGAAAGCACAAAAAAACTTATATATTGCTTCGACTTAAAAAAAATTAAATCATTTAAAAGATTATTTTTATTTCGCCTTTTACACAATTCTTTTTTTGAGAAAGTATCTTGTGAAAGGCAGGACCCTTTGACACCAAGTCACAGGTGGTGGCACAAACTTTTGATGATTTGTACGCTATAAACCAAGATCAAAGTGTACTTATAAGCGAGATGCTTCAGTGAGAGCCTTTGATACCCCGTATTTTATTCAAGTTAAAGATTAAACATGAAACATTTCTTTCATTACGCCACGTTAACATCAAAGATGTTTCAGAGTCCTTATATATGTTTATTAAATATTCAGGATGTTTGAAGAAAAAATTAAGCACCTTTTTATAAAACTTTTATTAAGTCATACTGCTATTAAAACTTTGAAAAGAGCTCAAAAAGGAAATAATAAATGAATTTTAAATTTCAAAATATACGAAAAATAGTATTTTTGAAGCCACGTAGACATTTTATATCTTAATTGATAAACCATTAACGGAAAAGAAAAAAACATTCTGTGCCGTAAAATGTATGTATGTAGAATCTATTTATTTCATAACTTAATATAATAATAACTCTTTACTAGTATGTTAAATTTTTAATTTAATAACGCCCAATATTATGATAATGTCCTATTTTACAAATATTTTAACTAAAAATTTTATGATACAAAAATATGTTAACGAAAATAAAACTTTCCTTGGTTTTAGCTTTAGATTAGAATAATATTTTCCAAAAAGAATGAAATACTTTTTAAACATTTTATTGTGATATTGTGTAGACAGTTACGCTACAATAATTGATACAAGTGCCAGGAAAGTGTTTGGGAACCAGGAGTTGGAGAGATGTTCTTGGTTGTACTGCGGATAATCTTTGTCGTTCCCCCGAGTGATGTTCCGTGTTTAAACTCTTATACAAGTTTTACTTTGTATTTTAATCAAACATGTTTGGCAATAAATTTAATGGAACTGTGCAGGCGAAACAATCATCAGTGTACTAAATCTTACATCAACACACAAAAACCCGAAAGATTTTGTTATAATTTCATTAAAAAGTTTTGTTATACTTTTATGATTTCTCAGTAATTTCATTACATAACTATCATAACACATTTTAAAACATGCGATTCAACAAAGAGTGGTAAGCAAAACAGTTTTTAAAACTGAGATTTGTAATTGGTGATAAAAAATTGGATTCCATGAGATTTTTCATAACCAGAAGAGTTGAATTTTATCTCAATAGTTACATATTTTTCTCAACTTCAGTAAATAAATGAAAAATATGAAACCATCGAGATAAAATTCAACTTGACCAACAGTTCTTGAATGTGGACCAGCCAGTCATAATACGGCTATAAATCTACGATGGAAACTATTTTATAGGTCTCGCTTAGAGAATATATTCATTGTTACAACTTGAATAATCTACAAAAGGTCACTCTAATAGTTAAAATGAGGGTGATTACTAAACTTTTAATTAAAACTCATTTCTATAAATGTTTAACACAAAATGTCAACGAATTGTTTATTGTCTATCCAGTATTTTAGATGAAATGAATGATAATTGTTGAGAAATCAATTAGTCACATAGATAATATAAAATAATAAAATTATTATTTTTTTAAATTAATTAATTAAACAATTCAAATATACAACAATAATTAATTTACCCTGGAATGTTATTGTGAGTTTTAAAATCTATATACAAGTAAAGAAAAAATCTAGGTTAGTTTGATACATAAATTAATTAGTCCTTATTGAAAACACCTGTGCAATTACTAATAAGTAATTAATTTTTGCTAATGGAACTATATTGAAACTCTATTTCTTTAACTAAAAGTGCTTTGTTTATTTGGAAAATAAACGGAGATTATCTTGCTGATGAAGCTATTAATTATAATAATTGGTTTCCCGACTCCCACGAGGCCGAAGGAACGGTCGTTTGAAGTTTAATGGCTTTGGCAACAATTATCATGAAAGCCACCGAACAGAGCCTCACTCGTACCTGAGTCTCGGGTTGCGGTCGCAGCTCCGATTGCTCGGTACCCACCGGCTATCGACTAACTAATGTGATTGTTGTGGTTCTAAGGATTAGAAAAAAAACAGTGCGAACTATGATGCAAAAGCGAAAACGCTGAAAATCGAGGCTGTTTTATAGGAAATGTCAGATTAGCTTGTAATTAGAATTATTGTTTAGTAAATTATTGCAGATATTTTTCCATCACTGATTAGTAAAACACTGTTCACTGTTTTTACTAATCAATGATGGAAAATGTCAACAATAATTTACTGAATAATAACGTAAACTCAGCATCACCAACAATAAACGTTAAACAAGGAAGTAATTAGAATTGTTTTTGAAAGGTATATACAGGGTTAGGCAAAAGTCTGGACACCCCCAGTTAATTTTTTAACACGTTGCAGTAGGAAAACTAAACTCAGCACATGTTGACAACATGAAAAACTGCACTTTTTCATCAACTACACAACTTTGCCCCTGCCCCCAAAATGGGGTATTTTGGGGGCATCCCCAAATTTTCAAATGTAAACCCCTATTGAGTGACCCCTCATTTTAAACGGTTTATCAAGAGAAATTGAATGGCACAAACCGGATGTCGATATCTCATCTCTAACCAAAATGGCAGCCATTTTAAAATTCGAGAAGGGTAAATTGACATTTGTTAAAATTAAATCGGAAAATAGCTTTTTAGAATTTATAATTTCTAGAATTATTTTAGAATTGAACCTAGTAGCAGAAATGAACTAGGTAGTAAGTTCAATTTCAATGTTCAATGAGATATCGACCTCCGGTTTGCGCCATTTAATTTCTCTTGATACACCGTTTAAAATGAGGGGTCACTCAATAGGGGTTTACTTTTGAAAATTTGGGACTGTCCTCAAAATAGCCCATTTTGGGGACAGGGGCAAAGTTGTGTAGTTGATGAAAAAGTGCAGTTTTTCATGTTGTTAACATGTGCCGAGTTTGGTTTTCCTACTGCAACGCGTTAAAAAGTTAACTGGGGGTGTCCAGACTTTTGCCTAACCCTGTATTTTAATTACAATATTTAATTGCTTACGTGTATAGTATTTAAATGTCGTATTACTGCTACTATCCTAAGAATAAAGAAGCTATTTCTGGCCAGAGAATGACTTAAATCTTTTGTTATTCATAGTAAATCTTTAAATTAAAGAAGACCTTACAAGCTTATGACTATCTGAACTCTAGATACGTAACTATGAATTGAATGATTGATTATTGATGGTAATGAAGCACAGCAATATAGTAGGCCCTACAATTGTCATTACTGAACCAATCAGTTATAACATATGTATTGAGAACTATTATCACCGTAATGTATGATCATCTCACTGAACTGTGGGTTGGTAGGTAATCGGTTACTAAATATTGAACTAATTTTGGTTTAGTATAAGAACTAAAATTTATCATGTTCAAATTTAATGTTCAGGTCGAAACATTAAAATCCTCCTACATTACACTGAGGACAATTGGATACCTCCATTGTAGGAAATAAACTTAAATTAAATAAATAATGTTAAACAATTACAGTACTTCATTTTTAAGGGCAAGCATAACAGAAAGAAAGCAATGCTAAGTCAATATATAGGGTGGAATGAAGTTTGTATTAAACGTTTTATGAGGATAAATTAGACTTTGATCAAACTGTATGTGAAATTTTTCAAAAGATTGTGGCTGTCAGGGTATTTTTTCTTCTTAATTATTCTTTTTATACTGGCTACTCTAATTCAAATACTATCACAAAAAAAAATCTTTCATGTTTACCAAAATTTCGTTCCTAGATTTATTGTAACATCCTAACTAATATAATATTAATTACATATTCGGATTCTCTATAAAACTTGTATAAAAAATAAAGAAATTTATCACAAGTATAACTACTGTCGGGAACTAATGCCCTAGCAAGACATTACTTTCAAGTAACACATCCCATCTTGCTTTACGTTACTTTTTAAAAATTTTTAAATCGATCTTTCAAATATTTTTTATTTTATTTTTACATGTATTGAATTGCATGGATTTTATTAGTATGGATTTTATAGAGAAGTTAAACCTCTCTATCGTATCCACTAAAACAATTGGAAACCCCAAAATAGTTTTTGGGGCCACATTGATTATTTACAAAAATTATATAATTGTTGTATTGGTTGGTTCTAATCTTTTGACGGTTATATGAAACCGTTTAAGGTTTTTCTTAGACATTGAAACGTTCATTTTACTATACATTACTCATGGAGGTTTGTTAATAATTTTCAGTGTAAATAATCAAACTTTCATTAGTAAAACCAGGTTGAATCCAACTTTTAAATAATTTGTTACTTGTAATTTATGGATAAAAGATGGCTTTATCAACGGAGAATATTTATTTCTATAATAAAAATTCCCTCTGGAATATTTCTTCTACACAGACTAGCGTCGTATTGTAAAACAGCTTATTTTGGTATAATTCAGCTACATTTATCATATGGATTGAAGGGTTGTGCAGATTGTAAATTTTCAAGATTATTCATTCTTAATAATAAATCTGTACAAATCTTAGGAACGAAGAGAATCGTGCCGAACAGTTTTTCGTACTTTGAAAATCGTAGCATAAGCTTTTCTGTATATCAAACAATTAATTATGTTCTAAAAAAATGCGACTCAACCTTTTGCACAAAATTTTATAACTTCGATACAATAAATAAAATTTATTTAGAACTGCGACTTTCACAGACCGGTTAATTTTTTAAATGTCTCCAGAGCAGCCCAGGAAAATGGTTAAAATTTTCTTGCCAGAATTAAACAAATTCGAACACGAAATATTTTTATATATCTTTTAGAAATTAAGAAATAGAATGTTTGAATAATCAAATACAAATCAAAGTTTGACTATATATTGTTTGGTTTATGTGCACTGCCAGTTAAATTTAATTGTGAATATATGAAGTTATTTCTCATTCCTCATAAACTTGTGTATCTTGTTATGGATTTCCAGTACAGTATATTGGAATCTTCATAAGCAGCAGGAGCTACTATTTAAGAATATCTTTTTGGAAACTAGTAAAGTAAATACTGTAATACAGGTTGAAAATAATATGAAATTTTTATTTATAAATAAAGAAACAAAGAACTACGACCATAGAGAGCGTTTTAATTAATTGACCATGTATAATGCGGATGAACTGACACAAAGACTAATCTTTCATCTGAGAATCAAAGGTTTTCACTAAACTGCATCAGGCGGTAATGGTCGTTTATTATATACTAGAGATTATTGAAATGTACACTCCCGCCTCAACGAACAAGGGTTTTACTTCAATTGCAAAAATATTATATCAACAATACTTGGCTTCTCGTATTTTTTATGCTAAATAGTTGAAGTATCAATTAGATTTGATGCAATAGTTTAAAAACTTAAGGAAATGTAAATATATTAGTAAATGGTATTAAACGAAATTTTTTCATTTTTGTTTTGTTTGAATAAATCATTTAATTAAGTAGGCTTACTACTTCCTGGTAAACTTGTTTTATGAATTCCATGTAGACAACCCATAACATAAGATATAGGACATATGTGATTATTATTTCATGGCATTGCTGAATAATGTGAATAATGTTATCTTGCATGTATGTATTATGTACAATACAGATTGTTTCATATCCATAGTAATATGTCCTGTTATTTCTTTTGCAGCTACTATGATTTAAATAAAAGATTAATTTAACATACGTGTCGATCTCTTGTATTAAACTACAGTAAAATAGTTTTATGAGGGTGTTTAGCGTGGTCTAAATATTAAAGTCATAGGTCCACTTAAAAAAGTATATTTATCAAAAGAATGATTCATCATTATAAATTCGTATAATATTGATGACTGATCATTTGACTATTGGTTATCGGACGACTAACTGGGATGCGTTGCGTTTGTGTCATTGCACATATTTATTTCTCTTTCTTTGATATCAGTGTATGTGAATAGGTAAAATTTGTGTAAATACGTATTTTATTTCATCGGGCTGAAATTAGACAAATAATATTAAATTATATATCTGGTGTCCATAAAAGAACTCCGTAGCTTGAATGCAGTAGGTTAATTATTACAGCAATTTAATTTACACTATTCACCACAGTATGATTGATGAAACTGAAGGTAGCCTCATCAAATTTTAAAGCTCAGAATGATTATTGTTAAATGTATAGAAATTAACTTACCATGTATAAAAAAAGTTTTTCCCAATAATGATAGTTGACAATTCACTGTAGAATTCTGTAAAGACGAAAAAATACATTTTAACGCACATATTTACTTAGACAAAAATGTCAGACACAAATCTTTCCAAACAAATCTCCACTGAGTCACTACCGTCTTCTTGTACGAGATTACTTGAATGTTTAAGTAGTCTATGTTCTGTTGTGTTACATGCTACTTAAACAGGTCTTTAATCTGACAAACCCACGTCAGATCTTCGTTTAAACATTTAAATTATGTAACATACGTATATGCCAAGTAATGGAAAGTTTCCCACAAAAAAAGTGTTTTTTGTAACTAGTAATGATTGGCGTTGGTTCATTTACTCCATAATTCTAAAATAAATTGTAAACTATAATTGACACGCTTCATTTTTACATTAATTAGTTAAAGGTTCCTAAATAATCAAGTTGACTATTTGTAATCAAAACTTAACGAGTTAAAAATTCAGTTTATATATATTTTTTTGTAAATATTTAAAAATAAACTGCTATCCCATGGAAACTATGGCGTTCTTTTATGGAAACATGTATTACACCCAATCCCAAACCAGTCTGCAAGATGCCGCGTGGCTCGATGAACTACGGCCACATTTATCACAGAGATCGCATCGTTACCTGCCATATCACTGTCGCTGTTAGGCTACGGCCACACATGGCGACTTAGTCGCCGCGACACAAACGCCGAAAAAGTGTGATACATTGAATCAAATGAAGGCGGCCACACAAGGCGACGCGCGACGTGCAATGTATCACATTTGTTTCTTTGTCGCGGCGACTAAGTCACCATGTGTGGCCGTAGCCTTTAAGTTGTCCTCAACTAAACAATTATTCGACAAATAAATTCTAATTTTAAACCAGTGTTGTCGATCCATACACAGTAACATGCGCATGTAGTGTGGTCTTAATATTTTATGGTTTTGCTATAACTATCACTTTTTAGTTACTCCACTTTAGTTTTGTTGTTGTCTGCATGGAAGTATTTGTTCATGATATTTGCCTCCTGGACAAGGCATTACAACAACGTCTAGTCCCATCTCTTGTTTGTTTTTACAGTTTTTTGCATGAAAAAATCTTTCATTTACGTAATTGAATAATTTATGATTTGAGATGTGGTAGGCGTAACCTCACTGCAAGTTGAAAACTTTCGGTAGAGTAGGTGCACATATTTTTTATATTATAATATTGTAAATCATCCTATTTTTAATGTATATAAAACGCACTATCGTTTTCATGTTACGCTGTTTGGATTACATAATTGAAGCCATTGATGGTTTAGTTTAACGAGCCCCTAGCGAGTAACGGCCCCGAGACGCGACAGGTGGAAACTCGGCCGTGTAATGTCTGAGCCAATGGCTAATAAAAGTTTTCTCACGGACCGCTTCGTGCTTACAATTAACCCAAGCAATAAAGCATTCATAAGCATCTATACAGGCACTTCACAAAAACATGTTTATGCTGGTTATCACAACAATTATGTTTCATTTCTGTACACGATTAAAATCGGCTCTGCCCATTAATTAGCATGAGAAAAATCTATTTGTTAAAAACATGTTTTGCTTTACAGCTGTTAGCTGTACAGATGAAATCATTTCATGTGAAATCATTTACCTCTTTGGAATATGCTCTAGAATAAGTTTATTTTCTAATTGCTCTGTGCCATAGTTAAAATCCTTTAATATATTTCAAAGAAATTAAATTTCTCATATTTTAAATATTTATTAATATTATTTTTTAAATTGTCATATTTTATTATAAAATAGTGAGCTTTTGCCTTATTTCAAATGCCAGCCTCCAGATACCTAACTGTTCCATTCTGAACCAATTTGCCTCGCTGCTTATACCAATCATAATGATATTTTGTCTAACAAAGCTTGAAAATAACGAGCAAGTTAAACTTTTCTTTATTAAACTTATTAAAAATATATTTATTTTAATTATAAAATGGAAGAACTTTGTTTTGGGAGTCTTTTTAGACAGACGACTCGTTTACAAACAGACCCCAACTATCTATATATTAATACGCAAACATGTTTCATTTCCTCCTTTTTTCTCAGCTCGTGTACATTGTAGGAGAAATCCGAGCATACCGTTACGCTCCTTTCACACATCACGGTTTTGCCCGTACGATTAAAAATCGCACGGCGGACGTTTCAATAGAATCTTATAAGACCTTTCACATAGGCATGGCGACGGTTTTTAACCAGCTCCCACTTACTTGTACGGTGTGTTGGACGGTTTTTAAATCGTACGGTTTTTTCCCGCACGGCTAAAAACGTGATGTGTGAAAGGAGCGTTAGAAAGGTATAGTAATGTAGATGAGCAGAATCACATTTTAATTCACATCGGACTCCAGGGCTACGGATCCCCACAGGCTTTCAAAGTTCCAATGTTAATCTTATGGAGAAAGGAGAATTGAATGAATCATTAGACAGCTGTTGTAAAAACAACTGCTAGAAAATTAGGAAGAACCAATGCCTTGGGAAGAACAGATGTTTTAGTTCTAAACTGTTTTTAGATTCTTGGGTCCAGATCAACTGAAATTTTGATCGAATTTCGATCAGGAGTCGATCTCTAGTTCTGGTAAATTGACTAACATTCAATGAATTTATTTTTCCTAATAATACGAGCGATTCTGAGTTGAATTTTTATGCCTGATAAACGTTAACATAGCAGTTTCATTTAGAACATAAAGATGAAACTATAAAGTTTTGATTAAACGATCAAATGATATGACCATTCGCTTTGCACGTTCGTTACTGCATTGGCCAGCATAGAAGTTTAATTCATGCCCATTAAAATATCCATAACATACGTAGCTGTAATGAACGGTCATAATGTAGTCAGTCATTATACTGCCTTGCAATATATTTTGATATTACCTACTTGCATGCGATTACATCACCTGTTTATTTTATAATGATACTAGGTCGACTGATTCATCATTTTCATGTATGCAATATTACATAAATTTATGATAATGGATTAGAACAACAGAAAAAATGTATGTTTTTTTCCTTACTTGAGTCTAGTTTAACACAAATGTAAAGGGATAAGCGTGGTAGAAAAGGAGTGGTTAAAGAGACGTGTCTACTAACTGGTTATTAAGATTGAAGTGGTCGAGGCCAGCTTTCTTGTACTTGAAGTTAATTGGGAATTATTGGAAATGGCGGGAAAATTAACCCGGTGTTGGAAATTGTGGTATTTTGAAAGTTTGTGTTATAGTTATAAAATAGAATTGTCCACTAATAGTATAACATAAATTCATCTCTTGAACTTGAATTAATTAATGCAAAAAAATATAGAGAAAAAAAATATTTGGCATACTGTAGACCTTTGCAACAACAATGTCCATTTGACAATTAATAGACAAAACATCATATTGTGCAGTGTGTATTATCAATATATGGGTTATTTAAATTGCTAAAAAGCAAACATAAAAGTAAATTTTAACAACATTTGACTGGACTCAATATAATTATATCGTATATATATAATATACGATGATTCTAGAAATCAGAAATTTTTAATACTAAATTATGGAGCAGTTTTCCTTAACATAAACCGCATTTGCTCAGTTACTTGTTGTTCTGTATTTATGATCTTGATTCGATACTATAAATTTTTCAATTATTAATAATTTTCCATTTTTTTTTTAAATTGCAGTTTCAAGATATTTGCTTTTCAATATTAAAATGGCTGCAATTTTTTCAGTAAATTCATATTTGTGTTTTAAAGATCCATGCAATAAATATGACCTTAATAATCAACCAGTTACAGAAATAAACATGATGAAGAGTGAAAAATTTAAAAATAAAAGTTTTTAATAGTGGCTTAGTGAAGCTGAATTCAAGAAGATTTTGCAGAACATTTATTTATGATTTATTTGTATAGGTAAAATGTGAATATAAATAGGTAGTCACAGATTTTTGTGACACAATGTATAGACCCAATCTCAAAATATATTATGATCGATAAATTACGCAATAGTAACATAAACAATTAAGGTTTAAACACTAATTACATATAATAATGACACCCATAAACTAAAACAAAATCACACCACACAATATTTTGGCTCTAAAAATTAAATCACATTTATTAATTAAAATGAGTTAATTAAATTGATAATAGATAGGCGTGTTAATCGTGCCTTAGTTAATCTGGCTCGTTTGTAAACATATGTAATTAAGGTAATTAATAACGAAACTTGGATCATCATGTTGAAGATTAAATCTGCCTGTTATCTAAAGTTTGAATATGTTTGAATAGTTGTGCTAATTAGAGTTCGACTTGTTTGGCTAATCAGTGGTCCACGATGACAACTGGACTTTATCTTTAGTGATGAATTGTAATAAAAATGTATTATTTGTTAAAAATTACCAAATAAAGGGATTGTTTAAATTTAAAGATATTTGTTATTGGAACTGTTTAGTTTATTTAAACAAACTTTATTTAATTATTTTGCTTTGTGTACTTTTTCGATTATTCTATTAATAAAATAGATTACTACACCTAAAATTTAATTAATTTTCATTAGCTACAATATCATGAACTGGGCTGCATATCTGTAAAAGGTTGTAAAGTACAGAAGAATATAGGCTGTTTAAATCTTGCCACGATCAAAATACTACTACATCCCAACAAAACGTAGTAATACATCCACCACATGAGTTTTCTAGCTACAAAACCATGAAGCAGCTCTAAGGCTCCTCCTACGATAAAAGAATAACTTAAGTTGCAACAGTACAGGACTTTTGCAATCTCACTTAAATTCGAAAATCGTTCTATCCAGAGATCCACTGCTATCTTGAAGATAAAGGGGATTTATTTAGATCATAAAACTTTATGATGAAACATTTTTCTTAGTTTAGTTTCTTATTATTCATTCTTTTGTTCTTACAAATATTTGTGTTTAAAATATGTGCGATTGATTATATACTTTAACTGAAATTTTCATATGTATTCAATCCAAAACAACTTATGGACAGCACAAACTAACCCCTAAAGCAACTACAAGGAAATGTCAAATATGTTAGTATAAAGTCATTTCGAATTTAAAAATATTACTAACCAACGATTAAAATAAAATAATAAATTATGCTAAAAAAATCAAATAATAAACTTAGTTACTTTTATATTTAAGACATTAACTTAGTTACGTCTTACTTTATCTTGAAAAGAATGCTGATGCTTCAACTTAATTGTTTATATATATATATATGTATATATATATATATATATATATATATATATATATATATATATATATATATATATATATATATATATATATATAAGTAGATAGTACTATGGGGTTCCTAGGACACTTTTGGAGACAATCAAAAATCAAACAAATTTCACAGTTTTTTAATACAATTATGCAATATTTTTGCCATTTTTTGGCCAATTTGTAGTCTAACATTATTCTAATTTTTATGAAAAATATGCAAATTTCATGAAATTTTTTACAAATATGCCTAAATTTACATAAAATTGTCTTCAGAATAAAAATTTTTCTAAAACAAGTAAAATTTTGTCGAATACTGAATAATTATTCAAATTAAACTAGAATAGTTTCTTTATCATCAAATGTTTTAATGTTTGTAATAATTAAATGTAAATCTTTCTTATTCTATTCTTTAACTGTTTTAATGAATGAATATTTTAAGTTATATTAAAAAAAAAATTCAAATTTTATATATTTTTTTTTGAAATCTGAAATTATCATGGTCCCAGGTCAAAATATATACTAATTATAGTAATTATTGTGCAAATTTAATAAAATAAACCTATTTAGTTCATAAACTACGATTTCAGTTGTTAAATAATGAGTCTTGTAGAATATATTGGTTGAGAACATTCTCTTATCACTCTTATCTCTCTTATCTGACCGTTAAAATAATACTTCCTGTCACAAACTCCAATACTTTAAACTATTATAACTTTATTAATAATTAAGTTATCTTTAATCTGAAAATTGTATTGAATTTAATATTTTTTTCTCTTTGATATAATACCTCACAACTTAGGTTTTAAATGAGATATAAGTTTTTTTGTTGTTTCTTAAATTCATTAATATGTTAATTGATTTATTTGTAAAAGTATTTGAAACAAATGTTTAATTGGTTGATTTATGATGGGCTATAATGTATTAATAGGATTAAAAATGATATTTATTTAGTATAGGCAATTGTTGCACTATCTAGTGGAATAGTCATGAACTACTAGCGCTTCAACTGATAAACCCATGCAGTCTTATCACTCAACGGAAGTCTGGTTAGCTCATTGCTAACGTTCAAGTCTCATATGCCTGAGGTTCCGAGTTCAAATCTCGAAACTTCGGGCATAATTTATTGAGGACATAGTTGAAGTCCAGTGGTTGGTGGAAGGTCTTTATCCGAGTGGCCATAGGATAATGACTGTGAAACAAGCCGTGTGACAAGATACTATGGTGGGTGCACCCTTTGCCTCATCCATTTCATCCTTCATAATCACCAATCCATTTCCATTAACCACCAATCTATTTCCATTAATCATTTCAATCAATCGCCTATCGTCCATCCCATTAATACAACATTACACTTACAACACCGCACACTAAAAAATTCAAATAATACACTCTCCTCCACCTAGCACAAAAAATCTAAAAATCAAATAATTCAATAGAACCTGAAATGATGCCCCTGGGGACATAAAAACCTGGAATGTGGCAGTGATGGGTTCAAATTCAAAAATACAAAATATCATAAAAGCTAGGTGGTAGTGACGAGTAACTAAGGCGCCTATTCTGAAAACACGCACACTTACAACACTACACAAAATACACCATCATATCCATTCATTTTGTTTTATTTTTGTAAATTTAAAGCTTTTTTAAAACAAGTAAATTTTAATATCTGATTTTTAAGAATATAGATTAATTTATTTCAATTATATCATTTTTGATTATATTATATTCAAGTAATTTTTCAGATACAATAATAATATAACAATTTGTTTTACTAGTAGCTACTATATCATAATCAAAATCTGCATTAATAATAATATCATTTTTTGAACTTGAAATATTTGTTGGATTTTTTGTAGTATCAATTACATAAATTGGTCTATTTTCTAGAAATTCTGTTGGATTATAATACATTTTACTACTATTATAATAAACTTTTTTATAATCTTGATACATTTCATACATAATTCTAAATTTTTCATTGAATATGTCAAAGTTTTCCAATTCATCAGGGTAATAATGACCATTTAGTTTTACTCTTATATTTTTTATATACATACTATCAAATTTAGAAGTATCATATAACTGATCATTTGTTCTTGATTTTTGAAATCCAATTATAATAAATTTTGGATTATAAATATTTCTATAGATATTTGTTATATCCAAACTTAAATTCTTTCCTGTAATATTTTTTTGTTCAATGCATTGCCAATGATTAAAATGAAAATTTACTTTTTCAAATTTGCTTAGTTCATTAATTAATTGAATTTTACTTGTTGTTTTGTATTCAATTATAGGAACTCTAATAAAAAAATCATCAACTGTTATTTTACCTTCAGCTGGTAATGTTGCATTATCATAAGTTCCATCAGCCTTTTTAGTTTTCCATCTAAAAATTGCATCATTATCTTGTGATCTAATAAATGTTATATTAAAACCTCCTTTGTATATTGGAATATTTACATTTTCAAAAAATCCTAATCCAAAATGAGATAAATTACCAATTGCTTCAAATGCTTTACTAAAATTTGATTCAAAACCATTATTAATTTGATTTATTTCTGATTTTGAATAAGTTATAGTACCTTTAATTGTACTTAATAGACCAGGATATTCAATTTCATCAATCAATTTATTATGTTTTCTAACTTCAATTTTTGAAAATAAAAATGGAACAAAATTATCAATTAATTTTATATTAGCACCATTATCATATGCAGTTCCATCAGATTTAGTCAATTTACCAGATATATAAAATTGAAATTTAGAAGTACAAAATCCATCTCCAAAATCTATATTAAATTCAGTTTTTTTATTAGGTTCATTTAAATGTAATTTAGATAATGGATAGAAATTTTTGTATTCAGCTCTTTCAATATCATTTATATATTTTTTGTAATCAGCCATTTATTAAGGATAATTTTTTAAATCAAAAGCTTTTTTAAAACAAGTAAAATTTTCATAATTTAATTTTTATGATTTTATAATGTCAAATTTTATTTATGTATCAATTTCATTTTTACTTTTAAAATACTCAATTTCTGTAGCATGATCAAGTATAAATTTTGCTGATATTTTTTGATGTTCTAAAATTAATTCCCAATTTAATGTAGAAGCATAATCATGAATGAAATATTCAGTTAAATCTTGATATTTACAAATCAAATCAATATAATCTTTTAGTTGATAATTTATGAATTCAGTAATAAAATCTATAGTTAAATTTTGATGTTGAGCAATTTTTTGCCAATTTAATTTATTTTGAAACAATCTCATCATATTAATACTCAATTCATATTTTTCAGAAATATCATCCCAATCATCTTTGTTTAATTGATTTTGGTTTCTGATAATGAATAAATCAAATGAACTGTATAGAGCCATTTATTAGGGAGAAAATTTTGTAAAACAACTTTTCTTTGAATTACAAATACAACATTTTGATTTAATTATATTTATATTTTTTAATTTTATTATCTGAATATCTTTAGAATTAGTTTTTTGTTTACATTTAAGACAATAAATCAACTCCATTTATATAAAATAAATTATTGTAATTTATCTATATCTCCTTTAATTAGTATTATTTCTGCATTTAATTCTTTTATTGATTTATTGACTCCATCAAATAGAAATTTTAGTTCTTTTTCTAATTTTTCTTCTAAATTTTCAACATGTTTTCCAATATTAATTAAAAATTCTAAAATTTTATTTAAATCTTTTTTAGTTTCTGAATAATCACTACCAATTTCAATAATTGAATCTAAAACTTCATCTAATTCTGACTTAACTATAACATCATATTTATTTATACTTGGTTTTACATTAACAATTCTTTTACCATTAATATTTATATAATTTTTTGATAAACCAATAGCATTTACTAAATTTTCAGTCTTTTTTACATGACTTTTAAAACTTTTACTAAAATTATTAAAAAATGTATTTAATTTGGAATTTATATAATCTTCTTTAATATTAATTGGATGTTTTTTCTGTCTTCCAAACAGATCAAATATATTTTGTGAATCCATATTTATTAAGGATTAATTTATTTATTATGTTATCAAATTTTTTATTTTTATTTAATTCATTTAATATAAAAATACATAAATGACCACAAATTGGTGGATCATTATAATTTTGAATTTGATTATTATTATAAAATATATTATCTTTTCCTAAATATTTAACTAATTCTATTGGTGGTTTATTAACTATATTTCCATATGAATCAAAATAATATTTAATTTTATCTTTTTTATAATAACAAACCCAATGAGTTCCATTTCCATCAAATGAATCTAAATTTATAATTCCACATTCAAATTTATTAACTTTATTAGGTAATATATCTCTCATAAATACACCTCTAAAATATTTTATATTTTTACACAATTTTTCTAATTCACCTAATGTTAGTGGTTCAAAATTTTTTTATAATTTTGTTTCATATATTTTAATGTTTTTTTATCTAAACCAGATCCTTCTACATTTTTTAATTCATGATCTAACCAATCAACAAAATTTCTAAATTTAGGAATTATAGATTCTTTTACTACTTTTGCTCCCTTTCTAACATTTGGTGTATAATTTTTAACTATAGGTATATTATCAGCAAAATCTAAAATTTCTTTTAGTAATCCACCATTTTTTATTTCTTTTAATTGATTATATGAAAATTCAAATCTTAATCCTTTATTTAATTTTTTATGTTTATTTAGATTAATTTGTCTTTTAGATAATAATATAATATCTTTTCCATTTTCATTAAATTGATCAATATTAAATTGAATTATAACTGATCTTTTATTTTTAAATGCTAATTTTATTTTTGATTTTTGATTATCTGTCAAGTTTATATTTGTTTTTTCCATTTATTAAGAAAAAAATTTATAGTTTTTTTATAATATAGATTAACTTAATTAATGAAAAATTTTATTAAAATTTTAATCCTACTTCTAAACCCATACCAAATTTTCTTTTCATCCACATAGCACCTGATGTTGGTAATGCAACTAATCTTTCACCAATTCCATAATCATTTGATGTTACTATATCCCATGCTTTATCTTGTAAAATATTATCAGCTATTTCATTTCTAGATTTTGTATCTTTATGATCTCTATAAAATAAATCATGTTCTTTAGCAGCTTTATCTAAATCATTTATTCCAGGATCACCTCTTTTTACTCTTTTATTTAATTTAGTTCCAGGCCCTAGATATTGATAACCAGGTACATGTAATTCAAAAGGTAAATTATTTATAACATCATTTAAAATACCTGATCCATCTTTTAATAATGGTGATGAAATATTTGCCAAAATTCTTTTTAAATACTTAATTCCTTCAGGTTTTTCAATTAATTCATCTAATTTATTTGATATAAAGTCTTTAATTGCTTTCTTTTCATTTAAAAAATTATTATTACCAGCTTTTTCTTGTGCATATATATAATTAATAATATTATCTAATTTATTTAAATCATCTATAAATCTATATTCAATTTTATTTTCTGTATATTGTCTGATTCCTGAACCTTCAATTTCCCCTTTTAATTCCCAAATATGTTTAATTAAATTAATATATTTATCACCTTTACTAGATTTTGGTTTTTTACTATTTGGATCATTATTTTTATAAATTGAATTAGTTTCCCATAAAATCTTTGAATAATTATTTAAATCATCTTGTGTATATAAATTATTATCTGGTTTCTTTTCATAAGTTAACAATCTCCATAATCCATGTGTTCCATTATATTTTTTATCATCAATTATTAAATCATCATTATCAATTACAGTTATTTTATCACCAATCATAAATGATTTTTTATGTTTATTCCAATATAAACCAAATTTATCATCTTTTGTTCTTGGTAAATATTTTTGTGCTAATGGACCAATAATTTTATCTAATGTTTGAGGTGAAATTAAGTTTGGGTCAATAAATGTCGATTCTTCTTGAATTATTGGCTGTCTGATTGGTCTAAATGGAGTACTTGAAGGTAAATTTAATTCTTCAGTTTCTGGTATTGATATATTAGCAAAATTATTAACAACAGGTACCAATTCCATTAGGTTTTTATTTTCATTTAAGACTTCACCAATTTTATTTTCAACTTTACCAATCGCTGATGTTATAGGTTCATATGCTTTTTGTTTAATTTTTTCATAATTATCTTCAATTTTAATTTGATTTTTAAATTCTTTTATTAATTTTTTCTCAATATCATCTAATTTTTTAGCTTCATTAACAGATATCTTATCCATTTATTACAAAGAAAAATTTAGGTTCAACACAAATCATGTTAACATAAACACAAATCATGTTAACACAAAAACAAATCATGTTAACACAAACACAAATCATATTAACACAAAACATAAATCATGTTAACACAAACACAAATCATGTTAACATAAACATAAATCATGTTAACACAAATACAAATCATGTTAAACACAATTTATTTTACTTTATTTCTGTAATTTTCATTAAATATATAAATACTAATGAAATAAATAATACTAATAAAATAAATATTCTATCAATTATTGACTCAAATATACAACAAGCCATTATCATTATTTAATATCAGAAAAATTTTTCATATATTTTCCATCATTTGATTTTTTCAATAAATTAATAGTTAAAAATCCATAGTCTTCTTTCCAACAATCATTACAAATAGTTTTAAATTTATCAAATTTCATATCTGATCCAACAAAATTATTATATATTTTTTTCATATAATATTCATTTTGTTTTAAAATGCATAACATATTTAAATTATTTCTAATTAATTGCATATCAACTTTTGAATAACATTGTGATAAATAAATACATGATATATTTTTATGTCTACCCATTATAAAATATTCTTTAATTTTATCTTGTTTTTCTAAAATACAATCATCAAAAACTACTAATGAATTTGGTTTACATTCATTTAGTGGAATCACATCATCACATGAAAAATGAGACATTTGTTTATTAATATTTGATTGTATATTTTAAAATCTTTTTTGTAATAATTTATAAGATGGTTGTTCTAATGATTTACTAAAAATATATAAATTTGAATATGGAATTAATCTTTTGTAAATAAAATTTAATAATAATGTAGTTTTACCAGATCCACTTGTTTCTATAATTAATAATCTAATAGGTTGATCATTTTTATTATTTTTATCATATAATTCTAATTTTATATTATCTTTTTTTCTAAAAATTTATCCATTTAAATAAGATGAAATTATTTAAAATAATTGGTCATTCATCCAAACTAGAATTAAGATTAGAACATCCAATACATTTAGATGGAAAATATAGTATTGGTTTAAGTGGATTTTATTCAGATAATTTTATATCAAATATACCAAATGATTATAAAAACTGTTATGGATATTCTATTAAAGATGAAGATGATAAAATTATAGATCAATATTTTGATATAAATAAAGGAAATTATACAATTGAAGAAATAAAAAATATTTTTATTAATAGTTTAATAGAATTTAAAAAGAAAATTAATAAATTTGATGAAAATGATTTTATACTGAAAAATGATGGACCATATATTATAATAAAATCTCCTGTTAAAATTATAGTTACAACAATTATAATTGATTTATTAGGGTTAAATAATAAAATAATTAAACCAAATGTATTAACAAAAGGAATAAAACTACCAAAAATTAGACCTTTTGATGTTATTGAAATACATTGTAATTTAGTTGATCCTAGTTTTGAAAATCATAAAGATCATTCACATTTACATAAAGAATCAGAAATTATATATTCATTTTATCCAAATGTTGAATATGGATCAAAAATTAGTGAAAAACCAAATGAAATTGATTATATTCCTTTAAAAAATATAAATAAAATTCAAAATATTGTAATATCTATTCAAGATAGTGATGGAAATCTAATAAATAATGAAAATATTAAAAGTATTGTATATTTAAGATTAAAACAAAATTTGTAATATAAAATTTGTCTACATAAATAATAAAACAATTGATTTAATTACAATAATTTTATATTTAATAATAAATTAATTGTATTTAGTAAACAAAATAATCCTTGGTTTAAAGTAAAAGATATTTGTAATATTTTAAAATATAAAAATTCTAGAAAAGTTTTAATTGATAATGTAAAAGAAAAATATATAAAACTTAAAAAATATCAAGTGTAACCAACAGTTACACTTACATAATGATGATAAATTAATTTACATAAAAATTATAGGTGTCACAAATTAAGACACCCTAGAAATTGATGTACAAACATGTTTTCAGATGCCCTAAAACAGGGCGTCAATAAAATAGATAATAAAACAATATTTATTAATGAATCTGGTTTATATTCATTAATTTTAAAATCAAAAAAGGTAGATAAACAATAAGGATAAATATAGATGGTGATAAATTAAAATTCATAGATTTTTTAGAGGGGACAATTTGTCCCCCCTATCATATAATGAAAAACGTACAAAACTTATTAAAATTAGGTAGGACCCAAAATGGGTCCCACATAAATTATAATATTTATTTTAAAAAATTTTAAAGGAGGTAACCTTATTATACAATAAAAACTTAAGGGTAACAAAACGTTACCCTCCTTAAACATTCAAAAGATATTTATAAAGATAATAAATTATATACAAATTTGAGACCCGTCTTAAAGACGGGTCTTACTTATAATGATAATAAAGTAAAATTTATAGATATTTTTAGGGGAGGCGATCTGTCCCCCCTATCATATAATGAAAAACATACTATTTTTATTAAAAAAATTTTGTTTATATTTATTAATTTTAAAATTAAAAAAGAATCAAAAAATTTAAAAATAGATTAATAAATATTTTAAATGAAAGAATCAAAACAAATAATTAAACATAAAAATTTAATAATAAATTATTAAATATATTTAAATTTATTAAAGAAAATATTTAAAAATATACATAAATTATAGTATAAATTCAATATCATATGGTTATAAATTATTAATATAATTTTGATCATTTTCTTTAAAACTTTCTTTGACATAATTTTTTATTATATTTATAAATGGTTCTATTATAAAATTAAACTTATAATGATATACAAAATAATTTTTATATTTAAAAAGATATATTAAAAATTTATTTGATATTTTAGTTTTAAATAAATATAATTTTATATCAAAATCATTATTTATTAATTCTTTTGGAACAATTAAAATTTCCATTTATTTATAATTTTTTTTATACCCCCAAGGTAATGTATCAATTTTATTTTCACAAATAAATCTTTTGTCATCTCTATTACTTAAAGCTAATTTATTTATTGTAATTGTATATAGTTCATGTTTAAAACTTCTAATACAAGTCATTTCTCTATATTGTTCTTGATCATCAAATAAACATTTCTTAAAATCATCCATATGTAATGTTTTATCAACAACACTTTTCTTAATTCCTTTACATTTTACAGGATTTTTATTATTAAATTCATAACTATATAATTTTGATCTTAAACCACAATATTCTTCTAATATTTCACCATTTAACTCATCTTTAAATTTACCAATTATTTTTTTATTCTTTTCACTATAGCATTCATGTTCTTTCTTATAATCACTTGTATCAAATTCATTAATATTTTCTTTAATAATTTTATATGGATCCTTTTTAAACTCTATAAAATAACTGTCTGTGTCCATATATAATAACCTTATATTTGGATCAAACTTCTTTAATTTTTCATAATAAAATTGATACATATGTAATTTTGATAAATCAAGTACTGAAAATCCTATATAGATTGGTTTATCAAACTTAACCTTTTCTTTTATCATATGTGAAGCAATACAGTCTTTATCAAATATACTAAATGTTTTAAAATTAGGTTTTTTTGCTTGTTTTAATGAAAACTTTTCGTCACCTAATTTAATATCACATCTATTTCTAACATTTTCCATAGTTTTTCCAAAAACACTATTATTCATCAATTTAAAAAAGTCTTTTTCAAAATCTGATGTTGATTTGGATCTAAATTTGGTATTTAATTCAATATATTTTTTCATATAATCATCTTGATCAAATGCTATAACTCTATTAACTTTCTTTAATTTTAATCCTTTTTGTAGATAATATTTTAAGTTTCTTGAATGAATAACATAATCTTTTTTTATCAAATAATGTTGTGCAAAGTTTATTATTATAATGTTCAGGTGCTAATGGTAAATCTTTATGATCATCATGTAATTCAATAGGATATTCTAAATCAACATCTAATATATATCCATATTCAGCATTTTCATCTAATTCTAATATTGTTTCTTCCCATTCATTTAATGTATATGTATTAGGATTCATCCATGTTATATCTTTATAAGGTAATTTTTGACTTAAAGCCCATCCATATAGATTATTTGCATCTATATATAACATATAATTTTCAGGTTTTGTTTTATCATAATTTTTTGTATATTTATTGTTTGCTTTACAATATCTAGTTATACATTGTGAAATACCACCTCTAATACCTTTTTCAATCATTAAATACATATTATAATCACTTATTAATTCTAGTTTAATTTTTGTTAATTTTAACATAGAATCCCAAGCTAATGATGGTGATGTTAGATAATATGCTGGATCTAATTGATAATTTTTCAAACAAACAGATCTAAAATTTTCAAATATATCAGCTAATAATAATACATCCTGAATATTATACAAATCTGAATAATTACCTAATGTTTTTATTTTTAATTTATTCCAAACTTTTATATAATGTTTATAATCATCATCACTTATATTTTCATTAGTTAAACAACTATAAAATAGATCTTTTTCTAATATTTTATCATAGTTTAATTTTTTGACATTATCAATAAATTCATATGGAAATACACCTTTAGAAGTTAATATTTTTAAAGTTTCATTATCATATTCAATTTTATCATTTTCTTTTATAAATTTATTTATATGCTTAAATTCTTTAAGATTTTTAGCTAATTTTTCAATTGATGTAGCCATAAATCTAAATGTATCTACAAATGAGAATTTTATAAATTTTCTAGGTTTATCACCTTCAAATTCATAACCATAACCAGAATTTACTGAATAGTTTATATATTTTTCATCTGTATTAGCTAACAAATCAATTTTACCATATTTTTAGCTAATTCTTTTATAAACAAATGTGTATCATAATTTGAACTATTATGACAGAATATAGGAATACTTTGAGGGAATTTTAGATTTAAATTACAATTTAAATGTGCAGCACCCCTAAATTTTCCTGTTAAATGGCAATGATCTCTTACTTTTATTCTTTTATCATCATCAAAACCACTATTTTCACAAATATGACAAATATTAGTTTTTTTATAATTAATTTCTTCTTCATTAGTTAAATTCATAGGCTTTTTATTTTTTGAATTATATTGTTTGGCTATATATTTTGAAATTTCATCTAAATATTCAAATAATTTATTTGGTACATTTATTAATTCTTCTTCATTTTTTGCTCTATAACAAATAGGTTTATACATTTTATTAGTTACTCTAGATACTAAATAGATTGTAAATCCATATGGTATATGTTTTTGAATTTTATTTGTATATGAGCAATTTGGATTATTTTTACAATTATCAATCTTTTCTAATATACTTTCAAAATCCATATAAATTACATATGGATGTTCAAACTTTTTGTAATAGTTTTTAAAACTTACTTTTTGACCAGGAAATGGCATTATAGGTCTACAAGGTTCTAATGATTTACATATTTCTAAATGATTATTCAAGTCTTTATTTTTGTAGAAATGAGTCAAACATCTTCTACAAATATATTTTTTTGTTTTATGTTTTGATAATTGAGAATATACCAATTTATTTAAATCTGTTATTAATATATAATGACAATTATTACCAATTTTATAATATAATAAATCAATTTCTAATTTTACATTATAATATTCAGATATTTGTAATGGCACTATTTTTTTATCTTCATCAATTCTATAAATATTTATTGACATTGATGGATAGTTATATTTAGAGTCAAACGATCTTTTTTCAAATAATTTAATATCTTTTAATGTTATTGGATAATCAAAACCTTTAAAAATATCATCATTTATATATTTTTGATATTGTTTAACTCTTTCAGCATGTTCATTTGGTTTATCAATAGCACATCTAATTGCATAAATAAAACAATATTCATCTTTATTTTTAAAATTTACACAACATTTTTTATTCTTAATTTCATTTGGTAATTCTATATATGATCCAGCATTTAATGAATTATTTTTAGATAATTTTAGATTTAATTCAACACATCTTTTTAATGACCAACCAGAGCCTTTTGATGGTTGATTTAGTTGTTCTCTAACTATTAATTTCTTAAATTGATCATCAATAAAATCATCTATATTTAAAATATCTGAACTTTTTATGCAAAAATACATATTACTATTTTGAATTTCATCATTTATTAATTTTCTTTCATATTCACATTCTAAAGCCATTTGTCCTTTCATATTTTTAAATTTTTGTTTTTCTATCAATTTTTTTATTTCATTTCTTTGAGTTTCTAAATAATCATTAATATCTAAATCATCATTTGAATTTGTTAAAATATAATCTTGAAAATATCCTTTTAATGATGAAGCTTCTTGAATATTTATTATATTTTCTTTTGGAATTGGTCTATTTTTAAAATAATCATTTAATAATCCAATTAATTCTCTTCTAGTTTTATTAACAATTTTAATACTATTTTTAATTGCTAAATTTTGAATATATTTTAATGATCTATATTCTAAATTATTTGGATTTTCTTTAATTTTGTTTAATCTTTTAATTAGTTCATCTCTAGATAAATTTTCATAATTTCTGACAGATAATTTTTTTGCAATTTCATTTAATTTTTCTATATTAAATAATGAATAATTTGTAAGATCAAATGTTTCTTTAATATTTGTTAATTCATCTAAAGTTTTATTTTTATAATTATATATATTATTATTTTTACACCAATGTTTTAATTCAAATATTTTATTATCATATTTTTGTTTATTTAATAAATGTTTAGTTGAATTATAATGTCTATCATAATTTTTATATAATATATTTTTATTACAGTAAGGACAATTAATATTTTTATTTGTTCGTTCCATTTATTAGAAATAATTTTTACTTAGAAATAAAACTCTTAAAAATATGAGAAGTTTTTCCACTTTTTTCTAGGTAATTTATAGTTTAAATTGTATTTTTTCAATCAATAGTCAACTTTTCACAAGTTAATTTAAATTTTCTAGAGTATTTTTTCAATAAAATTAATAGTTGTATTTTCATAAGTCAATTTAAGTTTTCTATAGTATTTTTTCAATAAAATTTAAACTTTTTTAAAACAAGTAAAATTATTATTTTTATCATATTTTTAAATTTTCTAGTTTTGTTATATTTTTGTCATGAATTTTAGTTTCTAAATGTCTTAAATAATTATTAGTCCATTTAATATTTCTTCCACATTCACAAAATTGTGGTTTTAAAAACATTTCTCTAATACATTGTATACAAATTGCATTTTTTCTATCTTTACTATAATGATAATTATTAAAATTTGAAATATCTTTAATTTCTTTACATTTATGACATTGTTTTTCATTTAATTCAATAACTTTAATATTATCATATAATTTTTTATAATACAAATCCTTACATTCTTTACAATAATAATATAACCCATCTTTAGTATTTTTATCTTTATAAAATTTTGATATATCTTTATATAATTTACACCTTAAACATTTCTTTTCCATTTATATAAAATAAAATTTACAAATTGGTTTTTTTCAATTCATATTCATAAAAATTTCCAATAATATCTTCATTATTTTGATCTTTTATACTATATGTAACTGGATTTGTATTATTAATTTTAGAAATTATAAATATTTCTCTAGACCAATTATTTTTATATTTATTAGAAAATGTTGATTTTTTATTTCCAATTCTAACTCTATCATTTATTTTAAATTTTGATTTGGTTATTATTTTTGGTGGTTTATATTTAAAAACAGTATCTAATAAATCCTTTTCATTATTTTTATTTACTTCAATTGGTTTCATTTTAATTGTTGAATGATATGAGTTATTATATTCTTTAACAATTTTTGGTAAAATATTTATCCATCTATAATTTTTATTAATTTCAAATTGTATTTTCATTTTTTCATTTTGTGTTCTATTATACCTTTCTATTATACTTGATTTTTCTTCATTTTCTGTATGATACAATTTAATATCATATTTATTTAATATTTCTTTGAATTCTTTATTGATAAATTCTAATCCTTTATCTGTATGTAAAAGATTAGGTGATTTATGATTAATTTTAATTGCATCATTAATTATTTCTTCAAATGCTTTAGAAACTGTTTTTCCATCTTTTTTCTTTAATGGTTTTGACCAAACATATTTTGAGAAAGTATCTATCACATTTAACATATATTTATAACCATCATTTTCTTTTTCATAATTTTTCATTATAATTAAATCTGCTGCCCATAAATCATCAATACCTAATGTAATTATTTTTCTTTTTAGAAATTTCTTTCTGATTGGAGCATGAATTTCATTTGCTTCAATTATTTGTTCATTTTTAGTTAATTCTTTTTTAATTATACGTTTAACTTCTTTTTTTAAAATTTTACTTTTATTTGTTTTACAAATTAAACATTTAGTAGCTATTCTATATAATCCATTTTTCATTTCAACAATTTGTGGATTAATATTTTTAGTTTTTTTCTTACACTTGTGACAATGAATTGGTTCATTCATTTATATATAAAAAATATTTTATACATAAATGAATTGATTCAATTCATTTATGTATAAAATATTTTTTTAATAAATAAATATGTGTTATAGATGTCATAATCAAACTAATTTTACTATTATTGGAAATTGTGTAGGATGTAATATATGTAAAAGAATTATTTATGAAAAAAAGATTAAGAGAAAAAGTAATAAGAATAAACATCTTAAACATATTTTAAGAGAATTTAACCATTTTCAACCATATAAAACACACCAATTAATTAATGAATTATATATTTTATGTATTTCCAATCATTTTGAAATAACACCTAAGAATATAAAATTATTTTTAAAACAAAGGAATTATACAAATTGGATATTTTACTATCAATTTTTAAACAAAATATACAATATTAATTTTGAATTGAATCATGAAGATAAAGAAAAAATTACACTAGTTTTTAATAAATATTTATGTTTTAAGAAAAGTAATATATCATATAAAAAATTATTACCAATGATTTTTAAATATTTAAATATGGATTTTTGTATAAAACCTAATTATGATGATAACTTTTTAACATATCTATCACAAATGAATTTGTAATATTTTTTCCCTATATAAATGGATCTGTTAGAAGAAATTAATAATATTGGAGAATTAAGATTTAAAGAATATAAACCATTAAAAAGTTTAAATTTAAATGAAAAATATAAAATTGAAAAATTTGAAAGAATTAAAGATAAATATGGATATACAATTATTGTTGAATTAGAAAAATGTAAAATACATTTACCAAAAAGATTTACTAATATAATTGATGATAAAACTATTAAAGAATTAAATAAAAAAGATTTAAATTTAATTGTCACGGCTTTTAAGACTTTTGATGATAAAGAAACTGCTTTAGTTAAATTTGAATAATTATTTTAATATAATTGTATTGATAATAAATTTTAAATCATCTTGTAAAAAATTATAATTTTACTGGTTTTAAAAAACTTTCTATTCTGTAAACAATTTCATATAAATTTATGCATATTTATTAAAAAATGCATTAAATTTGCATATTTTTTATGACAATTTGACAAAAGCTGAAAATTGGCCAAAAAATGGCAAAAATATTGCATAATTGTATTAAAAAACTGTGAAATTTGTTTGATTTTTGATTGTCTCCAAAAGTGTCCTAGGAACCCCATAGTACTATCTACTTATATATATATATTTAAAACCTCAAATTGCTTGCTTTAAAGCCAAACCTTTTTTTAGATAAACATATTTTGAAATTAAAAGAAGTTCAGAACTTCATAGCAGGAGTTGTATTCAACATAATAAAAATACCTTTTAGACTATTAATAAGGTCAAAAATACTCACACTAAAACCAACTATTCTATATTAATAATTAATTAAAAACATCTCTTAAGTTTATAATTTCAAAATATCTAAAAAATACTCAAAGGATTGTTATACACAAATAAAGTTTTGTGTTTCTCTTGTTTAAAACATTTTATAATAAAATTTTCATTTTAATGTAACACGATTCAGAAGTATGTTAGTATGTTTTGATAATTAAATATATATTGTACTGATATTTGTTATCAGATTTAAAAACTTATACTGTATTTATTTTTTACAAATAGATGTATGTAATAATGTATAATGTTTGTTTTAACCATTATGAGTATACATAAACCACATCATCTAGGTGTATTTAGATCAAGTTTACCACAATCCCCTTACAAGAGTTAGATGTGCCAAAACTTTGTTAATATGCGGGTGAGAATTCTAAAAGCACTCAAAGCTCTCCTGGCTTGTAAATTGAGTTTACAACCCTCTCATAGCTGATACTACCATCATAATCTTTCAGAAAAGTAAACTAATTAATATTTCATCAAAGGAGTCCGTGCGAAATAATGTTTGTACTGTATTCAATATTCTAGATAATTTATTATAGCTGCTTACAGCATTGCTGCAGACTTAGACTTTTAACTAGTACATGTATAGCTTCTGAAAATTATCAACATTGTTCTAAGAAAAACTATAATTACTTCATTTAGCAAAGTGCTGCATCCTTTTTTTTAGAAAGGTAATTTTTATTTTATCCTTTAAACATATTCGGTCCTCTTCAAAAGAAGAGTATGGGGAACTTTTGTAAATCCAACAGTTAGTCGTGTTGTAATTTGATGAACACAAAATTCAAGAAAAAAAATGTTTTAAAGGAAATAAAGAAGGCCAAAACAAAAAGAGTACCATTTAATATTTTAATATATAGTTACATTTGTACTCTACAAAAATTAGTTTAAGTAAACAAAATAATTAAATTACATGCTTATTTCTTATAAACATATAAATAAAAGTTACAAAAGAAATATTCACAGGGATGTCTTGGAAAAAAGGAATTTTTGTTGAGTGATGGTCCACTTGTAGTAGAGTACAAACAGGTCGTAGGGCAAGGAACACATGACAATGCGAACGTCCACAATGAGCTCGGGCTCGTACAAAACACAGGTCGACACTAGTCGTCCAGTCATCAGTCTTACGAAGTCATCTCCGCTCTGCAAATCAGACAAATAGTGGTTAGAAAAATATCTAAAATTTAATTTATTTCCGTGTTATCAAATTTAACAATAATAATAAAGTTACAAAATTCGTTTGGCGTATGCAGTAAGCTTAGAATTTTAACTAAAAAACAACCAAGTCATCTTAAAAACTGTTTGTCTTTAGAACAAAATTTTAGTTATGAGTTATGTCAATAAGAGTAGAAAAAATACATAATTTAATGTCTTATTAGGATTTTCACTCTACATTTGTATTATTAATTTTGGTCCAATCTTGGGTCAAGTATTTTTATGTTGTTAAACAGACAATGTATCTTTTTTGGGTAGTAGATATAGTTAATTAAAAAAAGGTTAATAAGTTTTCTAGATTTAATAGTACCATCTAATGAAGTCAACATTATTTAATTTAAGAACAGTACTTACTAGCATGCGACACTTACTGAACTAGCTAATAACTCGTGCACTAATATTAGTTCATATTTTGTGTTTTACAAATAGTATATTAGGTGACAAACTTCTTTTAAAGTGTAATTTTAAACTATTTGTATTAATTATTTTATAATACTTGGAAATTTATAATTTATTTGTTTATTGCTATGCTCTCTAGCTTTATACATAATTTATGATGTTATTCATCTACAACACACCTTAAAGATATCCTCATGCTCTTGTTTAACTTTACACTCAATTTTATTTTATTGATTGGACAAATATTTTAGTGCGCCATCATAAGTATTGCATTACATTTAATAACGTACTCTAAAAGAAACATAACTAACAACACAAGAAAACAATGCGACTATAGGCTACAACAGCAATCAATGGCGAAAATTGAAATACGATGATGATGACTCACAAAATGCTAAAGAAGTCGGTGGCATGGTCGGTGGGCCCGAAGGTGGGCAGGGAGGGGGTGGGCTCGACGAAGGGAGGGGGAGGGGCGGCGTCGGCGGCCGACTGCGAGTGCAGGATATTGAATTGGAAGAGCACGTCGCTGCACATCGCCATGGCCGTGTTTAGCGGCTCCTGTCTCACTTTAGAATGCAACTGTTTGCGGCGCTTGTACGCCTCGAGCTGACAGAACCGGCAGTTGGTCTCTGCGTACCAAGTTCTCAAGGAAAACAAACAATGTAAGTCCCCAGGAACAATGTCTAGCTCATAACCGGAACGGTCTCCACTTTTTGGATTTTCAAGGCGATAACAGTGTCTTCGATTGATGTCTTGGGTGATGAAGAGTATGATGAAGAGAGATGATGTTGAGAGGATAAAATAAACAAAATGATGATATGGATAGTTAACAAAAATAAGATGATTGAAGGATAAGACGTACTGGTGAAGAAAGCAGTAAATGGAAATCCTATAAATAGTGAGAAAGTAGTTTTTAAAATAAAATATTAAGCAGAGTTTATTTTTAGTTATTATTTTAAGATTTTATGATTAACTATGTTAATAAGCTGTTGAAATATTTAATAACTAGAGAGCAAAACAGTTTGTTTAACGGTTTCTGAAATAAAAGCAACTACATTAATATTACTATTTTTCATTATATTCTAAGAGCATGAGGCAGTCTAATCATCTTTCTGAATTTACGATTCAATCAGAAATGTCATGAACATTAAGAGAATAAGTTAGTACCTAAGTGTAATAAATTTTTGTTTCTTAATTAATCATAATAAGTAGAATTATTTAAGTGGAAAGTTTGGTTTGCCTAAATTTATTAAATAGTTACATAAATGCTTGTTTTCATTTTTAATTAAATCTTTTATACATATATATTACAGAAAAATATAATAAACAGTAAAATGTTTAACCTTGGCAAAAGCACGTAACAGCATACACTAACATACCAAAGACATAAATAATTTGAGAAACATGTTTAATTCAAGCAACTTTGCATAAGCACACAAGAATCCAACTTAAATAAAATCTGGAAAATATAATTCTGTACATACATGGAACAAAATTAAGTAAAGAAAAGAAAACAAGAATTATTGGTTATTGTATAAAAAATTTAACAATAATAAAACAATGTAGAATACCGATCATTTTAAAATAATAAAAATCATTAGCACATAAAGCGTAATTATAAAGTTTCGATCACAGCACCAAACAGCCAACGAAATAAACATGCTTTGAATCAATTGTGAAAGCAGAATGTACAGACTGAGGGAACCGGATAGTATATCCTATTGCCACCTTAACGTACTATATAAAGCTTTATATTAAACTACCCATCACGTTAACAGCCATGCATTAAAATTATGTTTAGCTTAACGTCATGTACACAATTTATAAAAACTCATTAATGTTCAGCCTTAAAAAAAAGTTTTCTATTATATTTTAAAAATGTGTTGTGGTCTAAGTTAAAACAGTCGACTGTTACACTTCAGACAGAAGAATAAATACAAATTAAACATGAAAATGAGATGATTGTGACAAAATAATAATAACTATGAAGAGGTAGTTATAGATAAAACTTATATGTACTGTTATTTTTTTAGTATATATAACATTTTGAGTTGATTCAGTTATTGACAAGATAGAAAAAGAGGATTATACCGTTCCGGTTAATACAAACATGAAATACATAAAAAATTTACTGATAAAGAAGCAAGCACATGTCATGCAAATGTTATTTAAAGCAAAGCACACATTAAGAAGTATGAATTAAAGTATATTTTTAACAATTTTTGTACACAAAATTTTTTGTAGTTATACTGAAAAAAAAAAAAACTTTAATAAAATCACCACCTTTAAGATAGTGGGTGTCTTTTCCCGCTAGTCTTATTATATATTATTGGTTTATAGAAATACTTACTTGAGTGCTTTGCATCTCTCTTTTTCTACACTATTTTCCGGTGGTTCACATTCAAATGACGCTAGTGCCAATGCTGAAACCAATGATGTTATAAAATTAACACTTACAAAAATATAATGATAAAGATAATTTTGAACAGAAGTAACATCTTAATTATGGTTATGTAAAATGAGGTCGTGTGATAATTTTTACAGCTGTTATTTTAAAAATAATGTAAAATTCACTATACGAGTGTAAACAAAATAAATGCTCTTTATTAGCATTAGTTTAATAAAGCGACTAACTTTCTGGCTAGATATCGTCTGTTGTATTTTGCTCAAAACTGTGTATAAAAAAAGTGTAAAACAGTTTTTTATTTAGGTTTGACTTTTAACCGTCACAATGTGTAGGTTATGATCTGATTTAAGAGATCGAGGTCAGAACGCTTATTTATCTATATCAAAGAGACTGGAGTATTAGGATTGTAAACCAAATGTGTCTCAGTTGAGCTAGTTATCCAGTGCATGAGTAATTTCTCTGGCATCTATAAATAAGATCTAATGTAAAAAATAAGTATGTTGCTTGTAACAAAGTTGAAGTCATGCTGAAGTTTTAATACTTCTCAAGAAAATTTCCTAAAACTTTTTTAAAAATTAAAATTAATAAAAATACAAATAAAAAATATTTTTTACTGCATTATAATAATATTTGTTTTTATTTTACTGCAGAAAATTTCATATTTACCATTTTCCGTGAGTACAGGGCTTGCTTGCAGGAATGTAATGACTTTGGGATTCTTTTCAAAAGGACAGGTGACTTGTTTCCATGTTATGAACTCCGTCACCTGTTTTGCCAGCTGCCAGAACTTCTCAAAGTTAATGTGGCCATTCGGTAACCTAAAAATATGAAATATAGGTCAAACGTATGTATGAAATAGCAAAATGGTCAAGTAAACTTGACATGTTTTTTTGTAATACTTTCAAGTGAATCACATTTTCAGAGCTATTACATTTTATACAATTTGCAAACAATAGTAAAAGCGGACATTTTATAATCAAGTTTCTTGAAATCTCAACGTGTAACTTAACGAACTGAATCGTTGCATTAGTTTTATATGTATTAAACAGTAGAAATAAATTTATTTTTCATATACGTAGAAGATTGAGTAATTTAGTTTAATTCAATTTTAATTAATCTTTATTATGAGATTAAATGTGCACTGTTCTTACTTTAAAACTATATTAAACTACTGCAACAATATTTTAATGCAAAGTTGTATTACAATCCAAAAAGGTAGTTCCCTAAAAATGTAAAAAAGTATATAATTGGAAAATAATTATATAAATAAGAGAATTTTAAAATATATTTAAAAAAATTAAAAACATTATTTGGACTTCTTAATTTAGAACATATTTTTTAATGTTTTTTTTTTACTAAAATAAATAAATAGGGATGAAAGTAGAATGCATAAATTTAGTAGTTTAAACCAATAATAAAACAGAAAATAATTGTGTATGGTTTGAAAATATTAAGAACAGAAAAGAATTAACAACGTCTTTCCCGAGACTAACAAGTTTAATTTTTAAAATTTTAAAGTGGAGCTGGTGGATAGTTTTGAACAAACATGAAATTTTTTATCTCTTTTGAAATTGAGCAGCCTAAGAGGCTAAAATGTTATTGGTTCTATTTGAGAGTCCTGTTATACAAGGTAAGAAAAAGTCGGGAAACGATTAAATATTTTTGAAAGTATTTCAGTAACAAAACTAGAACTTTGAAAATTGATTTTAAGTGACTAAGAATACTTCCTAAAGTACTTATTGTCCTTAGACCTCCAAGGCGGGAAAGTCCACAAGGAGTCAGAAAAAATCTTAAATGTAAGCATAGATCAGTATGTACATCACATTAAAGGTCTCTAAGAATAAAGAACAATGACACAAACCTGACCTCAAAAGGATTGCCGAGTCAAAAATAGCAGGTGATCAAAACTTTGTATTAAAATCATATTGCTGAACACAAAAATGCAATAATTCCCCATCCACTCGACCTTTTGAAGTCAGGTTTGTGGAAAATTGAAAAGCCCTTTAAAATGATGTAGGCTATCATATGATGTAGGCCAATGAAGTTTTTCCCAAGACTTCCTTTAGGGACGTCGCTATTGGAGGTCGTCAGGGAAACTGCATTAACCTACTTCATATCATACTTTAAAGGGTTTTGCATTCTAAACAATTTGCCATTAACCCGACCTCAAAAGGTCAACTTTATCGGGGGTTATTGCATTTTTGTTTTCAGAATTATGATTTTAATGCAAAGTTTGATCGCCTGCCACTTTTCACTCGGCCACCTTTTTGAGGTCAGGTTTGTGTAATTGTTTTCTCTTAGAGATCTTTAATTTGATGTAAATATTGATTTATGCTTACATTTAAGATTTACATCTGACTCCTAGTGGTCCGTCCTCCCTTGGAGGTCCAAGGAAAATAGGTATTTTAGTCAATAAGTAGTCTTAGTCACACAAAATAAATTGTAAAGTTTTAGTTTTGTTACTTAAAAAAATATATATATATATATATATATATATATATATATATATATTAAATCGTTTCCAGACTTTTTTCCTCCCTTTATAATGTGTCATACACAGTATTGTTTTTATTATTATTTTTTGTGTTTTAGGATGTGTCTCACTTGTTGGAGCAGCCCTCGTTGAGGAAGTAGAGGTCCTTGACGAGGAGGGAGAAGAACGGGATGACGATGCGCTGGGTCTGGTCGGTGGCGCCGGCGGACCGCCACATGGCCGCCTTCAGCGTGGACCGGTAGTTGCAGAAGTTGGACGACGGGTCCATCTGGTGCTCCAGCACCGAGAACTTGGCGCTCTGCACCTTGTTCCACTGCAACACAGGCACAAACCTTGGATTAGTCATTAAACAAGGCCAGATTGCAATTAGTAAAATTTGTTATGACAATATTTATACTTTGCATGGTCAAGAGACAGGATGTATATTGCAAGAGATCGTTGTGGAAGCAAATGTAACATCATGTTGATTGTGGTTTTATAAAAAAAAAAAAACTTCATGAACGATAATTTTTACTTATTTTAAATCTCTAAAATCAAAAAAATGTCTTCTGTGTTTGTGTTTTTTCACAAATCAAATAAGAATAAAAACTTTAATGTTAATTATAAGTAAATTTGGTGAAATGAAAATAACTGACAGCAAGAGAAGCTCTTTTACTTCAAAATCTTTACAACTAAAAATGACATGCAATAAACCTTTACTAAGCACCCAAGAAGTTTGTATTTGTAGTTTAGGATTCTCTAAAATCCACTCTCATTCTCGACTAAGTCATAAAATATAATAATGCAAATAAAATGTAAGTAAATATATATATATATATATATATATATATATATATATTTGCTTTTCCTTGAATATGTACAAATTTACTACAAATTTAATACTTTTACAAATTTACTAAATCACATGCTATTTCTGATCATTTCTTAATATGCTGTTTTTATGTACTTTTATTAATATATTACAATAATTTTGTTCACTAACAAATAAAGCTGTTTTTATATTAATAGCCAAGTATGATTCCTTTCCTCCTTTATTCTCAGCTTGTGTTCATCGTAGGAGATATCCACGCATACCGTTAGAAAGGTAGTGTCTTGTAGTTGAGCAGAATCCAGTTATAATTAACATCGTCTCCCAAGGCTACGCCCTACAGGCTTTCACAGTTTCAATGTCAATCTTATATAAGAAGAGTAATTGATAAGTCAGCTGTTGCGATAACAAATGCTAGCAAACCAGGAAGAAGAGATGTTTCACTTATAAAAATATTTTGAACTAATTGGGTCCAAATCAACGGAAATTTTGGTCTATTTTGACCAGTGGCGATCACTAGTTGGATGTTAAAACACACTCTCTGGGAGAACATTAAAAATTTAATTAATGGGGTGGAAAGAATTTTAAAAGACCAAGGATATTTTACTTACCGTCTTTTTCAGCCTGGAGATTGGCGACATGTTGAGACCAGCGATGATGGCCATCAGAGAGTTGAAGTTGCCGATGTTGAAGCACTCTCTCGCCGTCTCGATCCAGAACTCGACCACTCGCACTCTTTGTTTCTTCTTGGCGTGCTACAAACAAACATGGAATCAGATAGTAAATAGATTAACAGATTATAAATTAAATTTGGAGTCGTTGTAAAGCATCAATATTGATTAATATTAAAGATTATATTATTATTATACTGTTGGAAATGTGATGTGTGAGAAAGTATTATTTTATTAGCAGTATATTGAACACCTCTTAAAAAACAGTATGAAAATCAAAACCTATTAAAATAAAAGTAGTTTTTTAAGGCAAATTTTAAAAGCAATGAGGATAACTTGTGATTTTATAGCACGAGGAAATAAATATTTAACAATACAAAAATACAAACTACCAATTAAATCAAACAACCATCACTGCCTTCCGTCTAGTTTCAAAAATCATTCAATACACTTTGCAATAAAGTCTTCGTAACAGTACAAGTAGATAAGTTTAACATGAATAAGAACGAAGGAGGGTCAAGAGTTTCATATAGTAACGTGTGAAGGATGCTAAAAGACTCACATTAATTTGACCAACAACTACGTTGTGCTACAGTAGTTTTCATATTCATTAAAATAGAAACTATACCTTGACGACCTCAGTGGCAACAAAGTAGCTGAGTCTGTTGAACCACGAGACGTAAGACTCGAGGTTGCGCGTCTTCTTCATGTCCTTGAAGGAGGTCTCGACGTGAGGGTTGTCCTTGGCGAAGGCCTGGACGAACTCTTCAGGGCCGATGAAGGAGAGTCGCTCCAGCTCGATGTGAGTCAGTTGCTGGGCCAGCAGCGCCGCGGCCGGACACACGTCTGTCACGTCCGTCTACACCCACACACATTCTAATGATCTCATTTCAATATTACAATTTGCATTTTTTACAACTGTTTGTATGATATCCTTTATATTAATGCCATATTAAGAATCTCCTACTATCCATCATAGCATATATCGGCAATAAGTTGTATCGTAGCTTGACACATTAATTAAAAATATACTCAGAGAGAATTTAAATGTTGATATTATAAAGATACTGACCATATTCAGTGCCTCGATATTACTTGTCGTACTCTCAGCATTCACCCTCTGTAGGAACTCCTCATACTTCTCCAAAGCCGTCAGTCTGTCAACAAAATATATGACGTGTAATACTTGGCAAGACAAACTCTTAGCAAGTCACAAACTTGTATCTCTTCTGATCACTGTTTAACAAAAGTGGTAGTCAAAGTACTTTCTCAATCCATCAAATTTTCACATTTAATATAACAAGATAAAGTATCAGTCTTCAACAAGTAAACGATTAGGGTAATCACAAAACTTCAGCCCACGTAAATATCGAAGTAAATATTAATAAAATTGAATTAACAATGATATTGCTTACAACGCCATACAAAAGTAAGTGAGTTAATCCGTTTCATAAATTTTATTTTGAAGTCTCTATGTCACAGAACATTCTTAACATTATAAAAATAAATAAATTACAGTATTAAGTAAAGATGCTCCACAAAATTATACTGAAAAAATAATCTTTATCATGACAAGTGGGTTATTTCCAATTTAATTTAATTATTTAAAACTAAAGCACGATTACGGAACCTGTTTCAGACGCCGTTTTTAACAGATTTTCTTTAAACGTTTCAATACTTTAGATGAATAGTTATATTAGGTCCCTCATACCTTAAACATTTAAAATGTGAAAGTATTAATTACTCTCAGTGAAGTCGCAAAATCACTCAATTTTCATTATTTTAAAGATTTTTCTAACTATACCATTTATTTTTACTGATATATTAGGTATGAGGATATATATCTGAAACCATATATTTTACCAATAAATATCCAAGAGAAGAGTCATCTTCACCCCTGAAAAACACTGAAAACATGCCTCCGCAGCCCCCTGTTTCGGTCGGTGTTTTTAATATTTATTGTTAAAAACAATGTTGTATTGTAGATTAAAGTTTTTTTTTTTTTTTTTTTTTTTTTTTAAAGAGGTTGGCGGACCTCTTTTTGCCTTACTTTGCCCCGTCCACATAGACTCTTGATCTGTGCGTGGATCGTTATTAGACAAAGTAAGGGGGTGAGCCGCTACAGTACAAGGTGAAAGGTACTGATAAAAGTCACTGGCAGAACGCGGATTCGAACCCACGACATCGCTGCCATGGTCCCGAAGTCCGGCGCGCTAACCACTACGCCACCGACTCACCTAGTTAGATCTAGAGGCCAGGGGGCTCACACCCGATTTATCAGTAAAAGCAAATTGTATTAGTACAATCAAAAATCTTAAAAATAAGGAAATTCGAGCGACTTTTCTGCGTCACTGAGCGTTATATTTTTTTTAAATTTTTAAATGTTTAAGGTATGTTTAAGGTTAGTCAACTAAATTATTACAAAGTTTCAAGAAAATTGAATGAAAAACGGCGTACGATATAGGGGAATCTAAAACTACATTTTGTCCAAAAGCCGTATGGCTTACATTGCCGAAAGATCAACAAGCCCAAAGGTGAAGACGACTCTCTGCTATTGACATCTCTTTTGAAATCATTTTTTCAAGACTATTTCTAAAAATATTTAAGATAACTTTACATATCTTGGAGAGTAATTTATCAATATATTTTATCGACTAACAGAAATACGAGGAAAAATAAAACTTTTCACGGGGGGTACCTGTGTAGCAGGTTCTGTAGCAGCGTCGAGACCTCGTGCCTGACCCGCGCCTCACCCGCCGCGCCCGCCACGCTCACGCAGCTCTGGGTGATGCTGCGCACATGCGCCATCACGCGCTCGTCGCGGAAGTCGTAAGGGAACGTCTCGCTCCACTCGGCCATCAGCTGCACCAGCCGCGGGATAAACCTGCTCAGCCGCTCCTGCAAACGCAACATGCAACCTTAAAACGACGACTAAGTCAAAAATAGCAGGCGATCAAAGTTCACTTTAAAATAAAATTGTCAAAAATAGCAATACACTCGACCTTTGTGGTCGGATTTGTGGAAAATTGCTCAGAATGCAGAGCCCTTATCAAATGCCTTATTATATGACGCAGGCATATGATTTTTTTGAAAGACTTTCTTTAGGGGACGTCCGTAGTGCGAGTCGTTAGGGAAATTGCATTAACCTAATACATATGATACATAATTTTAAAGGGCTTTGCATTCTAAGCAATTTGCCACAGACCGGATCACAAAGGGTGGAGTGTATCTGGTGTTATTGCCCTTTTGTTTTTGGGAATATGATTTTTCAAGCAAAGTTTAATCACCTGCCATAATTGACACAGTTGTCCTTTTAAATTTGGTTTTCGGCATTGTTCTCTATTTATCGAGACATTTAATTTGATGTTCATATTGCCCTATGCATACATTTAAGATTTTCTTCCGACTCCTTGTGTGGACCGTCCCTCTTTCGAGGTTTAAGGTGAATAAGTACTTTAAGGAATCGACTTTGAGACTCAAAATTAGTTTTCAAAGTTTTATTTTTTACGAGATGAAAACTTCTCAAATTACATGTTAACAAAAGTTAAATTTCGTTTAGACTTGACTGTATAAAACTAATGCAATGGCCGCAATATTTGTTAGAAGTTAGAAGTCTTCTAAATGTGGTGTGACCTATTAAAAAATCATCAATATTCACTATTTTTACACAAATACCTTTAAAAGAAGTTTCTATTCTAGACATTTTGAGATGTTAGTCCCCCAATTACTGTTCATTTTATTTTATTAGCATGCATTGAATAACGCAAATCTCATGCTATTTTTCTCTGTCGGTTGAACAGTTTTAAAATGAAATTCCAACTGCCGCTGCGCACCAAGGAACAAAAGAGAGTAATGGAGAACAATTTGTGGAGTGGAACATTATACGGGCTGACAAACTGCCAGCCTAATGAAAACCCTGTTAATTCAGTGTGACAATAAAACTAAAAATGACACAAAACTTTACCAATGTGGAGTTTTATTTATCGTTAAAAAAATAGGCAGACGATAAATTTTGTTAAGAGTTTAATCATATTTTCAGGAAAATTTCCTAGATATTATACAGTAACTTGAACTGATACAATTTTTAAATTATCTTGTCAGCTTTAACTTGGTTTAACAAAATTCTATAAAGTGTGACACTACTGGATGTAAACATAATCTTATTTCAAAGTTCAAACATAAGTAGCAAGTTGCCGTTGTTTTATATTACATCAAAATGTACTTGGGCCTTCAATGTTTCACAGAGCTTCTATTTAACTCTTCAACGATGTGGTGAAATTTTATAATATTTTACAAAATAGGATGTTTTTAATGTTAATATGAACATTATGCTTCACGAACATAAAATAAAAGAGTTTTTAATATAAATTGAGAAAAGTTTTCTTCTCGACCTCTCCAAAGGTATTTATGTAATGTGCTTCTATAGTAGTTTCCGGAAACAGTCTAGCCATGCAGGTCATAAAAACAGCTAACTCACAAATACATAAAGAGTACACATTGATCGGCAACCATGCGTTTTTTGAAAAATACTTAGATTAGGCTACATACATGTTATTCCATAGCCTCATTAGCAGTGGTAAGAATAAAGTAAGCAACATCAAATATTCTATAACCAATTTGGTTTTTAATGAATATTGTTTATTATTATATTTTTCAAGTAAAAAATTTTTGCGTTACCTTAAGCAACTATAACAAGCAAGAATAAAACTATTGTGTCAATACATGTGTATAAAAATCCAAACGAATGCGGGTCACCATGAAACTAAGAAGTTACAATTCGTAAACTACATCGAAAACTGCGGTTCACTGAATGTCCGCTTAGACAACTGCAACAGACACAGCAATGCCAAACTTTCCGCTCCAATAGTTTTATCATCTATTTGGCTATTGTCATGTCCACCGGCGTAACAAGAACGATCGGAAGTGAATGTTGATAGAGGAGAGGAACAATACGACTAATGCAGCACAATTTGTTCGACTGACAAACCGTTCGTCTAATGAAAACCGTGTTAATCAAGTGCGGCAATAAAACAGGAAAATCAAATTAACAGACTGATAATCCTGTGTGACCTTTGTGTACTGCACAAACAGCGAGACGAATAACGCCTCTCTCCGCCGCTGACTCTTCGTAATTAACTACTTTAGTCACACACATATTAAAATGAGTTTAGATTTCATAAATATGTACAGTAATAGTTTCCCAATAAATTTTATTAAAAATAAAAAAAAGGATTTTATAATAGACATTTTAATCATTTTCTATGATACGTCAATTTTATTCGTAAATATTCTGACACTTAATGCGTCTTCAAAATAATATAGAAGAATTTTAAAATTTTGAAATCGCCTTACTCTAACTACTAGCTATAAGTGCAGCTTGCAACAAAATTAGAAAATTTGAGATTTCTATACAGTTTGAAATGTAAATTGAAATGCCCTCTATTTCGGTATACGTATATACCGAGTGTCCTAGACCACCCGTACACACTTATCAGAATTAATTTTCCACAAAAACAAATTGTACCATAATCGGTAAACCTGTTACGTTCTACCGAATGGCAATGCAGGGTGTGTACCATAAGTGGGCTATCAAAACCGTAAGTCGTTAATTTTAAATAAAACCCCTCGTTTTTGTGGCATTTCTGCTTTGTAAACGTTATTTTTAAACATCTTTGCAAATTAATATGCCCCGAATCCTAACAGTTTAGGAGATAATGGAGATCGAAGTTGATTTTTTCCCCGTAACAATGACATGGGGACATTTTTTACATTCGTTATCTCTGACACTTTCACGTAAAACAAAATGCCTGACCATTGAATGTCTCACAATCTCATTTCAAATAAATTTCCATCATTTATGTTTATGCCCCAAATTTTTTGACTTTTAAATAAAATTTACAATATGGTGGAGATTAATGAAAATAAACGGAAAAGTAAAATCAATTACAAGGTAAACTGTGTTTTATGATGAAAAGTGGTTTAAGTAAGATTCTAGGATATTTTTATGTTTGAACATTTTTGTTTAACTTTTAAGTTTCAGAGATGATGGATGTAAAAATATTTCTTGTTCATATCGACAAAAAAAACAAAAAAAAAAAAAACTTAAATTCGACCACCATTATCCCCTAAACCCATAGGATTAAGGGGTTGTAAAGTTCTCTTTAAATAAAGTAAAGAATCTAAAAATTACATAAAAATTAATGACTTTTAGTCTGAATAGGCCACTTCTGGTGCACCCTGTATAATGATATGAGCTTCAATCGATAGAGCGTAACCGAGTTTACCTATAATGATACCATTTGTTTTTGTGAAAAAAATTCATTCTGTTAACTTTAAAAGGAGTGTGCGGTTGGTCTGGGGCAGCCAGTATTAATCAAACACTTCCATGCAGGTAACTTGCTACTTTTTACTTTATGTACTTTACTATTTTAATACTGGTTATTTAGGGAGGAAAATAAAGGTCATTGGAAAATACAATACCTTTCAAGGGTAAAGCGTGTCAAAATACTACACACTTATTAAAACAAACTTACACTTTCGGTCGCAAAAAATGGTTGAATATGTTGTATTAAAAAAACCATTAGATCACTTTAAAAATACTACCAAGATTATGTAGGCTTTTATTTTTAAAACACTTAAAGTGATTTAAGTGTTTGTGACGTCATAAATTTTTCTCAATATTGAAGCAAGTGTAAAGTTTAAAAACGTGATGGTAAAAACTTCGGTAAAAGTAAATTTTAGATTTCTTCATACTTAAAAGGCTTTGATTAAAAGCAAAATGAATAACTGGGGATTACAGACTGAGTTTATTCAAATGAATGGAAAAGGTGACAAAACAGCTCCCAATGTTCCCGAGACCGTGACAAGTAGCAATGTAATTAACTAACGCAATCACGAATCCACTCAAGTCGCTCTGCCGCGTCGGGAGAATTCCCTTGAACTGAACGCATATTTATGGAGAAAATATTTTTCTTTAAAAATGATCAAATACCCAAAAACATTTTTAGAAAATTCTCTTGTTTGTAATTGTAATACATGAAGTCACAAACAAAATGACCAGAAATTGGCACCAATGTAGCCTTAGGCCTTTTCTGTTAAACGACTACTAGGACTTTTTCGGGGTGGAAATTTGGTATTACAAAATACCACTAATAATGTTGTTTTGAATAGTTTATACAAGTATTTAGAACCAACAATAATTAAAATAAAACAAAGAGATTTAAAATTAAAATAAAAGGTTAAGAGAAACCTAACCACAAATTAAAATTGTAAGGTTGAAAGAAAAATGCATAAACAAAGAGTTTTAATAGATAACGAGAAAACCGACTTTTAGTCACCGAAAATGTCTACCTCAGTTACTCTGGGTAACAAGATGAGAAATAGGAGAATTTTCGGAACAGGACGTCTGGACTCCGGCAAACAAATTTGATGGAATAATAATATATTTAAAAGTTAATCCATTGGAGTAAAGAAGTTACTGCAGTTTTTATTCTATTAAAACACCCAATCGTTGCTGTTAATTGATAACACTGCCCTTCGTGTTTTAATAAAATTCTAAAAGAATATCATAACCAACCATTTGTTTAAAATTACGATTTAATACAACCAAGCCTAAATCATTTACCTAATACGTGTTGGTAAATATTTTATGAGTATTTTATAATAATGAGTTTTACTCGCACATTTGACTTCAAAGTTGTGTTCGAGAGTTTCAATTAAATTAATTAAGCTTATACAAGGCAACAGAGCTTAGCTATAAAAGTAGCGCTTGTTGAAGCACACACTGGCTACAAGTTTTAATCACGGAACAAACATTTTGAAGACTGTATTTCAATGTTTTATAACCAACTGATTTTCTTATTAATCAGGTAAAAGGTAAAAAGTTTTTACTAACATAAAAATACAGTTTTTTAACAAGTTTGTTTCCAGTTCATATGAACCCTTATTTTCAATATCCGAGTATAGTTATTCACCTGCAATCACGATTTTCCGTTTGTTCAAATGAAAATGAATAAATAAACGTATATATATATAATAATCATGAATATATATATATATATATATATATATATATATATATATATATATATATATATATATATATATATATATATATAAAACAACACCTCCGTCTCGTATGATAGGTCAGGGATGGATTATAATCAGACACGTGGCTCTTTCACTGGATGATCACATTGGTCTGTGGCTATTAACTTAAGACGGCATTAAAGGGCCGCTCTCAGAACGTAATGCAGTGCTCCAATTTTCAGAGTTTATTAAGTCCGGTAAAAGTAGGGGGTTTTAAAATTAAAGATAAGGACTTAGGCTTTTTAATGTAGTTTTTAATTTTTAATATTTTTAATCCATATCACACTATAATGGATCACACTATAAGTTGGATCAACTTTGATTTATTATAGCTTGACTAGGAACAAAGCCTGTTGTGGTTAAATACAACGGTCTCTAGAAAAATTGTACCTATATGCTATTTCCGGTGAGATAAATAAAAAATTGTAGTATTTGTTTTCAATATTGAAAGAAATAATATTTGAGAAAAAAGTTATTTTATAGGCTATTAGATAATTCCCTGAGAATATTAGTTTGTATACTGCTGTGCCCTCACCAACTGTTACATTAGAATTCAGGTTCTCTACATAAATTTTGAACTGGCAGTCAAAAAGTCTTGCTGCAGCTTCAATTTCGACATTACCGGCATATTCCCCATCTTCAGTCATTAGATTTTTATAATCTGTTGCATTTTTTATTGGTAACCTATATGTTCTATCTCCCACTATAAAAGGGCAATAGTAGTACCAGTTACTTACCAGTTACTTACATCAATTATTTTGGTTCGCATTTAAGCGTACCTAGATTGTGTTGAATGGCATAGAAAAGATAAACTTCTAAACAAACAGTTTCCATCGCGATGTATATTATAAATGGTAAAATTATTCATTTTCAGAACAATTAAAAATTCATACTTGTAATTATTAAATTTAGCTCAGTTTTATATTAATTTAGTTTGATTTTATTTAATTTAGTTTTTGAAATAACAATTTATGATTCTAAAAATCACATACCGCTTAAAACCACACACTGTTTTAGCACATAACTCTCTTTAAACGCCAATAAAACGTAAGGGACTCACAATCACAAATCCCAAATGTAAACAACAAAATGTAAACAAAGATAAGTCAAGGACACAACAATGCATCAATCAGCTGTTAAATTAATAACATGTGTTCCATGATCAGAAACAGTTTAAAGGAAAAACTGTTTAGCTTTTTAACTTTTGTACCATAACTCCAAAGGAAAAACATCAACTTTCACATATTTTAGTAAATATACATGGACGAAGCTTTTCGGCAACACATAAAAGATTATTAAAAAAAGTCCAGTACTCTAGATTTAGCTGTACAAAGTTTAATAAAAATATCGCTACCACAGTATTTTTTCAACGCAAACAAATTGGTAGTAGCTTTGGTTTTTTGTAAATACCTTTTTAACGATAAGGAAATCGACCAAAGTGGATGGTGATTTTCTGAAAGAGAATTAAATTTCCTACCAAATACATTTAAGCATTTCTTGAATAACCGCAATAAAAGCAGCCAAAAATTGCCTTCAAATGAAAAAATCGTAAAAACCATTTTTCTTTATTTTTTCACCATAAATACTAAAAAACATCAAACTTTCATAATTTTTGGCAAATCTACAGGATGAGAGCTTTCCAACGACATCTTAAAAATTAAAATCTGTGCAGTGGAACTCCAGATTTGATTGCCCAAAGATTTTCAAAACTGAATTTTCAACGCAAATAAATTGGTAGTAGCTTTGGTTTTTTGTATATAACTTTTGAACGGTGAGGAAATCGACTAAAGTGGATGGTGATTTTCTGAAAGAGAATTAAATTTCCTACAAAATAATTTATGCATTTCTAGAATAACCGCAATAAAAGCAGCCAAAAATTGCCTTCAAATGAAAAAATTGTAAAAACCCGTTTTCAATGTATTTCTTATGAAAAACGTGTTTTTTTTTTAATTTTTTCACCATAAAAACTAAAAAACATCAATATTTCATATTTTTTGGCAAATATACAGGATGAAATCTTTCCAACGACATCTTGAAAATTAAAATCGGTCCAGTGGAACTCCAGATTCGATTGCCCAAAGATTTTCAAAACTGAATTTTCAACGCAAATAAATTGGTAGTAGCTTTGGTTTTTTGTAAAAGAACTTAAAAGCGGTTAGGAAATCGACCAAAGTGGAAGGTGATTTTCTGAAAGAAAATTAAATTTCCAACAAATTACTCTTAAACATTTCTTGAACAGCCACAATAAATGCAGCCAAAAATTGCTTTCAAATAAAAAATTTGTAAAACCCCGTTCTCAATGTATTTTTTATGATAAACAATTTTTTTAATTTTTTTCATAAAAAAGTAGGTACAAAAAATATTAATCTTTCATATTTTTTGGCAAATATACAGGATGAAAGCTTTCCAACGACATCTTGAAAATTAAAATCGGTCCAGTGGAACTCCAGATTCGATTGCCCAAAGATTTCTCTTAACTCAGCATTTTTGAAACGCAAACAAAACTGGTAGTAGCTTTGGTTTTTTGTAAATAACTTATGAATGGTGAGGAAATCGGCCAAAGTGGATGGTGATTTTCTGAAAGAGAATTAAATTTCCTACAAATTACTATTATTTCTTGAATAACCGCAATAAAGGCAGCCAAAAATTGCCTTCAAATGAAAAAAATCGTAAAAACCTGTTTCCAATGTATTTCTTATGGGAAACATGTTTTTTTTATTATTTCACCATAAATACCAAGAAACATTAAACTTTCATATTTTTTGGCAAATCTACAGGATGAGAGCTTTCCAACGACATCTTAAAAATTAAAATCGGTTCAGTGGAACTCCAGGATCAATTCTGCCAAGATTTTCAAAACTGAATTATTATAAGAATAGATATGCATTCAAAGTACAAAAAAAAATTAAAACTCTATAAAATAGTCAAAGTCTTTATCTTTCATTTTAAAATACTCCTACTTTTATCGTACCTAAAATAAAGCTGAAAAATTGCAGCAGGTGAAACACTGCACTATGGATTTTTGACTCGCGAGACCATCGATACTGACAGCCTCTGTCGGCAACCGCTGAAACTGCTAGGCGTACACGCTTTGAACGTATCCAATGAATAGCATTATTAAGTAAAAGCTTTCTTTCCGCGGCTATATCTCCTTTTCTCACTATCATCTACCCGAGTCTTTGTCTCACACGTGAGTGCTAAAGTGCAGCAGTGTTTTTTTATCCACAGTGTTTTACACCGAATACTAGATATTGCTTCTTGCTCTCAGTATGCTCGTTAACATTGCGAAACGTATTCAAATTTAATAAAATTTCTCATATTTAGCTATTGAACATTAATAAAAACCATATTCAAATCCCATTTAATCGATATAGCCTACTCTAATCAGAATGCAGCCTCACCTTGGAGATGGATTGTTTGTCGGAGAGTTTCTGCTGAGAGTCGCAGAGGGCGATGACTCTGCCCAGCAGCTCGTGGGGTTTGATGAACAGTCGAGAGCTGAGCAGGAAGGCGAACAGGTAGGCCCTGTCGGGGTAGTAGTCCGTGGTGGGGACCATGTGTTGGATGAGGGCGTCCAGGGAGCCGGACACTAGGTTGCCGTCCCGGTAGACCAGGGCCTGCAACAACATCGTACATCTAGAATAACCACAGGTAGGCCCTGTCGGGGTAGTAGTAGGTGGTGGGGACCATGTGTTGGATGAGGGCGTCCAGGGAGCCGGACACTAGGTTGCCGTCCCGGTAGACCAGGGCCTGCAACAACATCGTACATCTAGAATAACCACAGGTAGGCCCTGTCGGGGTAGTAGTCCGTGGTGGGGACCATGTGTTGGATGAGGGCGTCCAGGGAGCCGGACACTAGGTTGCCGTCCCGGTAGACCAGGGCCTGCAACAACATCGTACATCTAGAATAACCACAGGTAGGCCCTGTCGGGGTAGTAGTCCGTGGTGGGGACCATGTGTTGGATGAGGGCGTCCAGGGAGCCGGACACTAGGTTGCCGTCCCGGTAGACCAGGGCCTGCAACAACATCGTACATCTAGAATAACCACAGGTAGGCCCTGTCGGGGTAGTAGTCTGTGGTGGGGACCATGTGTTGGATGAGGGCGTCCAGGAAGCCGGACACTAGGTTGCCGTCCCGGTAGACCAGGGCCTGCAACAACATCGTACATCTAGAATAACCACAGGTACGCCCTGTCGGGGTAGTAGTCCGTGGTGGGGACCATGTGTTGGATGAGGGCGTCCAGGGAGCCGGACACTAGGTTGCCGTCCCGGTAGACCAGGGCCTGCAACAACATCGTACATCTAGAATAACCACAGGTACGCCCTGTCGGGGTAGTAGTCCGTGGTGGGGACCATGTGTTGGATGAGGGCGTCCAGGGAGCCGGACACTAGGTTGCCGTCCCGGTAGACCAGGGCCTGCAACAACATCGTACATCTAGAATAACCACAGGTACGCCCTGTCGGGGTAGTAGTCCGTGGTGGGGACCATGTGTTGGATGAGGGCGTCCAGGGAGCCGGACACTAGGTTGCCTTCCCGGTAGACCAGGGCCTGCAACAACATCGTACATCTAGAATAACAACAGTGTTTCTTCCTACTATCTATTTGGAACTAATGGGTGCGCCAAAAAAACCTGACGGTTTTTGTTTCTTAATAAGTCAGCTGTTATACTAGCCAGAGACTTCATTGTTGTGGCAACTGATTGCTTATGTTATGCCATTTTAGGTTATGTTTGGTTAAACAAATATGGTTAACCAGTGGTTGGCACGACATAGTTCCTTTGTTATTGAAACATTTTTTAAAAACAACGAGTATGTAGTTTCAACTCAACGATTGTTTCGCGTTAATTTTCAGGCAGGTCGCCATGGGCCTATCCCTTCTTGAAACACTATTTTGAAGTGGCTTTCTAACTTTCGAAACACAGCATCTGCAATGAAGATCAAGCCAAGTGGCCGGCCTCGTTCAGTCCGTACACCGGCAAACATCGAAACTGTTCGACGGAGTGTAGTGCAAAGTCAAAATCGTATTGCTCGTAGAAAATCTATGGTACTGGCGATTTCTGATTCTTCTTTACGTAGAATTTTACATTTAGATCTAAACTTTCACCCCTACAAAATTGTAATGGTACAGGAACTAAAAGAAAGAGACTTTCAATCACGTGTTTTGACATGCCAGAGACTGTTGCATCTGGCTACTGAAAATAACCTTTTAAATGTTTTGATCATGTCTGATGAAGCTCATTTCCAACTTTCCGGAAAGGTTAACAGGCAAAACTTCAGATACTGGTCAGCTGAAAATCCTAAGGAGATTCATAAAACATCACTTCATCCAAAGAAAGTTACTGTTTGGTGTGGTGTGGCACGCTATGGAGTCATCGGACCATATATTTTTGAGGACGAAAGGGGGAACACCGTCACTGTAAACTCGGAACGCTATGTGGAAATGCTGAGGGGATTTTTGGTTCCAGAACTGCGAATGTTAGGAATAGACATGACCAACACATGGTTTCAAAAGGACGGCGCAACTTGTCACACTGCCATTGATTCAATGACTGTTTTGCGTGAGCTCTTTCCCGTTAAAGTGATCCTTAATTACTTTAACCTTTCCGTTAAAGTGGTTTGGTGATGTGCCACGGTCAGCTCGTTCCCCAGACTTAACTTCGTGTGACTGTTGGCTATGGGGCTACTTGAAAAGCAAAGTGTTTGCTTCGAAACCTAGAACCATCCCTGAGCTCAAGCAGTGTATCCGGGAAGAGATTGCTGCTATTCCTCAGGCGATGATACGGAAGGTGTCTTCGAATATGCAGAAAAGATGGGAGGCCTGCGTCAACGAAGAAGGTCGTCACCTAAGTGATATAATTTTTCATAAATGATAATGGCATTGTAGTGTGAACAATAAAACAGTATTTAGTAAATACAATTGTATTTTGTTCTTGAGTTTTCTAATATTAAAAACCGTCAGATTATTTTGGCGCACCCGGTACAATACAACTGGTGAAACCCGACAAGTTGACTGCTATGGTTAGGTCAGTTTCAGTGAATCTCGCCGAAGAGCATCGCTGGCAACAATGAAAACGGCTTGTTTACTTTTTTCTTTTCAGGCAAGAGAATTCAATCTCGCCACGAGTGAAATAATTGTCCTGTAGTGGTTATAAAAAAAATTTTGTGTTTTTTTTTATTTTATTTTATTTTTGTGTAGTCTGGTAAAAACTAAAAATCGATTTTGATATTGAAAAATGATATAAGTGTAGTTAGAACAAGTCAAAGTATAAACATATACAAGCATTTATTCATTGTTTCAAAGAGTTTTTACAGTCGCAACTTACTATATTATTGTTGAATGAAATCATCAACAATACTACAACGGTATTGTTACCTCCTAAAACCGTAGATTATAGGATGAATAAATATTTAAAAATATTCTCTGAACTACGAAAATAAAATGTATATTGGAATATTTCTAGAGAAACATTATTCTTACTTTAAAATAATCTATTATGCTGAGGGTTTGTGCATGATAACATATTTTCCAAAACGATTCAAGACACGTTAACTTTCAAGATGAATTAACTTCAAAAACTCCTTCAATAACAGGATAAAAGGGTGGTAGAACTACTGATCACCGCTTTTAGCAGAATGAGGATTAGAACCCACGAGCAAATAAGTAACACGAATATATTTCATATAATGATAATTTCAAGTTTATTACAGACGGATTAATTAACATTCTATGTCTTTTCAGTTAACGATGTAAAAATTGACCTGTTAATAAATTTTGTTACGTTTACAAAGCAGCAAATTTTTATAAGAAAAAAGATAAGTACTTTTGCAGTTGAATATCAAAAGATGTATTTATACTTTTGAAGAATAATTAAAACCAAGGCTTACAATAACAGTTAATGGATCCGAGATGAATAATGAAAAACTTAGTTTACAACACAAGGTTTTTTATACAAGACATTTCTTTAATGGGCCCTATAAAGGATACTTAGTTACATAAAGAGATGTTTGGTCACTGGTTTCAAGTAAAAGCGAAAATCTTCTACTTTTATGGAAGTATGTTTAGTTTAAAACAATAAATTTCTTTATAAATAAACATCTAAAGAACATGTAAAGTTTACAACGAAGGTTGTGCTAGGATTTACGACTTTGCCTCACACAGCAACAATTGTTGCATCGTGTTACAGCGTCACATGTGGGAGCATTCTCCACATTCTCTGTGCGTGCAAAGTTGTAATATACACAGAGTGATTGAAAAGTAACTATTTTTTTTATTTTAGATAACACGAGAGGTATAGTAGGAACGTAGTCAACAAGAACATAGCTAATGAGAATTATTTTTTTTTTATCATTATTGATGATTTGTTGAAACATCAGTTTATACACGAACAGTTGAATATGGAATGGCAAAATTAAAAATTTATTGAGGATGTGCAAAATTTGATATTTTGAGGTACGGACGAATATTCTATCAGTGTATAAGTTAAGAAATCAGTTTTGCGATTTTACGGAAATTATAAAATTGTATGTTCTCCATCATTATTGATATTGTAAAAATGATTTACACACTTTGTATACTGGTGCTGTTTTCACCCACATCCTCCACTACCTAATTTTTCTGCCATTAAATATTATCTTCAATCTATCAACCCCAGGATAAGGTAGAAAATCGCCGTTATTTGTGGTCAGATCCTTACAAATGTAGTATTATTATTGGTTGTATAAATTAATTTCTCAACTTTTATGATGTTGTAAAATTTTTGTAAAAAAATACCGTTTTTGAGATATTTGAGTTAAAAAAATTGAAAACGTCGCCATTTTTATAGACCCCGGAAAAAAATTTTTCGCTAAAAATTAACAATGATGTGATAAAGGTTCAAATATTAACTGCATATAATGATCCGTTACGGAAATAAAAATTATTTAGTGTAAAAAACAAAATGGTGGCTACCGGATAAAAGAAGGATTTTTTACATATGTAAAGAGGACATTTTTGTTCAAATTGACGAGTACTAGTAGCCCCCGAAGTTTGTGACATTATTTTATGATTATCCTGTATATAGCATGTTTATTATAAACCACATAAAAATACATTGTAAAACATTATCATTGGAATAATATAAAAAAATGAGCAGTAACTTAATTGATGGTGAAATCTATAGAAGCAGATAACTTTTTATGAGAAAATAAAATAGAAAATTTTTTAAAACATTGTACTATTGTAGTATCACTTTTAGACACTTATAAAAATTTTTGAGATTAATTTAATTTTTACTCTGTGTGTAAACATAGTATTTTAATGTACAACAAGATTGCCGTCTCAATTAAGAAAGAATAGTAGCTTTTTAAAAGGCTTTTCTTTGTTAATGGACTGTTAATTAACAATGAATCAGCTGATCTTTATCAGTATCAAACTTGCACGAGAAAGCATAACCACTAAAAATTTATGCTTCTCTCAGTTTAGCCTTAAACTACGCATAGAAAAAAAAATGTCCAACGAAACAGTTGTATGTCCATTAAAACATGCCACGTAGGAGAAGATTATGTGCGGAACCAAAGTGAGGGATGGCGAACATTAAAACGAGAATATGCAGTCGGAGCGTCATATGTTGCACACACATCGTGCTGTGTGATACCGCAGCATTTGTTGCTGACTTTCGACAACCCTATAGCAGCATCACTGCACATTATGACGCATTATGCTTTCTTAAACACATTTCTTATAAGTCGAGGAAATCTATTTGTAGTAGTTTAAAAAAATTAACTTATTATAAGATATAGACTAAATATCAGTGAACAGTAAAATTATATATTTTATATTTTGCGGGGAAAGTTTATATTTTTAAGTAGGTGATCATATTTTCAGATATTATTGTATTACTGAAAGTTGAAAATGCCAACTATTTCTCAGTTATTAAAATACAATAAGTTGAACAACAGTCTAAAACTTAATGAAATATATATATCAATGTGAAATGATCATAAGGTTATCTAAATATGACATCTTCATGATGAGTAAAACAGGATGGACACACACACACACACACACACACACACACACACACACACACACACACACACACACACACACACACACACACACACACACACACACACACACACACACACACACACAAACTTGTTCGCCTATATTTGTGGGGCCTTGGCATTACACATCTATTTGTGGGGCCATGTATGTGCAATTGACAGGTATTGTGGGGCCGTATTTGTATTGTGGGGCCATACAACAAAATTTAACCTACCTTAACCTAAACTAACCTAACCTAACCTAACCTAACCTAACCTAACTTAACCTAACCTAACCTAACCTAACCTAACGATTATTGACTTTTTCGACCATAAAAAGTAGAATTTTTACTCAAAATAAAAAAACATAAATCTTTGTGGGGCCGTGTGTATGGCCCCACAATTTCAGAAGGCCCCGCACTCAGGTGAAATTCACACACTTGGCCCCACAAATATTGCGGAACCTGTCCACACACACACACACACACACACACACACACACACACACACACACACACACACACACACACACACACACACACACACACACACACGCGCGCGCGCGCGCGCGCGCGCGCGCACGCGCACGCACACGCACAATAAGCTGTCTGAAGAGGTGCATACTCTTACCGTAAGATTGGAAAGCATGGAGCAGTATAGTCGAAACAAAAACATTAAAGTTGTAGGCGTTCCAGAGGTTACCGGAGAAAATATTGGTGACTTAGTTAAGAAGCTGTCCACTCTGATAGATGTGCCTATAAATTTAGAAATGGATATCCAAGCAATGCACAGAGTGCCTACACAGCGTAAATCTGGTATAAAACCTATAATAATACAGTTTTCTAACCGGCAAAAACGAAACTCCGTCCTAGCAAAGGCCAAAAGTAAATCTGTACATCTTAAGTCTACATGTTTTGTGAATGACAGTCCTGAGACTCGTGTTTTTGTTAATGAACATCTTACTGCTTACACCAAAGAACTGTTACAAAACGCAAAACAACTGAAGGATAGCGTCAACGGTTACAAGTATGTATGGGTTAAGGATGCCAAAATATTTGCAAGAAAAACTGACTCAAGCAGAATTATTCATATAACTTCACACTTGGACATTAAGAAGTTATTGAAATCAGCTTAAATATGTGTTCCAATTATAGGTAAACATGGCCCATAAAACATTTAACCTACAAGTTATTTTTTACTAATGGCATTCAATGGACCTACCTTTGATAAGAAAATAAAAATTTTCCATTTGAATATACGTAGTATTCGTAAACATTTTGATGAACTGTTAATATATTTGCAATCACTAAACACAAACTACAATATAATAATATTAAGTGAAGTTTGGATCAAATCCGGTGAAGAAAACAAGTTTCAAATTCCTGGCTACAATATGCACCTTCAACCTAGAAATGACAATCAGGCAGGGGGACTGATAATCTACATGAACTCTGACCTTCATTATGAACACAGACTTATTAGCTTATCTACTGCTGAAATTGTAAATGTTGTTTTTCCTGTGACATTTAATAATTCTCATTTTAAAGTCTCTATTTACGGCATATATCGCTCATGTAGATTTTCTTTTGCATCCTTTGAAAATGATTTGCATGATATTTTAAAAACAAATGCTGATCCTACTATTATTATAGGAGATATGAATATTTGTACATTAAAAAAAACTAGGTTCTGGGAAAAAATATATGGATATTTACTCATCTTATGGTTTTAAAAATTATGTTAACTCTCCAACTAGATTTTTTAATAATGTTTACTCAAGTTTAGATCATGTTTTAGTTAGGAATTCAAAAAATATAAAAGTAAATTGTAATGTCATTCAAGCACAGTTAACAGATCACTGGGTATTGGATGTGTCTTTATCAGTAGGGCAGCAAGCTGCCTGCAGACCATTATTTAGCAAGTTTATAGATTATAATAAACTTCACACAATGCTAAATAGAACTGATTGGTCCCCAGTTTTTTATACTGAGAATGTTAATGACTGTGTTGATAAGTTTTACGATTTATACAATGTGTGCTATGAGGCTTCTTGTAAATTGAAAAAAATTAACGGTAATAACAGGAAGCGCAGTCCTTGGATTACTGATGATCTGGTTAGCTTAGTAAATAGGAAGAATTATTTGTACAAGTTGTGGGTTTCTGATAGGGGTAATCAGAATCTAAGGGCTCAGTTTAATAGTCTATCTAAGGTAGTAAATAAGAGAGTAAAAAAAGCAAAATTAAATTATTATTCATCTCTGGTTGAAAGAAACTTAGGCAACACTAGATATTATTGGAAGATAGTTAAAGGTATCATGAAGAAAGATAGAAATAAGTTGGTTAAAATAAATTTTAATGACAGCGAAATAGATGTTAATGGAAATGAGGTGTTAGTGGCTAATTGTTTTAATGAATATTTTGTTAATGTGACAAAAGAGCTAAAACATCAAGCGTTTGGTTGTGATCTGTTTATCGATGAGTTTGTTGATGCTGCATGTGTATTTGAATATTTTTCAGTAAAGGAAAGTGATGTCTTGCGCATTATTAGTAGAATGAATAACAAAAGGAGCTGTGGTATGGATGGTATTAATAGTGTTACTATAAAGAAAAATGTTAAAACTTTTGTGCCTGTCCTTTACAATATCTTTATTAAATCCTTTAATCAATGTATTTTTCCTGAGCGTTTCAAAGTTGCATGTGTTGTACCAGTTTATAAGAATGGAAGCAGAAATGAACTTTTTTCATACCGACCAATTTCTTTAATTAACACCATGGCAAAGATTTTTGAGACTCTGGTAAAAGAACAGCTTTTGGACTATTTTAATTCCAGATCCATTATTTCTTGTAATCAATTTGGTTTCATGCCAAACAAAGGAACAGATTTAGCATTGAAAGAACATATTCTAAATATAACTGAATCTGTAGATAAAAATAAGTATACAATGGGAGTGTATCTTGCTTTTCAAAAGGCCTTTGATCTGGTTGATATTAGTATTCTGTTGGAAAGGTTCAGATCTTACGGAGTGGGAGGTAATGCCCTGGCATGCCCTATCTTTTGCACAGATAGAAAGCAAATTGTAAAAGTACAAAATTTCAACAGCAAAATAATGCAGCTTAGCCATGGGGTAGCTCAAGGGGGGTTTTAGGTCCATTAATGTTTATCGTGTATGTAAATGAACTTTTAAAGTTGAATTTGAACTCCAATATTTATGCATATGCAGATGACACTGCATTGGTGTGCTCTGCATTTAGTAAAAGAAAAGTAAGAGAGCTTATGAAAAAAGATTTAGAAAAAATTTCCCTGTGGTTATCTAGAAATAAGATTCTAATAAATGTTAAAAAAAACTAAATGTATGTTATTCTATGATAGAGATGTTGCATGTATAGATTTGCAGAAGGAAAACATATTTCACTGCCATAAACATTAATGCCTGTACAGCTGTGATTGTGAATCAATAGAAATAGTTGATAGTGTAAAATATTTAGGTTTAGTTATTGATAGGGATTTAAAATGGAACGTTTTTATTGATGTATTAAGCTCAAAACTTCGAAAGATTAATTATGCACTTTATCATATGAGAGAGTTTTTAAGGCCAGAGTGCCTTAGACAATTGTATACTTCATGGTTTGAGGGCACGATGCAATATGGAATAATTCACTATGGAGGCACCTATGAAACAATTTTGAAAACAATTATACTCGCTCAGAAATTTGCTGTAAGAAACATCCATCACTTGAAAAAGTTTGATCATGTTTCACATCTTTTCAGCGAAGAAAATATTTTTACTTTTAAACAGCTGTATATGTATCATGTATTGAATTATATTTACAAATTTATAGACAATTTTAAATTTAGAGAGTATTCTAGAAACACACGAGCATCTCGAATTGCAGAAATTTCTGTGCCAAACTACTTTAAGGAACTGGCTAGAAACCAGTTTTCTTATAAAGGAATAAAAGTATTCAACAACTTTATTTGCAATTCTGCAAATAATATATTATTAGAATCAAAACCAAAATTTAAAATGAAAGCTAGGATGTATGTTAAAACCTATGGAATGTAGTATAGATGCATGTGTAACTATTATTGATATTATTTATATTCCTGTAATACCAAAGATGCTTGTGTAACTTATTTAACATATAATTTTTGCTTCCAACATGTGATATTTTGTATATTGTGATATCTATTAATTATTATCATATACTGTGTCTATATATAACTTAGGTTAAGAACACAGTGACTACCTTATTTTAGATGTAATTGCATGAACACTGCCTGCCAGCGAAAATTAGAAAATAAAAATTGATGGACATGCCAAGGGTCAAAGAAGTTTATAACATTCTTGTAAAGTATTGTGACATGCTTTTTTCCACGCGTGCTATTTCAGCACTTGGAAATGTAATTTTATTGTATTTCTTATTGAAATAAAGTTTTTGTGAACTGTGAACTGTGAACTGTGAACTGAGCACACGCACACGCACACGCACACGCACACGCACACGCACACGCACGCGCACGCGCACGCACACACACACACACACACACACACACACACACACACACACACACACCCACACACACACACACCCACACACACACACACACACACACACACACACACACACACAAGGGTACACGGATGGGAGCGAAATTAGGGGATCCTACGTTTATTTAAAATTAGTTTTTTATCTATATTCTAAACTCGCAGTTTTCGAACTTAGTTTGAAATATCCTACACATGGTTAAATTTTGTTGTGGTATTAACAAAAGAGAACAAACATGATTCATATTGAGGAAGTTATAGATAAAATTTTATGGTACTTCAATGTAAATATAAACAAATTTTAAAGCAAATCTAAAAAATAAATTCAAATTCGAATTGAAAACTAAATAGTTAAAAAGTTCAGAAAGTAATTAAATAAAACAGAAAATATAATGAATCAAAGCAAAAATATCACTCATTTCATAGTATTATAAATCCGGCAGATCTGTGAAACCGTGAAGCATAATTAATTGATGTTTTATAATGGGGGAAATTTGTCAAGGAAACGCCAGAAACAGAAGGCGAGGCGACGGTGTGTTTGCATGATACATCGACTCCGGATATCAGTTACAGACACGGGCACAGCGCGGCAGCTGCAGCTGAACACCTAAGCAACGGATTAGTCTACACTCGATACATTTTACATTAGGGAAATTCACGTTAGGAAATCCCAGAGTCGTAGAAATAACACTCCGACTCCAGTAGTTCATATTCTTGAAAATACATGGCGTCCATATACGGACTTAGACTATAATGCACAAGCTTTGAAGCGGACAGATTAATAATTTTCTTTACATATTTTTACTTTGTTTGGTCATTATTTTTATTTAAAAAAGGAATTGCACAACTAGTTGGAAAATAAGAATTGGTTGCTATATTGTCTGCTATTAGAAGAAGGGCAAAAGTTATTATAAAAGACGTAAAAACTAAAACAGGTTAAATGTGTTTAAATATGTGACTTCACGAATTACATTCAACAATCATAGAGCACTTGTCATATCAGCACTAAATGTCAGTTTTATCAACCACTATAAGTGATGGTTATTGCTTTGGTAATCTTCTTTTTATTCTTTTGAACTATTATTTTTTTATCGACGAGTTATACATCACATAATTCAACCACTCCTAGGGTTAATGACCCCTTTACATTGACGTACGTCACTGTAAAGGGCTTTAAGACAGCTATTGCAAGAAAATCAATGAAAAGCCTTGTGAATTAACTTAAGTAAAGAATTAATCATTATTAAAAACTGTTCACTCATAATTTACTGTATTAGTTTACGGTAGGTAAGATAAAAAAATCATAAAAATTAAATTTGTCATTGATGTTAACTGTTTTTAAGTCTGCTGTAGTTAGTCATAGTAATATCAGTTACAGACTGTATTTAAAGACGAGCTCATTCGTTTCGCTCAGGATGTTTAATGTCGGACAAAGAGCGCTGCACTTTGGTATAAGTTTGTTAGATTTTCTGCAATCATTTGAGACCATCTCGCAAAAAAAGGCCATATAAATCGCTGTACAAATTCAATTTCGATTGTGCTGCTATATCTTGCAGAACATTTATGCGTAATACATTTAATGCCAAAATTTCTAATTTAAATGGTGCCAATATTTCGAAATTCTTATTTGAGTTAGTTATTGTGAACCGAGAAAACTAATAAAACCTTCATAGATCCGTCTTGTTAACTCGAGCTAGATGTAAGTAAAAGCCATCATCGCACAGTGGGCGCTCGGAGGGGGGCAGCGTTACAGCCCTCTAATGCACGGCACACACCACCACACACGGCGCGGCGCGGCAGCCAACATATGTTGGATTGTTGGGATATACTTTATACTTTTATTCTTTCGTACGAAACAGTACATTCGACATACTGTATTAAATTTATTAGTAGGCTAGTACGGCGGGGAGTAAAATAAAAATTTTAATGTAGACCAATGGTAAGAAAGAATAAGAGTGCAGAAGAAGGTAAGATGAGAACATCAATGATGAAAATCAAAGGAAATTGATTATTGTCGGAGGAAAGAAAGCGGAAAGAGAGAGAGCCTTTAAGAGCCAATGTTTAATATTAATAATATTTGCCAAATTCTTCTTGTGCCATTAGTTGTGGGTAAGCTCATTAAATCAATTAAATATATAAATTATTAAAAATTACATATTTTATTAAAAAACTTCTTATTTTTTGCAAACCATCATTATTCATTATATCTGACTTCAATAACCCCTCATTTTAGAGTTACAAGCTACATCATTTTTCTGATTTAAAATAAATCAATTACTTTGTATCTTGTTTACATTGGTTATAATGGGAAATGATGAAATCGAATCCAACGTTTAATAAGAAATTCATGGAGAAAACAATTATATTATATTTTTATAGATACCTGTGTACATAAATCTAAAAAGACATTATATGGTAAAGTGTCTATAATAATAAGTAATCATAGTGAGTCAAAGAAACAGTAAAATGTCTCTTCCGTTGACTACTGTGTCCACACTCCGTAAACAGGTAAAAAAAACTGCTTAAACCATGATATAAAAAATTGGCAACTTTCATATTGACATTATACTGTATACATTAATTTTCATACCCTAATGTGTTTAATAAAACATTTAATGATACTGTATTTTATGAGAAAATATCATGCAAATACCCCCACTTCCGTGAGAATGTCTCTGGCATGAAAAACACTCCAAATGAACTAATATATTATTTATTTATTTATCATTCACTCACATTGTCGGGGTCGGCCGCGGGCTCAGGGCAGGGCTCGAGGTCCGCGGAGCTGCCGTTCGTCACGCCGCCCTGCACCGTCGTCTGGGGCAAACTCTGCAACAGATGACAGATCTTCTCATTCTTCTATGTAAGTAAAAACATAAAAATATAATGATTGTGTACCAGAGTGGTTAGAAAATGTCAAAGCTATGGAATATTTAGGTTATTTGCAGACGTGTTTGTAGTTTCCTATGGAATAAACGTACAATGTTCTCCAACACCCTTTTTAGTAAAAATTCTATTTGATCTTTTAAAAATTTCAATTTTCAAATCGAAAGTTAAATGATAAATCATGTACGGATGCCATTTTTTTGTTGCTAAATCAATATTATGATTTCCCACAACTTAAATTATTTTAAACAATAAATTAATTGTTCTGAGTTATTTTTAACACAGGGTGGTAATAAAAAATATTAGCGATAGTCGACAATTATTCCCTCTAAAATAAGTTCTATTTATATTCGCATCTAGAACGGCAAATGAAAGGTAAAATGGTTAAGATTGTTGCTCGTATCACAAGGTTGGATATAATGGTGGAGATATGGGTAACAATGGCAGTGATATGGCAGGTAGCGCCGCTGTTGCAAACGATGCTATCTTTGTGATAAATGTGGCCATAGCTCATCGAGCCACGGGGCATCTTGCGGCCAATGTGATTGGCGGTTCCACAGTATTATATTATTACAGAGATTGATATATGATTATTTTTGAGTGCGGTTACTTAAGTAGATGTGAAATGGAATGTTTCGTGAACTTTTGAATTATTTATTTGTTCATTAATATTACAGTAAAAATACCCATATCCTGCCATAATCACACTTCTATTCCAAATAACAATTATAAACATGGGTTAGTCAGTTACGTAAGTAAAACTATCTAGAGTTCAAACTATTTACTGTGAATTTATTGGAAAGATACATTATGTTTGTTGGGTGTAAAGTCCCATTCCTTCGAAATGTTATACTACCGCTCAGGACATTGCGATTTTGTGTCTTACCTTAGAATAGATGATAAGTTCCAAAAGACAGAAATCGCACTGACTAAAACTTTTAACCGCGCTCAGTACTGTTTTATCCATAAAATTATTAATTTGTAAAAACTGACCTGCCAGTGTGCCCCAAAAGAGTAAAAACGATCCTTGTTTCAAGTGACTAAAAATGAAAAGGCATTGACTGACAAATGATACTGGGTGTCCCAACTCTGGGAATATCTCAATAAGAAAACATGGCACACATCGATATTTCGGTAATTTGTGGTTATTTTGTTGAATGGGACTCGGAAGGATGGGTAAGAGATTCTTCAGAGGCCATCCTATAGTATTTTCCATAACAAGATTTGTTTTCACCTCAAAGATCATGTTGGCTAAGAAAATATAAAAAAAATCTTTCAGTATTAGGTGTTGGAAAAATCTTAAATGACGACGAAACATACGATTTTAGAAGCGCGCTAAGCACATGTATTGAAATTCACGAGGACAAAATAAATTATGGAATGCGTTTGGGAATGAATGCGCTCCACAAGCAGCCATCAGCGGAGCAATAAAGCACCAACAATGGTACAGTATGACAGGTGAGCGCTAACGGCTCCGATGTTGCAAATGATCTTATCTGCTTGATAAACGGCGCCGTTCTTCTTCCAGACAATGGTTCTCTTGTACCCACTCTGTATTATTTTATTAACGTCGTTTACGCTTTTAATATTCCGGGTTTATTTCCAGTCTTCTTCTATTGTTCGCTGCTACAAAAACTTCATTTAAGATTCCCTTAAATCTATTTGTTGCCATTGTTAATACAATTCACAAACTAAGATAGTAATGTCCTAATAATTAATAGTTGAGTGTTTATCAATGGTCACGTTTTATTTAATTACTTCACTATTTCAAAATATTTGCAATATAACCGAGGAAAGGAAACTAAATCACATACGAACAGATATATTGATGTAAAGGGCGTTTGAAACAATACCATGGGTCGTGTTTACAAGCCAAGAAGTACATGACGTAAATAGTCACCGGAAGAGGCAGTATTTTTCAACAGGAGTTATAGCCTGGAATGGAGCCAGGCGGTGTTCACCCGTTGTTTTGCAAACCAAAAACATGCCATATAATTTTTCCATTCGGTAGTGTTTCATTGGAGTCGCCTAAGCGGGTATTATACTTACGTCAGTGATCATATCTGTTGTCGTAGGGTTGGTTTAACACTATATGGAAGGGACGGGAAAGACATCTAACGCGCAAGTAAAAAAGAAACACTTACCCACCTTCTTTCTGGCGGCCCTAGGGAAGGTATTGGCGAACCTAACGCGATGGCGAGGCGTGTCGGGCACGGAAGGCACGGCGGCGGCGGCGGTGGAGACGGCCTGGGAGACGGTCTGCAGGGGCGGCACTCTGGGGGGCGGCACGGGGTGAGCGCGGCGGCAGCAGGCTCCCACTCCGGCGCGGATGGTGGAGTACGGGGCGGGCTCGACGACTGCCGTGGACGTGGAAGGCACTGGGGACGACGTGACGGGGGGCTCCGCCCTCCTGGGCCTGCCGCACTCCGCCACGGAGGGCCGAGGCGAATCCTTCTCCTCCCACCGGTAACAGACGGCCGACGAGAGCCGACTGGCGAAGAAGTACATCGCCATGCGTACATTTAAACAGTTGTTCTGGGCGGCGCAGGGGAAACGACATGCCAGAGGCTAGCTGAAGACGGACGCCGCCATGCGGCCGCCGAGATTACGTCCAGTGACACTTCACAGAGCAGTCCCGTCTATGCATTGTTCATGTTCGTTTCATAGCATTCACTTTTGCACTTATCTAAATTATTTGTAAACTTTTAGATTATATTACCACCATGGTCTGAGGTAATCCGTGTTTGCGTTAGAACTGTAATAAAAATTAAATTAACTATACATACTAGTATTATCTTTCATTGAAGTTAAGAAATTCAAAACTGATAGATGCAAGACCACAATTATTTAATTTAACTGTTTAATAATAGATCAATTGGACCGACTGCAAAGAATAGAAATTTCATAAACGTTCCCACTAATGACTTAACGGTGATGATACCAACCCGTCGTTAAGTCATTTTAATCAAATGCTACGTGTAAGGTAATACGGAGAAATTCATAGAAACACGAGGTTGACAAACAAATGTACCTTTTACGGTGCCGAGATCTCGTTAAACAACGTCCAATTACGGTACAATGATTACAGAGCGCCGAGGATATAAAAACTCTGCTCCCTGTCTTTATTTGCTGCTTTATTTTCCTCCGGAGAGACATTATTACGGTAAAATACGTTTCTGCAATAACATCGGAATGGTGACGCCAAATTACTTAGTTGTTCGCCTCCATGATTTCGATAATCGGCTAAATTATTTTTGGCTGAAGAGCTCAAGAGCTGTTTTTCAAGAGGTTTTTAACGGTCACTTACTTGTTCTTCAATTAAGATACTTCAGATTTCTGTTTACAAAAAAGAGAAAAACTGAGAAAAAAAGAAAAAATATAATAGTATAGATTTATAAAATAATAAAAATAATTTAGTTTAAATTATTAAACAGCGGGCCGACTTTAATCATAAAGAAGGATTTGCGAAAATAATCATGAACAAAATAGAAATCAACAAGTACTAAGCACCGACTCATAGAAGTTTCTATACATTTAAATTTGTAAATTTTTTTATTTCCTATTAAATGTTAATGTTAATCAGTATGTGTTAATTAAATCCAAGCTGTCATACCGAAGTGGATCAAAGGAAAGATGAGTATCCTCTAATTTTGAAATGTCATTAAACATACAATTTAATTGAACGAGTTTATAGTGAATGATATTACCAATATTCGTTAATTAAAGGAATGTCGATGAATCAACAGCTCGTATTTTATAATAATTTTTGTATGTGATAATGTAGTATCATTGTATGGTTGACATAAATTCGAGTAACTGTTAGAAATTCTCCTTCCAAAAACAAATTTGAAATATTTTCCTTAATACAGTGCCCACTATTTAGTGACGTTGCGATTCTTCCCTTCATAACGAATTCAGATACAATACCTAAAAAAGTCGTTAAATATTATTGCATACACTAAACGACATAAAATCATACTCATAGAAAACTAAACAAAGTAAAAAAAAGTTGTATAGCTTACTGCACAACAGAATAAAGAACTGACGTCAAAAACTAATTACAATAAGCCACAATCCATTACAACATTACATGATGTACACGAGAATCGCAGAATACGGGGTCCCTGTATGATGGAGATAATTAATTGGAAGATGTTACAAAAGACAAGGGAGTGAGAGAAGAGAAGAGCCGCGAGTTAAATTAATTAAGCCAGACATGTGGGGAGTGATACACTATCGATTGGGAGAGGGGCATTGTGTGGGGGGGGGCAAGTAACTGGTAACTCTGACTCTGGATTACCTGAAACATCAACTTGTTTTCACACGTCTTCTTCCCTCGTTTTAAAGGATTGGAAAAAAGATACTGTTTCCTTCTACAAAAGAAACAGTATCTTCGTTAGACTTTACTCCGAGCAAAACCCGTTACGATGGATGAAAATTCGTTTTACTTTGGACATTCCTTTAGATTGAGGGAAAATTAAACTATCGGTTGCTGTCCAATTTACAACGATGGTCTTTAAATTTATTTTCTTATATTAAGTAATGTGGTACTTTTCTATCAATTCTGCTTGGTATTTAATCGATGAATTATTTAATACATACCACGCTGTCAGGTAACTACTATTTCTTTAATTATTAAATTGCGATTTCAAAGAAAGATAATACACGTATATCTGAACGAGATTAAGTCGCTCGGGAAAAGGGGGACAAAGAAATATTTTGTATCGCGGATTCAGTTTAAATTGATTCCTTGAAAGTGAGTCTTAGCCTGAATAAATAAGCGAGTTTTTGTGTCGACGAGATTAACTTGGCTCCATTGCGGCAGGGCGGCGAACCCTCGACGCTGGCATGTGTTGATTTGAAAATTCAGTTTGTAAATTAATATTAGTTACAGTTTAATTTCAGCACTAAGAATATATTTCATAATGAAAATAGTTTGTACTGATTTATTTTGAAGTTAGGGTTTGATTTGTATTTTCAATCATGACAAACTTAAGCTTTTAGACTATTTAATTTCTTAATTTTTGTTTGTGGCAAAAGAGATGTAAATTTCAAACATAGCCCAAAAATTTAACCTTCAACTTTTTTTATCGCACGTGGCGGTAAAAACCGTTATATTTGTCTTTTATTATCATTTTAAACAGACTTTGACAAGTGGCATGAATACCTGAACTTACATTAAAAATGTCTATGTATTTTGTATTAATAGCATGTATTTAAAAACACATGCTAAATTGTAAATAAATAAAACAGCAGTTATTCATTGTTATGGTTTTAGTATTATTTTGTGTTTTTAACATATGATACAAGGCTTTAAAGGTAGAAAACTCCAGCTTATTATGATTAAATTTCTTATTTTCAATAATCTTAGCAGACACAATATTTACTTTACTTATTTGGTTATATGGACTAAATGTGGCATAAAATATTTATTTTGCCTATCTCTACTTAAAAAAAGAAGTTAAATGCAAAAAGTGTTCCATTGAAGGGCAAGAATACACTGCGCTTGCCATTTAAACCTCTACAATATTCGTTTCACGTTGAAAAATGCTGTAATTTGGTGGCTTTGAAAAGGAATGTTTGAATGTAACAAGATATTCTCTGATATATTGCCTGAAGAGACGGGGATCGTGAAGGAAAAGAGGTTTTCTTGTCTCTGACACTTTGAAGACTCAAATGGTATGTATCACATAGCACGTTCGCCTGAGACTTAGACAACAAAATAAGAAACCATTCTTAATATCTAGTTTTGTTGTTTCTAAAACAAACTGTAACAATAATTGTTTGTGCGTCGAATTCTCCTTTTCAAATATAATAAGACAAGTGAGATGCGAAACATTACATAGATGTACTAACACTGATAATGGGAATTTTATGATTTTAGAGGATAAGTTTTATAAACACGATTGAGCCTACGTATGAGAGTGTATCTGTTATAAAGTCTATATTTTTGAAAAATGAATATACATATATTAGGTTACCTTTTGAAGTTAGGTGAGTCAATAAATAAAAATTAAAAACCCAATGTAATTTTCCAGATAACCTTCAAAATAACCTTCAGATTAGTTAACGTGTGTTTTAAAAAACTAACGACAAAATTGCAACACACATAAACTTTGACATTTGATCTACAAAAATATCCTGCTTAATTTTTTAGATTACTCGTAATTTAGGGAAACTTCAAGCCCCTGCAAAGTTAGATTAGTTATTTCATGAACTTTTGATATAAAATTGTTAAATGTGCCAAAACTTTTCTAAACTCATAATATTAAAGTTAAACTAACTAAAGTTTAGAGCGAACGATTTATCTTCATCAATAAACAAAGTTCGGTCGTAATAAACTTTGGAAATTAATCTGTTTAATACAACATCACGCACGGACAAGTTTAATAAACGAGCTCGATTAAACAATTCCCCAACAATGTCCTATTGACAAATCACGTCCTGTGTTTTAATCCTCTGCAAATTACGGGAATAGTGTAGCTGACCAATTAAAAGGTACAGCCCACAGTATTGCATTAGCCGATAACAGAGTTTTAATCATATTGCGTAAAATTAATCTTCCCTTATATAAACATAATTAGCGATTTTCCTCTTGTTATTTTAACAAAGCTTCAAAAATACGAATCGAATTTAACTTTTAATTATCTTTTAATTGCATTCAATGGAACCGAGATTGATTTTATCGCAAGCGAATTTGATTTCTACTACGTGTGGTGGTATGAATGCGTTCTATAATAGATCGCTTCTCTTAATTTGTTATTATACATTTTAATTATTAATTTAAAAAAAACTTTAGATTTATTTAATTACTAGACCATTTGGTTTTCGTAACATAACTTGTTAAGTGTGGCGTTTATGTGTTGCACTATTCTCAGGAAGATTTATTAGTCGAACAACATCACATGTGCAGCTACGATTTCAGAGTTTCAGCAAAGCCAAAACCAAATTATGGCTCGCCTTTGACTTTATCTGCATAGTGAAACGTTTATGAAACCGTTGTTTAAGGACTATATTAATTTTTCTCAGTTTAGGCGCCATGGAACAGTTACCCAATATTTGTTAAATTTGATTTGAAATATATGTTGATTTTTTATTCTTTCTCTTTCTCATCAAAGTATTTTTATAATTTGTTAGATTACATAATACTACTCCATAACGATTGTGTGGCAATTTACATGCTATTGTTGGCAATCATTTAGTGCCAATCAAAAAGTCGTTCTTTATTTTACATAATCTCGTGGCTTTGCTACATCAGGCTTATGCTGTTTCTCGTGACTATAATTTGAACCAACTATGTTATGGGAAATATTGTTGTACATGTGTAAAACTGTGTTAGCAGAATGTAAAGAATCGTCCCAAATTAATCTATATACGGTATGTAAAAAAAATGAACCCCTATCTACCTTGGTCACGGCACCAAGCGTGAACGGCTGGACTGATTTCGCTAATTCTTCTTTTGTTTTTTTTTATTGTCAAGAGAATGTTCTTATGAAAGGAAAAATCGAGAAAATTCCACAGGGGTCCACCCCACACGTTTTCAAAGTAACAATGTTATTCTTATGGAAGCAACATTTTTGTATTGGAGCATATGATTACATTTAGAAATATTAGTTCATTAAACACCTGTTTTTATTTAAAGTATTGAGGGAAGACTGGTAATGAAAAACTAGAAAACATTATAGAGTTACGGCGAGTGGGCGTAGCGAACGAGTTGAACCTGACGGCAAGTGAGTGTAGCGAACGAGTTCACCTGAAGGGCAAAATATTCCTGAGGTTGGCGTTGCAAAGCATGCCGGTTAAGCTAAATATATAAAAAGTACAAACTGTAGCTCAAGCTACAATATTTCACAAAATGAATAACTAACTTTAAGACGGTAATGGAAATGATTGTAAAACAGTTGGAACATGTTTTAATGGGAATACGACCAGGTGAACGATGCAATGTCGGATGTGGCGGCGTGGGCGATGTCAGCGGGAACGGTGGCGATCGCGGGCGGCGGATGCGGGAACGGCGGCTCATCACCCGCTGTTGATCCAGCCCTCTGTCATGTGTTTGATTAGCTAACAGCTCCATTATCTGGAATTGAATGCCCGGATCGACAAATTTACCGTTGCGGCCCAATTAATGGTTCAGTATTGCACATAAGCCTTGAATACCGAATGAATGCAATTCCGAGGATATTACCACTGGAATCGTTATACTGTACCGTACACGTTAAATGTAAAACTGATTAAATGGGAAACTAACTACTAAACAGTTCCATCTCATCTTATAATCATTATATGCATTTAGTATTAAATCAATACAAGGGATAAGAGTAAATTTAATTAATCAACATCCCTGTTCCAATTGACACTTGAACTGTTAAATTGTAATAAATAACGTATGCACCAAGAATGGGTGCTTCTAATCGGTTGTCTGATCATTTGCCAACCGGACAGACACATGTTACGTTGCACTTTTTTTTAAACGGAGTTCCTACTACTGTGTCAACATGAAAGGTGGTTCTGCAGTCACATGTCCGGTGTTAGTGTGCACGGAGCTCCCACTACGGTATCGGTCAACATGAGAGGTGGTTCTGCAATCACATGTCCGGTGTTAGTGTGCACGGAGCTCCCACTACTGTATTGGTCAACATGAGAGGTGGTTCTGCAGTCACATGTCTGGTGTTAGTGTGCACGGAGCTCCCACTACTGTATCGGTCAACATGAGAGGTGGTTCTGCAATCACATGTCCGGTGTTAGTGTGCACGGAGCTCCCACTACTGTATCGGTCAAAATGAGAGGTGGTTCTGCAGTCACATGTCTAGTGTTAGTGTGCACGGAGCTCCCACTACTGTATCGGTCAACATGAGAGGTGGTTCTGCAATCACATGTCCGGTGTTAGTGTGCACGGAGCTCCCACTACGGTATCGGTCAACATGAGAGGTGGTTGTTCTGCAGTCACATGTCCGGTGTCAGTGTGCACGGAGCTCCCACTACGGTATCGGTCAACATGAGAGGTGGTTCTGCAATCACTGTCCGGTGTTAGTGTGCACGGAGCTCCCACTACGGTATCGGTCAACATGAGAGGTGGTTCTGCAATCACATGTCCGGTGTTAGTGTGCACGGAGCACCCACTACGGTATCGGTCAACATGAGAGGTGGTTCTGCAATCACATGTCCGGTGTTAGTGTGCACGGAGCTCCCACTACGGTATCGGTCAACATGAGAGGTGGTTCTGCAGTCACATGTCCGGTGTCAGTGTGCACGGAGCACCCACTACGGTATCGGTCAACATGAGAGGCGGTTCTGCAGTCACATGTCCGGTGTTGGTGTGCACGGAGCTCCCACTACTGTATCGGTCAACATGAGAGGTGGTTCTGCAGTCACATGTCTGGTGTTAGTGTGCACGGAGCTCCCACTACAGTATCGGTCAACATGAGAGGTGGTTCTGCAGTCACATGTCTGGTGTTAGTGTGCACGGAGCTCCCACTACTGTATCGGTCAACATGAGAGGTGGTTCTGCAATCACATGTCCGGTGTTAGTGTGCACGGAGCTCCCACTACTGTATCGGTCAACATGAGAGGTGGTTCTGCAGTCACATGTCCGGTGTTAGTGTGCACGGAGCTCCCACTACGGTATAGGTCAACACGAGAGGTGGTTCTGCAGTCACATGTCCGGTGTTGGTGTGCACGGAGCTCCCACTACTGTATCGGTCAACATGAGAGGTGGTTCTGCAGTCACATGTCTGGTGTTAGTGTGCACGGAGCTCCCACTACTGTATCGGTCAACATGAGAGGTGGTTCTGCAGTCACATGTCCGGCGTTAGTGTTCACGGAGCTCCCACTACTGTATCGGTCAACATGAGAGGTGGTTCTGCAGTTACATGTCCGGTGTTAGTGTGCACGGAGCTCCCACTACGGTATCGGTCAACACGAGAGGTGGTTCTGCAGTCACATGTCCGGTGTTAGTGTGCACGGAGCTCCCACTACTGTATCGGTCAACATGAGAGGTGGTTCTGCAGTCACAAAACACAAACTACATACTACATACATAATATTACCTTTTATTTTTAATAAATATTAGTGATGATTGTAGATAAACGGACAGGGAATATTTAAAAACGTATCAATATGCTGCATAGGGTGTTTGGTAGTCAGTGTAAAAAACTAAGGGGTTGTAATGCTTGTAAACCGCAACAAAAGTCGCTATTTAGGCAGTAACATGTCGCTCTACCCTCTAGTAACAGTTATTTTTAACTTTTTTTAAAAAGTTTATTGACATTATTCATACAACTCTTGTTTTTTCACCTTTTACCTAACTTATTCAAACTTTTAATGACATTTTAAGAAAGTACACAAATCATTATAAGGTCAGATTTTCTCAATTAAGCCCTTATAAAACCTTGTAAAATCTACTTGAAAACTAATTTTTAGAAATTAAGAAAAAGTACACTACAACTTGCTGAAGAAAACATTTTTATTCGTCAAGCTACAAACTGTCAAATATCACCAAAACTTCCCCACATTCTAAACTTTTACGTTTGGTAAAATGTGATAAAAACGAGACTTTTATGAAAAATGTCAAGAAATTAAAAAAAGTAAAAGTGACTGTTACTGGAAGGAAGCAAGGTGTAACTGCCTGAATTGCGTTTTTCACGGATTGTTCACATGTTTTTTATTGCATTTTACAAGCCTTATAACAACTTAAATTTTTTGACACTGACTACCAAACACCCTGTATAATTTAATAATATGATGCTTTTTTAAAAGAAGCTCTGCGTCAGCTAATGAAATGAAAATACTTGGATTTGATTAAATCATAATTGGAACTCAATTCATTCATCGTAAAGCTGAACAGGAGTCTGAGGAGATATTGACGCCTACAACCATTTTCCACAGCGCTGCTCATTTGGTGAAACAGACCAGTTAAAAGCTAGACCGCTCACACTACAGTCATACAGCATTAATTTAAAATGAGTTTTAAATTAATTCATTATGATTTGCAGGTTTTGATTATATTATTTGTGGGTATGTTTGAAGGGTCAAAATTAACTAAAAAATCCAAATTAAAAAGCGATAATTTTTTTTGTAACTATTTTCAACTATTTTTCTATTGTATTTTCACTTTTTCCATATTATGTGCAACTTACTTTTGCGGTTTTCGCTTTACCGCATTTTTTATGGTAAGGGCCAACAAGTACCATAATTTCACTACGAATTTTTTTTTATTTTTAAGGGGGTGTTGTACATTGTTACTGTAACGTTTTAGTTTGCATTTACGCCATAGATATTTTTCATGAGGAATTGTATGGGTAGTGTTGTATTGCTTTCAGAGACAAGCGGTCCTAGCCATCAAAGTTTTGTGGGCATTCCGGGAATAGAACCCGTGACCTCCTTTACCTTAGTCTAAGACGATAACTGTTAGGCTTGCTAGATGCCTATCTTTAACAAAGGTTGAAGCTTATAACATTCTAGGAAAGAGCACTGAAGAGTGTTTGAATATATGAAATTCATATTCAAAGAAAATAATATTAATAAAACAGTCAAAAGCTACCACGCTTCAAAAGACACGTTAAGCCGTAGCTCCCTTCTACAAAATAACTCGTTAGTTCCAGTAAGGGGAACTACAGTGTAACCTGAAAACTCTAACGACAGACCTTGGCCAGAAGGTTACACAAACTAGCTAGAGCTCCACTCATGCAACAAATGTAGTGTCGCACAACAATTGCAGCAGGCTAGTGGCAATAATAACGGTAGTGCCTCTCTAATTTCGGAGCTCCTGATATTAATTGACAACCAAATAACTAACAGCTATCCCAGCTAGCATAGCATTTAACTGTCGCAATGATAGAAAAGTATAGGGGCATTTAATAGTGCTAATAAGTCACAAGACAGGTACTAAAACGGTTCATTCCAGATTATAAAATGCAATTGTATATCTAAATGGAACTATACGAGTTCCACGCAAACAAAAGGAAAAATCAATTATTCATCTGCACTATTACCATAAAAATCCTGTGAACATGAAAAAAAAACAATGGCCTGTTCAGTATTAAATTTAAAAAGATTTTTAGTAAAAGGATCTCCTTGGGGTGTTGAGTTTTACTAACAACTGTCAAGACAATACCTTGGCCGCCCTCGAGTTCTTTTGTGTAATATATTAAAGATTCGCCTAGTTAGTTAGAGAGTTTTAATTTCTTAAAAGTTGCTCTCAAAATAAAAGTAAAAACCTATTTCAAAGAACTTTTTTACTTCATCCGCTCGTAACATCCTTTTTGCTTTGTAATCAGGCTATTGTAAACTGCCAGTTAAGAAACAAGGGAAGTAGTTAGCGTTACTGCCAACTTTTAAACTTTAAAAGTTTCTTCTTACTTTTATCTCCGTAGCATTATTTATTTGTATTTAAAAAGAATCTCAAATACGCTTGGATAGTAGTTAGATACTAACAAAGTCATGTTATTCTCTAAAACAACATAAAATCCTAGGGAATAACATTTAATTGAATATTTTGGCAAAAAATAATGAAACAACGACAGTTTAGTTTGACTAGTTGGTTTTCTTTGTTTTCAATCTGTAATGCATTTGATATTTAATTATTTATTTAAAATATACGTTACTATTACTTTAAACCATACTTAATTCAATTTTTAAAGGCACAAAAGATTTTGAGTATGAACTAATATTAGTATTGTTAACAGTTCAAGTTTCTAGAAATGACCACCATTAAAGGAAACTCTTATTATTGGAAAAGGAATTTGAAAGTTAATATCGTTACATGCACTGGGCGATTAATAAGTTTTAGTACAATACGATGACGAGAGTTTGCATTTCATAATTATGAAAATATTCAATACGCAAAATATTCAAAACTCAGTAGGTGGTCTGCGTAGACGTGGATGAAAAAGTTAAAGTCATGGCCAAACTGCAAATAGATATATTTTATTTCGTTTTAAAACATTTTCATTGAAGAAAATGTTTTTTCTTCCTGTATGCCTGTCAAATGGAATTGGCGTTCTGTATGCGTACACAATGTAGTAGGTTTGCTTCAATGAACTTATGTCGTTTTTGTTCCAATTCCAAAAGTTCCAATTCAGACATCCATCTGAATATAATGAGTTACTTATCAAGGACTTAATTAGGCTTGTAAAATAATTAGTTATAAAAATAGCCTATACACCTGTACGAGTGCATAATCAATTGTATGATTGAGGCTCCCACTACTAGTTTCATGACAGAACAATGAATCAAATGATCACAACCAAAGTAAGAACACAATATTCTGTTTAGTAAAAAAAGAGCTAATAGGCGAATTATGGGTTACAGTGCAATTTGATATCATAATTGAACCCATTTGTTTTTGTTTCAGAAGTACAGGGTGTTTCCAAACAACCTGGAAATATTTTGTGTGTATATTCCTTAGGTCAAGACAATCACAAAACATCATACAAACATGGGTCTAAAATTCTTTGTTAAGCCGCTAGCCGCCATTTTGTATTTTACACATAATAATTTTTATTTACGTAACGGATAGCTGTATCAACTTCATATTTGGCACGAACCTTTATCCTAATCATGTTCATTTTCAGGAAAAAAACTAATTTTTTCCGCTTTGTATTTTCAAAATGGCGACCATTTTAAATTTTCAAACTCAAATATCTCAGAAACGGCAATTTTTATAAAAATTTTACAAGAGACAAAAAAGATGACACATTTCATTATCTAACCAATGGTACCAAGTTTGTAATTTGCATTAAATTCAATGCAAAATCCATGTTTTTATGAAGAAAAATCGCAATAACTCCGTTATTTGTTGTCAGATCCTTACAAACTTGGCACCATTGGTTAGGTAATTTAATTTGGCAACTTTTTTGTGTCTTGTAAAAGTTTTATACAATTTACCGATTTTGAGATATTTGAGTTTGAAAATTTAAAATGGCCGCCATTTTGAAAATATACACTGGAAAAAATTAATTTTTTTCTTGGGAATGTACATTGGTATGATAAAGATTTATACCAAATATGATCTGAATACAACCATCCGTTACGGAAATAAAAATTATTATGTGTAAAAAACAAAAGGGCGGCTGTGTGAGTAACTGAAGACTTCCGGACGATTAAAATATGATATTAAGATATGTTTTTAACCCAGGAACAATGCCCTAAAATATTGGTAGGGAGTTCTGAAATACCCTGTATAATTAGTGGAAATATTTATGAAGATTACATAAAACGATATTGCACTAGCTATATAATAATTATTTTACATATCTATGAATTTATAACATTATTTTACAACAAAGAACTAAAGTAATATGAGACAAAACTAATACAACCTATAAAAGACATGATATTGACATCGTATATTCGACAGATTGTCGATCATAAATGTATTAGCCGATCTGCCATTCCTCTAAGAGCTCTGCTTTTATTACGGTAAATTTATTCACTATTGCTATTACATTTGGCGAGGTCTACATTTATAAAACTTTTAGCAGTTCTCTCTTTGTAATACTTACAATATGGTACTGTTTCTAATGTTTTTCATCAATAAAAAGCATTATTTCAAATCAGTTATAACGAACTTAGGTAGATAAATTTGCAAACGGTTTACTCAAAGAAAAGGAGAAAATTAGCTAACAAATTTAGTTAGTTTACAAGGGAATATCAGTAATTATAGGTAAATTATATTTCATTTAAATTAAAATAGCAGAGATTTTAAATAAATGAAATCAATTGTTCAACAGCCCAAACCAGGTAACATTTGCTTAAAAAATTAGCCAGTAAAATCAGCTTTGTATCATTTACATTGGATTGATAAGGTTAATCATTTATTGCTTAAAAATCTTTATGAGCATCATTCAGAACCGTCCTTCAGCTCAAAAGAGGATTGAAATTATATCCCGGTACATAAATTTAAAATATCTTTTTCTGTTCTTATAACGAAAATGCTATTCTTCAAATCACACAGTTAAAAGTATATCCTTCATGACACAATCCCTCGGTTGTCCACGTTGCCGCGCCGACGCACTTCAACATAAAACTTTAAAAAAACTGTCACTGCGTAAGTACAATTAAATTTTATAAAATTATCATCTAATCTATGAGTAAAATGAGCAAACGGTATCGCAAACACAGGAGAGACGTACGGGAAGATTCCCGGCCGCGGCACGGCGCGCAACTGAGCGCTCGGGTGGATCCTGGGGGTTGCTGCGCGGGGTTGTGGGTGTCTGGGGGGGGGGGGGGGGCTAGCCGCTAACCGCTGTCCACCGATATGCGGAGACGATTTACTTGTGATTCGGCCACAGACTGTATCGGGGTTAACATTTTAGATATATGATCCCCGACTGCCGGGGACACGTTTGCTATTTGAATAAAGGACGCCTCGCCCACGCTTTGTGAAAAACGTCAACCCTCGTCAGAAAGAAACTGTTTCTTATGCAAATATATTCGACCCGGCTAAACCGCGTAATGGCCCACCTTTGATTTTACTTGGAGCTTTTAAACATCTTAATCTTTCCAGTCTGGGGAACCATTGGAAGATATCCATGACTAATTCTCTCCCACGCTGAAAAAGAAGTAAAGTTTATCAAAAGAGTTTCTGAGATCGTTATGAAACAATATACAACAATATTTGTCTAGGCAAATATACGCGGCGTGGTGGTAATTTTTCCACCATAAATAAGTTATACTCCCTATAGACACAACGTATATATTAAAGGTAATGTCAGTGTTTTCCTTTGTGTTATGTAAAACAAAACTGTAACACTAATATTCAATGACGTAAATTGGTGCACATATCATTTTATTTATTGGATGACAAATAAGTAACATAGGTCTTACTGCAAAATTGATATTATTTTCTTAGTTCATACGCGTCATTGAAGGAGCTTGAAAATTGGAACTAGTAAGTATTGCCTAGCGTTATATGTACTTAAGATACATTTTCCACATATATTAAATAGTTATTATTGTAGCAACCTGGGTATCTACGGTTAGGGTTATTTAGAGTATGAAAGCTAGGGATGACAAAAAGCCTGGAGGTCCGCCAACGGCCGCTATACAGCTTGCGATGTAACAATACGAATCTGGGACCTGCCCTGGCCTCGTTACTGCGGGTCCATCACTCTGCGATAGTAACGGCTTCAGTGAATCAGGACCATAAAGTTTTTTTAGTTTATATGGTATATCAGAAACTTTTACTATTTAGTAAAAGTACAAGTGATACAAAATTTATATTTGATTTAGTGTTTCTAAAAACCCTACATAAATTTATAAGTCCCATCCTGACATTTCACGCTAGGTTTCTTTTTTGATGGGAGGGATATAAAAATTATTGTTGACACCAGTCCCCGTGAAGAATAAGAATTGTTTGTAAGACATGTTTCTAATAAACTCGATACTCTTGCAAGAATGAAAAATCTTATTTATCGTTTCAAGGTGTTCTGGGCAACAAATATGGCTCTTGTAGTCAAAATGTGCAACAAGGCCCACTTAATGAAATGTTCAATCTTCACCAGAAGACAGGAGGACTCAGAACATCAATGTTATCAATGTTAATATGGCTGTCTATTAAGTTACATTTAGCTAAGTAATCCTCACTCTACAATTAAAATTTTGAACAAACATCTACCATTTAAGGAGTGAGGAGGAATTACGGTAGGCATACATAAAATAATATCTGTGCATAATGGCTGTTAGTAATTCAATGTATGTTTTGTGTAGTTTCAGGATTTTTAAAAAACTTTGACACAATGTATAGGAACGATGTCGATCAAAGATCAGACTTGTAGTATTTTATTAAGTAGACTAGTTTTAAGCTCCATGAGACCTATAGAAAATCTTAAAAACTTACCATTCATGGTAAATTATATTAAATGTATGATTAAATCATATAAATGAGAATTTAAGTTTCATAGTAGTTTTACAAACACCCAATGATATTGGGTCCATTCGTTTTAAAACAAAGAAGTGACGGTCCACGACAGTAAGACATTACTGTACTAGATGTTAAGAGTGAATGGGAGCACTGATGAGAGAGATATAGGAGACGAAATTAAATGATTCCAGCCAATCGCATCACCGTAGCAGGGGGAAGGCCCCGAGGGCTACAAGTAACAAAGTTTGGGCAGTTTTGGCGATCGAGTGTTGCACGATTGTCTTGGGACGTTTCAGTTCGTTCCCTCTCAAATCCCGATCTATATACTGAATCAGTTGGTAGTAATATAAGTTCCTTTCAGTGCTAGCCTGTTTTCGGCGATAATAAGGGATTAAGGTCTCTAAATTTACATTAAATTTTGATATTGCATTAAAATATTATGAAAAATACCAAAACTTTCTGATTCAGACACAAAAAATTGTAATGTCATGTGTGAACAAAGTTCAAGAATGGCTAAGTTTTTAAATTCATGTTAGGACATAAAAGGATAAAAAGTAATAAATTTGCCATAGTATAGAATTAGAATGATTTAAAATACTTGGATTAAATTTTTAATTGGTTAAAATGGTCAACCAAGTAATTTAACTATTTATTTTAATACACAATGTAATACTTAAAAATCAGTTTCAGAAATTAAAGTAAACAAAAAAATAAGATAGTTCATAAGAAAAATTCTCTAGATGCCAAGCTCAACGATATTAATAATATGTAGAACATGACGAAAATAACTTTAACTCATATTTAGCCCAAAACCGCTCCGCAAAACTCGATATGTCTATGCCAGACAATATCGGGATTCCATTCTTAGTCCATAACTTAAATGTTGTCCTAAACTATATCCGAAAGTTGGTTTACATTGCGCATAGTTTAACTAAAATTATTTGAGAATAAACCACTATAAAATCAAATTTTCATGAATAAAACAATATCTTTAAGTTGTGTTCATACAACATTTTGTCAAATAAAAATAGGAAGAAAAATGTTATGATACTCGTCTGTGCTTTTAAACACTGATTGAACGATGACTTTAAGGGGCCCAAGACAGGTTCGATTTGGTACTCAACCCAACATGACCTTATTTCTAAATTACTGATCTCGACTCCTTTACCTGATCTTCATCGCAGTATACAAAAAAACCTTCAATTTTGATTTCCTTTTATTAAGTTTATGCGTTACTTTAAGTTTACATGTAACGCAACTTTAAACAATGGTGCTAAAGAGTATTTTTTTTTTTTTCAATAAGTCTATTACCAATATAAAGAGTTTAGAAACGAAGGTTAAACCCTCATAAAATGACTCAAAATACTACAAATCAATTAAACAGTGCTTTATTTTAAATAGATTACCTTAGAAAAAAAGTTAGACGGTTAAAACTTTTAGCAAAACCTAAATGGTTTTTCACCAAAAACCTTTTACTTCTTATTTCTCTAGGTTTCAAAAAATTAACAGTTTTAAGCAAAGTAGCTATTTGAAAAGAAATTAATAAAAATTCTACAAATCTTGAATGAATCAATTAAACAAAACTTTATTTTAATGAGATAACGTTTGGAAATATTAGGAAAAAAACAAAAGGCCAAAACTCTTGGCAAAACCGAGATGGTCTTTTTCCTTTTACTTATTATTTCCAAAGGCTTTACAAAATAAACAGTACTATGCAAACTGGCCATTGAACTTTGGAAAAACTCCCCTTTTACAGGAAAATGTATTCTCTAGACCACATAGTATGCTTCCTAAACAACCACAAAATATTTTTTTAATATGTTTTCAAGGCACTAGGTAGAAAACAAAAATGTTGCAAGTCATGAGTTGGCCACGGATGTGAACCAAGCAAAAAAGGCTCAACAGTTGATCACATGGATTCACCATCAAACCCTATTATTTAAAGATTTAAGTGTAAACACTGTCCAAAACCGTACATGACTCAAACAACAAAATCCCATAGGATCAGATTGACTGTGTGTAGGTGTGTGTTTTCAGTTAAACACAAAGACAGCAGAAAACCACGCTTTTAAGCAACATAAAGCTGAGTTTGAGGATTGTTTTGATCTTAAGAATATACGTAAAATCAAAGGGATTGCCAACAAGAATGTAATTTAAATGATCTTAAGACAATACGAATTGGATCATCCAGTATTCTGAAAAAGAAAAAATACAACCACACAGAATCAACATCCGTTAATCCGTTCATGGATTATTATTATTATTTTTTTTTGTATATAAATTAAAGAGTTTCAATTTACATGTATTTTTATCTTATACATCTGTTTTACTGTTTATGTGCACATTCAGAAAAATATCGCCCTTGTGCTGGATGATAATAAATATATCGAAATATTACAAAAATGTGTTTAATTCTTTACGATTTAAACACACTATAAGAAATATTTACTTTAAACAATTTATTAATATCAGCCATTTTTCGCCATATGGAATAACTATTCTAACTTCTAGCTAGAACTTTTAACTTGTAGTAAAATATATTTCAGGCCAATTCACTTGATTGCTTTATTATTAAATAATAAAGTAAAATCCACAGAAATTCTGATGTATAAGGTAAATATGATAACTTAGTTTAATGTTAAAAGAGGGATTCGATTAATTGGTTACAATTTAAATCAATTTTAATATCATTCAACCAAAACATATGGAAAAAAACGAGGGAAACATCCATTTGCTATAAAAATTTGATAAAATGAATTAGTTTTCAAACCAATAATCATAGAATTTTAAAGCGTTATGCAATATAAAACCATTAAACGTAGACAGTCACGCAAAGGATCGTCAATGTCTGGCCCCTTTGACGGCCAACGACTAAGGTATGAAATGTGTGCTTAAACTACATTATTATATGACCAAGAATATCTCTCCTCAAAGGAGTCTGTGATACGTAACATGATGTTAAGTTCAGAAATAGCTTAGATGAGTTAGGACACTGAGAGTTAGTAGGAATCTCTTCTCCTTCATTGGAAATGTGTTTTCTTCGCAAGATTGAATAAGGCATTATTAACACAATTATTTATTTATTTTATCATTTATCACATAATTTTGTTTAACACAAGTTCAATTAATGTAAATTAATAATGTAAGTACATGTTTATATACTAATGTAATCGTATCAACATAAAAAAATATAATATATCAAATCCGTGTCAAATTTAAATTATGTAAAATATTACTTAAAATCAAATATGGTAAACAAATGTAATAACAAAAATATTGTATTGTAATACAATTTGACAGAATTTAGTTACTGCATTTTATTAGATAGCTACGAGTAATAAAGCTTCTTAAAAATGTATCAGCAAAATGAGTTAATAACTGTAATGGCTTGGCTGATAAACTTTCCAAGCGTTTTAAGACTATTTATATAAATGTCGGCGTTGTTAGCGTTGCTAATAACAGCTTGAAGAAGGCTCTTTGATAGAAGCAGAAATAACCTGTCAGGTGTTGCCAAAGTCAAATTACAGGTTTTACAGGATCGAACGTCTCCGTTACATTGCTGGGATCCAATCCCGCCACCCATTCAATCTTTGGGGCTCTTTTCATTGGGAAACTTTATAGCGCGATGCAATCATACGTCGCATTACTGAGACCTTACATCTTATAACACCATGTCAAGGTTGGTTGATAATCGATCATATATCAGGTTTTAAATTGCGTCGTGCAAATCTTTTTAAAAGAAACAAGTAGTTTACTCATAAGTTATTCCTTTATCCTTTATAACTTTATCCAATAAACAAACTGTTCCTCTACTTTCAGCGGCAAATACAGCCAAAATAACTTATTACAAGCGGAAAGCAAAAATGGTTAAGAAAGTTGTGCATAAAAATAGTAAAAGCAGATTGCTTTCTATTCACTTTCCAAAGTAATTCCTTTGCTAATCCTGACCCATATTAACCATAATATTCTGTAAAATTTATCGTTTGAATTCAATTACCAATAATATCCACAGGCAGAAAGCAAAAATAGTTAACGAAGTTGTGCATAAAAATAGTAAAAACAGATTTTCCTTTCTATTCACTTTCCAATGAAATTTCTTTGCTAATCCTGACCCATATTAACTATAATATTCTGTAAAATTTATCGTTTGAATTCAATTACCAATAATATCCACAGGCGGAAAGCAAAAATAGTTAACGAAGTTGTGCATAAAAATAGTAAAAATAGATTTTCCTTTCTATTCACTTTCCAAAGTAATTCCTTTGCTGATCCTGACCCATATTAACCATAATATTCTGTAAAATGCATCGTTTGAATTTAATTACCAAGTACAAAAATTAAATAATAATTTAAAAAAGGTAAAGAAAGGTAAAGAATATTAACTAAAATTTCAGTAAAATGTAATTTATTCGTTGTCTCATATACTAAGACTATGTATAACATCATAATTTAGTATCTTATAATATATTTTGATAAGGAAAAGGAGCTATGCAAATTCAAAATGATGCATTTAGAGATCCTTGGTATCCCAAACCCACACAAAGGTTTGGGCATATGTAACATAATACCTGGAAAACCGCCAAGTGTATGACTGCTGCCGCTAACAAAGCAAAGCCAAGCTTGAACACATCGGTGTGTACGGTTGACAAAAGGAACTGTTATTAGAGCCTTGCATTAGAGATGCCACATCAAAATATAGGGTGGACACTGTTACAAAGGGAAAAACTGTGCGGATCAAAACTTAATTACAAGAACATGCATAACAGCTTAAAAACTCAGTCCACTCAATACGTTGATTTAAAAATAAAGACCGCTAAAGCTGTAGGAAATCTCAGGAAAATGCTGCTAAAGATGATATATCTATTATAAGTTCATTTTGCGTGACTTAATACCCAATAGAGGGGGAAATGTAAATACAAGGCGATGGGTGAATATTATTTATAAATTCTTAAACATTTGATTTATACAAAAAATGTATCAAATGACTGAGGCAGATAAGCGGTTTTACTCCTACTTTGAGCGTTAGGCTTCTTATATTTAGCCTTTTACCTGCTGGCTGACCCCATCCACCCCTGTTACTCCTTAATCGTGGTTTACAACTTACCCCCACGGCCTCCCTCGCCAGTTTCAGGGTTGTATTTTTCATTTTGTTTTTCTCTCTATATTTTTTTACGAAAAAAACAACAGCGTAAACACTTATTATTTAAACAGTAGTAGTAAATACATATTTTGAATTTTGACAATAAAAAATATATCCTGCTAATGTATTTTTACACCAATCTTGAAAATTGACGGTATCCTATCTTTTACCTCCTCAAGACATTTCTTCCAGATCGCTTCCGGAATCAAATAACTAGATATTCAATTTGAACGATTAAAGAGGAACGTTAAACTACAAATTAACGTTTGAAACATCATCACACCGGAAGTAATAAGTTCAATAAAAAGATAAAAGTAAATTGTTATTTTAGAGCGTACCGGTAGGGCCCTTCAGTCCCGGAGACAATCCCATATAAGAGCACTTCGCCGTAAAGCCCCGGTAAGGCTCCATAGAGGCCACTGTTGTCCGCAGACGAATGTTATGACGCTTTTATTTTTACGAGTTGACCGCAAAATAAATCTGGTTGCTTTCTTTACTCCACTTCATATTTTACCTGAAAGTTGCATCATTTATATTATTACACTGAACTACTCATTGAAAACTATATATTGTGTACTTTTCAACCATAAGTAACATTTTTGAACTGTTGAGAAAGTATTGTGTTCATTGGATATGATGTGATATTTTATGTAGGTCCATTAGCCTTCATGTTGTAATATTTTATGTCACTAAACGACAGGGTATGTTATAATGAATGAGACAATTAGTAATAAAGTAATCATTACAGGAACTTTATCCAAATAAAATTCTACGAAGTCAATAAAAGACTAAGCCCTATTCACGTAAATAATCCCTTTAATTTTTAATTTAATTATACTTTTTATATTCAAATCATTCACCCTTTCGCATGTAAAACAATACAACAATGGACAGGGAGAGTCGTATTACAAAAAACATCGCAGGACCCCCCTCCCACTCCCGACAGATCGCTGTAACGACAGTGGAGATACAGCAGGCGGCGTGTGTCTTGTCGTCGCCAACTCAGCACAGTGCTGAGTCACGGGGGCTGCGAGTGGCAATGCTGAGTCGCACTGCCATTGTCGTGCTCGCCAAGGCCCTTAGTCGCTATTGATAGCTCTAGAGCTCGATGCACTTCGGACGCCATGTACAGGGCGACTCGAGGAGATGGGTAGTTATTTAGTGCAACAAATCTTTAAATAATTAAACATAAAATAACTTTACCTCATAGGTTTACGACAAAGAAAAAATTCATCTTATTCACATTGTCTTGTATGTTTGTGAACTTCTTATTTTGCTATGACTCTTTTAAAGAAGCCTATTCTTATACTCATTAAACAACGAGGGGGGGAATAAAAAAAGATAAGTTTATTGCTGACATTTTGCCGATACGTGATCTATATTAAGTAACTTAACTCATTTGCACATTAGAGCTTGAATATTGGATATTATAAAAATGAAAATAAAATTTCTTGTTCTTTAGCCAATATTTATTAATTTTTTTTTATCGGATGAGGCCTTTCGACAAGCAAGTTGTCATCTTCAGATCTCTCCATAACATAAATCAAAAAGTAAATATTATTACATGTGATAAAAATAGTCATATGTAAAATTATAAATAATAAAAATAAAGTAGAATAAACATAAAATTTCGATTTAAGTCCACTATGTACTATATAAATTTCTTCAGAAAATTTGAATTTAACAACTGAGAATTTAGAATTGGTCCATTATCATTGTTTAATAAAAGGTCTTCTTGTGTTAATTTAATGTAATATGTCTCCCAAGCATTAAGATATTTTGGTTTTATTATTTCTTTTAGAATTTTGAGGTTGGAGTTTAAAACTGAATGTCCTGTAGATAAACAATGATCGGCAACTGCAGATTTTTCTGGGCGGTTAAATTTGATGTGGGATTGATGTTCTTTAAATCTTGTTTTCAATGTTCGTTTTGTTTGGCCAATATATAATTTATTACAGTCATTACAATTAATTTGGTATATTCCAGATTTGTTTTCGAATTCAACTTTGTCTTTAGGAGTCTTTAAAATCTTCTTTAAATTGTTTCTTGTTTTAAATGTTACATTTTGATTTGTATGAATTTTGAAGGTTTTCTTGATGGTTGATGAAATTCCCGAATATGTAGCGCTGATCCATTTCTGATTGTCTTCTTTCAATGGTAAAAGGGTCGTTCGTGAAGTTTTTTCTTTTCGCTTTTTTGCTTTTTTCAACATGTTATTAATTAGACTAATGTTATATCCATTAAATTTTGCTATATTTCTTATATGATTTAATTCTGATGTAAATCTTTCTGAAGTTAATGGGGTATTGATGAGCCTATTAATTAATGAATGAAACACTGCTCTCTTTTGTTGAGGAGGGTGGAATGAATCTGCAGTAATGCACCTTTCAGTGTGGGTTGATTTCCTATATATGTCAAATTCTATATCCTTATTGTTTTTTATGACTACAAGGTCCAGGAAAGGTAATCTGTTATCACTTTCAGTTTCAAACGTAAATTTTATACTAGGGTAGATAGAATTAAGCTGACTTACAAAATTTTTAATGTTTTGATTTTAATCGAAAATTGCGAAAATGTCATCTACGTATCTAACCCAAAAACGAGGAAAATAACTAAAAGAATTTTGTGCATGCATTTCAAAATGGCTCATAAATATGTCAGCTATAAAACATGACAGAGGGTTACCCATTGCAGTTCCATCAATTTGTGAATAAAATTTGTTATTAAAACTGAATGTTGTTTGATTGGTACATAAATTTATAAGGATCATGTATTCTTCGATTTCTTCTTGTGATAATTTTATTGAAAGTAACCAATAATTTTATTTTCATTTTTATAACTTAACTCAAACTAAAATTAATTTATGGACGTCAATTAATGAAAGAAATCGGTAACTAATGAAAGGAGATTAATGGAAGTTTATCTATTAATTATTTTATTAGATCTAGTTTGAAGAAGAAACAAACATTCTACTATTTTAAGTAGTAAACTTATCTTAAACGGTTTAAGAAAAAGCAAAAACAATTTAATAAACGAATAAGTAGTAAGTTAAAAATTAGTCTTCCGTATATTTTGTCACAAAATCTTGTAAAAACTTTATATCTTAATGCTTAAATGTACTGAGAAGTAAAATAATTAAATTCTATTGGAAATTCGCTGAGTAGGCTCAAATACTCAACGGTGATTTCCCATGTTTTGTTTTTTTTTACCCGCAACATGTCTGCACATTTAATATTCCAGATGGTTTCACAGATCACTACATATTTTCATGTGCCAGACTCGGCGGCTTCCTTCCACAGCGCCGTGCCAGCCGAGGTAGGCAATTTGACACCTGCATTCATGTTGCATACCTCGGACTCCGCAGGGGCATGAGTATACTGTCGCGCCGACGATCGACCGATCACCGTTACTCTGGTAATACTCAGTTTATTGCTTCCAGTCAGAGACTGTATATAATATTACGATTATTGTTTAACGCTCTATTTTACGATTTTTCAACTTTTAATCTTAAAGGCTTAAATATCACGTCCGATAAAATAAGAATAAATTATTAATTATAAATAGTTTATTCTTACAACTAACTCATTTATATACAGTATAGCCTACTTTGTTGATACACTATATTTTTTGTATCAATTTTAATAGTAATTGACAACTAACTATTTCGTATTGATCAAAGTCCTTCGTGTTTTTATTGTTCTTATTTACTATGAATATTTTTTATCTTAATTTGTTATTTTCTAATCAATGCATTAAGCAATTAAATTTGTCGGTGAATATATTTGTCATCAATGAGGTGTCTGGAGCATAAACTTTGAAGTCTGGAGGAGAGGCAATGTATAGCTTGGAGAATATGCTGGAGTCTTATTCAATCAGGAGCGGGCAAGTGGGTATACAAGGTTACTCGCAGTACAGCTGATACGCCGACCAATCGAATCCATTCCTCGTAATCAATATGATCACCTCGATAACACACACAACTAGGTCAACGTAATATTAAATATGCATTAAACCCTTTAAATTTAATGGTTCCATATACATTAAAATTCATCCACGAATCATATTAAAAAGTGTACTGATTCCTGCCCCGCAACGCAGCGGTAGCCACTATAGTGGCTGATGGATACACAGTACAGAGGAATAAGCACAATAATTTTCAACCATACAATTACTGATTGATTATTGAAAACGAACGTTTGCTGTAAGTATTTGCTGTAAGTTAATTTTCACTATGAGTCAACTGTCAAGTTCATTTTATTAAAAATGGCTAAGGATTAATAGTTGTTATTTTCAGATAGTAGGTATGCACAGGTGCTCGTATAATTACATAAATTCCATAACTGTCAACTTATTTTAAACCGACTGGGGGCCCCTCATTTAATTAGCTATTTTTAACAAAAAAAGGAAGAAAATGTGTTCCAAATTGCTATTGAAAATGGATGACTCATAAAAAAAGTTTATTCAATATATCATTTGTTTATTGTAATATATTCTAATGAACTAAGCACCATAAAGCAAGAATATAAGTTATTTTAAATTAAAATTGATTTCATTATAATTTATTCATGGGAAAGAAAATCTGAATGTTGAAAGATAAGGTGGACCGATTGCAACAAATTTAAATAATCTTGTTTGCTAATGAAGATTCCCCGGTTCGATAAAAATTTAACTGCTGTAAGGTTGAATGAACATTATTTTGGTGCAAATAAAACGTTTCAATAAACTAACTTTTGGTCAACATTTTCATTATAAAAATTACACCTGAAGCTAGACTAATGACTATGCAATAAACTCAATTACTAATTTGAGGCTACTGTTTATTAGTTTGCATTGAAGTAATGTCAACATATCATTACAGAGAAAGAATGATGTTGTTGTGTAATGAACTATTCACTATTTCTGTACTGGAAGCGCTGTTAATGAATGTTAGGTTTGGAAATGTGTGGCAATTGCAAAGTGCTACGATACAGAACTGTCGATGAATCTGACAGTGGTACGTTCAATATTTTACATTGAACGACTGCTCAGTGTGACAAAATAGAACCAATGTGTGGTTAAAACCTGCGCTTTTAGTCTTTGTCATGTTGTCAAATAGGAGGGAGAGACTAGTAAAAAGATACATCTTATTCATGACTATAAAAGGCTTTTAGGATGATAAAAAGTGGACAATATTGGTTTATTCACATATTGCACGTGTAGAATATTGCTTTATAAAGCTGACAGAAATAAAGTTTTATTTCTAACTTCTTATCCTTTGCCTATTATACTGTACATTTAAATATAAAATAATATTCTATTCGTATGCACAAAAATAAATTTATTACACACATTTTAAACGAGAAAAGAGACTGTACGAAAATAAAAATGATATCGACGTTGCGCGGGTAAGCTATGTGTCTTGTCAATGGACAATAAAGGGCAAAGCCGAGTCAGCAGCCGGTGACATATCCCCGCTAGCGGCGGCCGGTCCTGTGTTGTAGCACAGCCCCGGAATATGTGCATGGGTGTGGCACATAAACTGTGGCCGAAATGTCACAACACGGTGCACACTGTACCTCGTGAACGTTTGATTGTGGAGAGTTTAGTGGAGTCAGCAGGATCATTATCATTTTTATAGTTGTCATACTTATAAGCTTTGCAGAAAAATGCATATAAATAGGTGTGTGTCAAGAGATTTACGACGTCATTGGAGTCACATACATGAATCGTACTTTATGAAATGGCGTAAAAGAATAAAAATGGTTATTTTTAAGATTTTTAACTAATGGATGATAAGTACACCAGAAAGACGGTAATTAAAGAATTGGTTTGATTTTAAGCTATCGGTTGTAGTAAAATTAAATCACCAAGTTCAGGGAGGTAAAAGTTCATCTCATTTTTGTTACGTCATCATAGACCAATTACTTAGTTGTTTTTTCTATTTGCATTATTTACATATCATATGTTTAATATTGTTTTTAACTGTAAACAGAAACCTGATGTTTTTGTTTGGTCTTATGTAGACGTTTGGCAATGTTTACTTTTTGTATTTGATAAAAAAGTATTTATCTCAACCACACTGGCCGGACAAATCCCAAGTACCACCAGAGCTTCGTCCATATTATGAGAAAAGAGAGGAACTGGCATGCGAAGAGGACATAGTCACTTGGAAAGGTAGAATTGTGGTTCCTACCACAATGAGAACAGCAATTTTGGACATCCTACATGAAGGCCACCCAGGTATTAGCGCCATGCGGTCACTAGCGAGATTCCACGTCTGGTGGCCTAACATAGACCGACAGATAGAAGATTTTGTGAACAGCTGTAAGCCGTGCCAGCAAGGTCGTCCGAATCATCCAGAAATGCCCCTTTACTCGTGGACAATACCAGCTGAGCCATGGTCAAGAGTGCATGTTGACTTTGCTGGACCCTATCAAGGATGTTACTGGTTCGTCCTAGTCGATGCCACAAGTAAATGGATTGAAATAGAGCACCTCAAGACTACAACCTCTAGTAAGACCATCTCTATTTTACAACGGATTTTCTCAAGATTCGGCCTACCAAAGTTCATTGTCTCAGACAATGGGCCACAATTCACATCTCTGGATTTCCAAAAATATTGTCATAGTCAAGGTATCCAGCATATACGGACAAGTCCCTACCATCCGAAAAGCAATGGGCTCGCGGAAAGAACGGTCAGGACTTTCAAGGAGAGGTTTTCAGCTTCAAAATCAGACGGACTCCTAGATCAACGGCTGGATAAGTTCTTGTTGTCACTGAGAACGACCCCAAACACAACGACCGGACGTCGTCCAGACGAAGTTCTTCTTGGTCGCCACATCAGGACCAAATTGACTCTACTTCAACCTGATCCGGGACACAAACAGGAGTTGGCACTGTTGAACCAGAAGAAATATCATGATAAAGGTTGTCGTGAAAGACACTTTCAGGTGGGGGAGAAAGTATGGGCTCTCAACAAAAACGGAAAAGGCTATGAAGAAGGAAGGGTAATAAAGAAGACCGGTCTATACTCATATATTGTCAATGTTAGTGGCTTGGAACGAAAAATGCATGCTGATCACCTGCGAAATAGACTTTCCTGTGGGGGAGAAGATGTTACGTCATCATAGACCAATTACTTAGTTGTTTTTTCTATTTGCATTATTTACATATCATATGTTTAATATTGTTTTTAACTGTAAACAGAAACCTGATGTTTTTGTTTGGTCTTATGTAGACGTTTGGCAATGTTTACTTTTTGTATTTAATAAAAAGTATTTTCTCTTCTTTTGCCCGTGTTATTACAGTTTTTAATGAAGAACGGTTGAATTATAATAACAACCTTTACCGAGTATTATAGAATTAATGAAAAAGGAATTTTGGTTGGGTAGGTTCTTTATTATAGCAGCAATCACTAGAGAATTCACGGGTAGAATTTTCATGTATCTTAAAACAGAGTTAAGTCCTATATCTCAAAAACGATAGTTAAATGTTTTTTAAACATACATGTTTTTTAAATGGTTAAATATTTTGTTAAAAAAAATTTAACCATTTTGTCAAAAATATATATTTTGGCTGAATTTAAATAAACATTACTATCTTAATGGGAAATAATTTTAAATAGCTTAATACATTTAATCCTCATTTCATAAGAATTTAAACTTCAACTTTTATTCAGAGTTTATTACAGTTTTAATAAAGAATTATCGAGTACTGTAGGGAGGTGGCTATCGCAACACTGCCAGTTGGAGCTCTAGACTGCAAGTGGTCAGAGGAATCAACAGATGGACGCCGCGCCGCAGCCCCCAAGGCGTGTCCGAGTCCATTAGGTGGTTTTCACTTGTTAATCGCTCTGCAACTATTCAACTTTGCCCAAGGTCCCCTCGAGCTACCGTCCACAACCCGTTACTATTGAACACTCAATAGTTTTACAACAATTCTTTATTCGCTATTTTGCTTTGCGGGAATGATCTAAAAGGTTCCGGCAGTAAGGAAATTCAAGATATATCACAATGAATACGTACAGATTTTTTCAACATAATTATGTATTTAAGGGAATTTCAAATGAAAGTGAACCATAGTGCATCGGTAATATTAATAACCAGAATAGTGGGACCTAAAAAAAGAGATTTATAAACTTTCAATACTTTTTAATGTTGTGTTTTTTTACAAACTTTTTTATTACTTTATTTAAGTTATTTACAGCATTCTATTAAATGTGAATTTTTAATACAATTAAACTAAATAAAGAAGAAAATATATTTGGTTTACAAATAATGTTAATCTTAAAGAGAGTGAAGAAAGTCAGCGAGTTAATATTATGCTAAAGTATTATTGAAAATTTAAAATATTTTATGTGATTGGATTTATTAACCATTATTAATTCTTAATAACGTCATTTTCTTCAGATTTCATATTACTGTAACTATTAGTTTTTATACATCTTGATGATAAAACTATAGCTCGATCGTTAGCATTCAGGCTGCAAACGACATTTTATTTAAATTAGTAAAAATTGAAACGAAAATATTCAATTTTTAGCGATGATAATAACACTAAACACTTATACGTTATATTAGATAAGGAAACATAAACGACGCTCTACAATATTTTGGTGGTTGTAGTGATAATAGATACTTGCAATTTCAAAATTATCATTCCTCAAAATTTTTAATTCACATTTTAAGATGCATACGAACACGATTTTAAGTGAATAATATATTAACTTTATTATGATTTTGATTTTTCATTAATTATTGTGCAAGTTTGAAACGTCACATAGTTGAAATTGTAATCAAAGTCAAATTTTCCTAAATTGGCCTGTGTTCTATCAGGTAAAGAGGGCGACGGTTTAAAACTGATACCATATTTTACTGTTACATGGTAGAAACATGATAAAGATAACAGGATTTAGATATTAAATATTGTAAACAAATCTCAAACCAAAAAATATAACAAACCTATTTTTAATTGTTATTTATTATAACATGAAAATTAACTTGGAACGTTAATTTTGTATACTCCGGTTATAGCAACGGATGCTATTAAACTAACACAGAAGCTGCCTGTGAACCAAAGGGATGATTCACCAGTATTGGTAAGCTGATTAGTATCAACCCAGCCCTTGATGACGAGTTACTTGGATCCTCATGTAAACGCCGCAGAGAATAGTTTATTTACGTGCGATACCTGCAAGGTAGGACAAAAAATACTGTGTAATATTTCTACACTTAAAGAGAAAGAGAAATGGACTTTGGTTTTTAATTCAATTTAGTTTTAGATAAAATTTTCATTAAAAAGTAATAATGTATACGTGAATATAAATATGTATATGTAAAGTATATGTAAACCAAAGCTTTCTCCCTAACAACGTGTATATAAGTCAAAACTAACCATAAATCTTATTCCATAATTTTATTGAACATCCAAAGTACTAACCTGAATCTTTATAATATGCCAATCAAAGATTTGTGTTACTTTTTTACTTCTATAACATCACAGATTCAAGACAGCAGTCCAATAAATCAGTTAAAGACTATTATCTTAATAAATAACAATTATTTCAAAATGTCATCACGACATGATAGATTAATTTCGAAAATTTGCGTTAAAGAACCATGTGTTGAGCAGAAACATGGTGCGAATGTTTGTGATTAAACTTATTATTTTGCATTAGATACAATCACAGTACAATGGTGTTTAGCCTATTTTCTATTATTATTTTAGCACTAAAAATATTGTATGAAATGTGTACAGAATAATTTTAAAACATGTAAAATAAAAAATAAAAACAATTTAACGATATAAAAATAAAAACATTAACTTGTCGAGCCAAGGAAAGTAGCTGTACAACGATCCATAAAATATTTTAAAAAATTGTTTCTACTAAATGTTTATAACTTATAGCGTTCTATACCTTATAACCTTATAACATTCTCTGACGTTTCTAACTACTAATTTGTTGATAACCCTAGAAAGCTGATGTGTATATATAAAACATAAAAAATAATTAAGTACGATATAATAAATCGCATAAAAGTAATGAACTTACAGTATTAACCTACCATATTTTGGAAACGCGTTATGAGTATTCCGTTTTGCCATATTGCAATCGTCTCACAAAGTATTTTTTATATGAAAACCTTACAATTTTATTACGTTTTTAATACAAATTTTTTTTACTTATTTCTGTTATTGCTATTTAAACTTTTATAAATACAAATTTGTTAATCTAAGTAAACATAAGAGGTTTAACTGTCTTAGATAAGAGTATTAAATTGTCTTAATCAATTTCCTAAGTAGGTAGATATGCAATATTTATATACTAAAAAAGGTTGTGGTAAACGATTCGACGAGTAAACAAGTTTTCTCTCAGATTTATATCCATACTCCGATTTTAATTAGATTAAAGAGGAACGTTAATTGAAAGAACTAATTAGTTTTCATTTCTCAACCCAACCGGCTTAAAATCTCAAAAACTATATTTTTTCGCTTGTAATTTTTTAATTATTAAAGTTAAATCTTAGATCAGCAAAAGGAGCTCAAATATAAAAATATTTACTTTAACCCTTTGTTAAATTTATATAGAATTAATATAAATTAGATAAATGAATAGACCCACAACTTGTTGAAAAATACATAATGTCGTTGATATTTTCCGAGTAAAAAATTTAAAACCCTTGAAAAGGTTTAAAAGGTACTTGATAAAAAAAAATTAATAATATACAGAGCGAATTTAATTACAATGAAGGTACATCCTTCACAATTATTTAAAACAGCAAATTCATTTGCACAAACTAAATGTACCGTAATTATAAAAAAAGGCTACGTCTGGATTTAACTACAACTAATTGGCGTTAATTACTAGGGTTAATATTCGCCGAAAACACTCAAAGCGACGTAAGGTTATGACGTAATATGACATTTAAATGTAACACATTACAAATAATAGAAACTGGCGGCAATACGAGGCGTTATCCAAAGAGTTTCCATCCAACGCTCCTTTATCGATAGCTTCAGCTCCGCTAACCGATTATCCATTGTTGTTCAAAACTATTAGAGGCTGAAATTAGTTTAGTGTTATCGAAATTCTCTTGTTTTCAAAAGAAACTTTATCGTGTTTTCATCTCCCCAAAAATATATTCGTATATTTTATTTAGAATAAATGTAGTATACTATTTGAGAGAATTTACAATATAGTGCTATAACTTTTTTTTACATTCCAACTACAAAAGCATTTAAAAACATGGAACAATATTACAGGCGATTATCTATTTAGATAGTCCAACCATATGACATCACTTTACAAGATATACCAGAGGACCTAAGGTGAGAGATTAAGGTGAGAGAGACTCACCTTATAAACTGTCCAGAGTGTTAAAGTGTTGTCACTTTACAAGCTACCAGGGGGTTATTCTAAGGCATATTGTGTGAAGAGTGATAGAATAAGTGTGATGCCTTGTGTAGCTTTGTTACCGTCTAAGATCAGCTAGTTAGATAGGGTCATTAATTAGCCAACTAATGGCAGCTGGGTCGAGTTCCAGACTTTAAAAAAGCTATTAACTTTTCTGAGGATAAAACCTGTACAATACAAGTATCGAAAGCAGAGGGTCTCATGATTTAAAAAAAAGAACAGAATACTTTATGAGTATTAAAATATTTTGATAATAATTTGTATTATAATTTACATGAATAAAAATCCTATGCTGCATTTATAATGAACTAGCTTACCCGGTGTGCTTCGCAATACCGAATTGAAAATGTTTTTGACCTTCAGGTGAGCTCGTTCAATACCCTCACTCACCACAAGTTTTTTTTAATATCCTCTAGTTTTTTATTACTAACCTTACCTCAATCATTTAAATGAGGACAGATGTTTATAAATGTAGTGATTCTTAAGTAATCAAATGTTAGAATACGAAAAATGTTGATTCCATAAGAATAACATGGTAAGTTTGAGGATGTCCAGGGTGCAGCCCTTTGTGAATATTATAATGAAAATAGTCATACTTTCCTATTTTAAGCCTAAAGAATGCGTATACCAAATTTCAGCACTCTAGCTAATTGGGAACATGGAGAATTAGTGATGAATGAGTAAGTCAGACAGTGAGTGAGGGGTTTTCCTTGTATATGTTTAGATTGTTTATGACTTTTAAAAATGCTGATATTATCAACAACATGAAATGCAATTCACTATATTTTCATTGCATCTTAAATTTGTTCTTATGTGCATGTATCAAAACACCTGAAAAGTTTATGCAACGCTTCTCCTCACCTAAAGATAAACTTATCACAGCAAAAATTGTAGGGTCATGTATATGTATAATATATCATATTACTGAATTTGCCTAACAAATAAGAGCCAAAGGCTTATTAATTCAATGTTCTTGGAATTTAGGAAGGGGGGGGAGTTTATTAGCGGTTTAGAGTTAGCCACTACCCCGGAAGCTATTCAAGTTAGGACAACAGCTGGGCTCGGTTCCGTAGTCTATGCAATCCTGAGTAATTATCAATTATTACCGGTAAAATAAGCCGACCATCCGTACTCCTCAGGTCGTTGTTTCTAGTCAATAAGAATTCTTAATGTTATCATATTTAAATATATGAAATATCAATTGTATCATAGAAAAGAATATTCCTGGTGCATAGTTTTAATTCATCTTACAATCGAATTTTTTAGTGTTGTAATCCTTTTTATTAATGTTCACAGTTCTTGTTTATTGTTCTTGTTCTTATTGTATTTCCCTGCTAATACCTAATAAAAAGGTTTAAAAGAAAAATTCTGTTCATGTTGTGGTTTTAATTAAAAGCTTGCCATTAAAAGTAGTTTTAAGTGTATTTTTCAATACATATCTAATGAAATCATATAAATTAATTCTTTATTATAATATAGACAAAAAGAGGAAAAAGATTATATATATATCGTATGGCATTAATAGCCAGCCATCAACTTCAGAAAAATATAATACATTCTCTGAGGTGCTTAGCACCTGCGTCAAAAAATTTAAAAACTAAACTAAAAACATAAAGTTATGATCTCTTTTTACAAAGCTAAATCCAGGGCGCTAAGCCATTGCAGCCCAGCTTCACTTGCACAATGCAGCCCAATCAATCCTTCGGGGAAAGCACTCAAAGGGCACTCATTGACTATGTGAGTCATAGTCTGCAACTCCGCTCCACAGCGGCATGACTGGTCTTCTGTCATTCCCCATTTGTATTTCCAATAATTACATCTTCCCACACCAGTGCGGAATCGATTGAGAACGGTCCACTGCTTCCGAGGAAGATCCATACCACTTACTGCTAAGGTTGGGTCAGCAATTAAAAATTGATTCCGGCCTTGGAAAGAGTCCCAGGAGGAAGTCCAGTCGGTATGGATGGAAAAGTTTGTCTCCGTCAACTGGGATGCTGTCCGCAGTGGTGGTCTTCGGGACCTCAATCTGCCCGTCTCCTGGGGTAGGTAATCATGGATGGGTAGCTGTGGATTGGATACGATCTTATTATATTCCCTAGTAAGTGCCTCCCTTCGTCTTATTTCAGGTGGAGCGATATTACACAGCACTGGGAGCCAGGGTACAGGTGTTGCCATGAGTGTACCACTTATGGCTCTCATAGTCCTGTTCAGTTGGACGTCGATCTCTCTGACATGCACACTGTTCAGCCACACGGGAGCACAGTACTCTGCGGTTGAGTAAACCAGGGACAAAGCAGGAAAAAGATTATTCTTAGACTAAACTATTATTAGTCTACGTAAAATAAAATATAAATTGTACTATATCATTGAATTCCAAAAACTGTACATTGAGTGAATACGAATGTATCTCTGCGAAATTGCAATGAGTATAAAAAATGTGATAAATAAAAAAATTCTTTGTTTTTAAGGGGTCCAAACTCTGCCAATATCATCTAACAAGTTGTATAAATCCTATGAAGGAAAAGATGTTTCATCTTTAGATTGTATACGGCCGGGATTTTAATTAAATTAAAGTTAATTAGAAAATCAAATTGACTTTTTCAGCCCCAATAAACATTGCTCGTCAAAAGTTTTTCCATACTTTTAAAGAGTAAAAATTTGTATTATAAGAATTCAGCATACACACTTGCTTAATTATATCGATGTAAATTTATACGTCGAGGAACGCCATTAATAATATAATGTCGTGAATCAAAACAACATATTTTTAATGAATTTACGTACACTCTAACAGGCTTACTGTTTTTTTTTTTCCTAAAATAGACTGCCAATAACATCAAAAGCTATCTGGTATTCTGTAAAAAGCATTGAATATAGTTTGCTTGATATGAAGATGAATGTGCATTGACCTCGTAGAACGCAATTCAGGTGAAAACCTATTCTTAGAATCAATCTTGATTATTAAAATATATGACGAAAATAAGGTATATAAGTTACAGAAATAAAACAGTCTTATTTATGTAACACTACAGAAAAACTTGAGTTTTAATAGCTTTTTCAATCTCTGTTGCTATTTATAATTAAATTAAAACAGATAATTTATGATTTTGTAATCATAAAATTGTTTAGAATGTCTCCATATTACCATAAATAAGCAAGTTTATTAATTTTTGTTATTATTAATTTATTGGTAGACTAAAGCTAATAAAAATATTTCTTGTTTGGAAAATCATCCTACGTAATTTTTATCTTAAAGCTGTTTAAGCTTTTTACTATAAAGTACGCCTAAAGTATGGGGTTTGGACCGTTCCCCGTCAAAACGTTAAAAAATGCCACTGGCGCAGATAGACACTAAAACTAAAACACTAAAACTAAAACTAAAGACGTTATGATCTATATGTTTTAGTCGAGCGCCCACAAGCCTGACACATTACATAGATGTACATGACTTATCAGTCTACTAATCTACTATATATCTACTATATATTTGTCAAATACCACTCACTCATGTATCAGAGTATCTCCAAAACTATAAGGCCTAGAGGGTTAAAACTTGGCATGTACGTTCATCTTTGCTAAAAAACGCTCACTAAGAAACGGTTTTGCAAAATTCCGTCAGGGCTCCGCCCCGGACGACTTGAAAATATCGTTACAATGTTATTCTTGTGGGGGATTTTTAATGCAAACCAAAGCAACAACGAATCACCAAAACTAGCCAGCCTGAAGGATTGAAATTTGGTATAGGCGTTCCTTTTGACCCATTGATGCTCACTAAGAAACGGTTTTGCGAAATTCCTGCAGGGCTCCGCCCCACACGAGTTTGAAATTTCGTTACAATGTTATTCTTATGGAGCACTACGAATCTAGGAAACAACGAATCTCCAAAACTATTCGACCTACAGGGTTGAAATTTGGGATGGAAGTTCCTCTTTGCCTATAGGTGCTCACTAAGAAATGGTTTAGCGAAATTCCTTCAGTGCTCCGCCCCACACGACTTCAAAGATTTGATGTAATTAGCTGTTGGTGTTGAAGATTCAAAGCTATCAGCTGTTAGTGAAATAATACATTTAAAGGATGACGTAACCATATGACAATATTTTTATCTTTGTAAACAATTTAACTGGTGTAAAAATGTTATAGTTCGAGTTTTGGTTAGGTTAGGTTTAATCTACTTTGTCAAATACTACTCACTCATTATCATCGAATTTTTATAACCATAGGGTATAGGGGGTTGAAATTTATTTGCCTTGGACGTTCCTCTGTGTTAAAAAATGCTCACTAAGAAACGGTTTTAAAAAATTCCATCAGGGCTCCGCCACATAGAACTTCAAAATTTCTATCTAATGTTATTCATAGCTAATTTTTAGTTCGAATCTAAGAAACTTTTTAGTGTGAATATGAAAAACTATAGGATCTATTACGATGAAATTTGACTTTGAATTTCCTCTTTGCTCATATGTACGTACTCACTTCGAAACTGTTTTGCAAAATTCTATCAGGGCTCTGCCACACACGATTTCAATTTTGGTCTAATATTATTCTTATGGCTAATTTTAAATATAAATCTAGGGAACAACGAATATGAAAATCCAGATGACCTAAGGGGTTGAAATTTGTAATGGAAGTCACACTTTGCCCATAGGTGCTCACTAAGAATTGCTTTTGAAAGCATTTTTAGGGCTTCGCCCCACCGGACTTCGAAATTACTTTTGGGGCATGCAGGGTTGAATTTTGGCATGGAAGTTCCTCTTTGCTCATAGGGGCTCAATAAGGAACGCTTTCACAAAATCCCTTCAAGGCTCCACCCCAAATGTCTTCGAAATTTATATATAAGTTTACAGTTATGGCCAATTACAATACGAATTGAAAGAAACATCGAATCTATGAACTATAAGGCCTGCGGGGTTGAAATTTGGAGTAATCTCTTTGGTCAAAGGTGCTCAATAAAAAGTGGTCTACACATTTCCTTCAGGGCTCTGCCCCAAATAATCTCAAAATTACTATAGACCCTACAGGGTTAATTTTTGGCATAGACGGTCATCTTTGTTCATAGCTATTCACTAAGATACTAGATACTGGAAAGGAACCAATAAAAATACTCGAAGGACCTGAGGTAAACTATTAAAAAATGAAGACCTTGAAAAAAGAAATGAGATGGAGGTATATTCCAAACAAGATTAAAGAATGTTATAAACAATGGCATTTGAATTAAAATACAAATATTGAAAAGATATGATAGTTATAGAAAATTATTAAACTAATGGGGTGTGATTGGCTTCATGTATTACTGTATATGAATTGAACAAATACTGTTTTTCAAATATAGTTTTTGAAGTCCTTTAGGGCTTCACCCCACTGGTCTTAAAAATTACTCTATGGCCTACTGGGTTAAATTTGACATTGATGTTCCTCTTTGGTCATAGGCATTCACTAAGAAACGAAATTTCCTTTAGAGCTCCGCCCCTCATAGAACCTTTAGGTTACCATAGATCCTACTGGTTAAAATTTGACGAGGACATTTCTCTTTACTCAAAGGTAGAAAGAAACGGATTTGCATATATAGTTTTTGAACTAATTAAGGGCTCCGCCCCTCAGGACTTAAAAACTACTAGACAGCCTACGGGGTTGAAATTTGACATGGAAGTTCCTCTTTGCTCATAGTTAGTCACTAAGAAATTGTTTTGGAAATATCATGTTTTTTAATTCATTTAGGGCTCCGCCCCACTGGACTTAAAAATTACTCTATGGCCTACGGGGTTAGAAATTGACATGGACGTTCCTTTAAGTTACCATAGATCCTACGGGGTTAAAATTTTTAAGTTTACATTCTTCTTTACTCAAAGGTACAGTACTAAGAAACTGTTTTGGAAAAATAGTTTTTGAAGTCCTTTGAGCTCCAACCCACTGGACTTAAAAACTACTCTATAACATATGGGGTTAATATTTGACATGGATGTTCCTTTTTGTTCATGGGAAGTCACCGAAAAACGGTTTTGGAAATATAGTTTTTGAAACCCTTTAGGGCTCCGCCCCACTGGACTTAGAAGTTACTCTATGGCCTACGGAGTTAATATTTGACATGATCGTTCCTCTTTGCTCATATGTGCCCCACTCACACTATTTCAATGTATTAATCTTAATGTATATCTTAAGGAAGAAGATTTTGTAGGTCTTAAAAGAGATTACAAACAAATTCAACACGGACGAAGCCGTGACGGGCAACAGCTAGTTGTCTTATATAAGCGCATTCCGCTATAAAGTCAAGGTAATTCCTCTTAAAAGAGCGTTGCCGAGCAACTAACTTCGAGGTTAAATGAAACAAAATTTTTAAATTCAAATTTGTTAGGACAGTGGCTTTACAACGGAACAGTAAGACCTGTTTTATGATTTTGAGTAAATGACTATGTACCAAAAATTAGCTGAAAACAATATTTAAAAGAGTCTTAGAATATTAAATTTATGTTATTTTTATCGTGTGATAAGTTTTGTTGTTTGTGTATTCACCAGGTGGCACTTTTCAAAGTTTTTACAGAAACCGGTCTGAACAATGGTATTATTATCTACGCATTATTTTTAGCCCCTAGAATCTTAAACTGTACATGTTGAAGTAAATGAATCATTATCGGTATATCTACCGTCAGCCTGCCATTAAACTACATAGTTAATTAATTACATCGTTATATAATGGCTCAATGACAAATAATGACAACTGAGTCGATCCTTTTAGGATCTGAACTTAAAAAGATGTACTCAGGACTGTGAGATTTGCACTACAACAACTCGGCTACGTAGTGAAGGTAATTTTTCATTTTAGCCGATCAATAGCCAACATTTATTTAAAAGTCGACATTTGATAATTAATCTACTCGATATTCAAACAATATGAATAAAGGCGACTTTGTCATAAATGATGATGGACAATATTAACCTCAGTGGATTTTACAAGAGTTAACTTTTGGAAAAGCGATAAAATGAAATTGCACCAAATTACCTGACGTCCATTGTCAAAATAACACAAGATGAAGGCAAACTTTCTGCCTCAGTCCATCCGTGTTCTAAAAACTAAATGTCTTCAATGAAACAAACGTAATTAGTTAAGTGATCTACACTCCTTTACATATATGATTTGGTTTATGAGATGAAATATTAATTTGCTTACATATTATTGGTTTAGAATAAGGCAAAATAATTTTTTTTATTCAAGTATTAGTGTTTCCAATTTGATACTTTTTTTAAAATACTGTATTCGCTAAATCATAACTTGAACAGGTTAAGAAATTCCTAAGAGACATTGAACAATTAAACAACTCAATATTAGTATTTTTTTAAATGTATTTTTCTAATCAGAGTATTCCCCGGCGATATATTGTTCATTATATCCACCATTCTTGCGCAATATTTTATAGTTTACTTATAAGTATGTCAAAGTAGACTGGTGGACTGTTTTTAGTTTGAGTAGCATTTTCTTCAAACTAAAAATGACTTTGCAACGAATAAAATGTTTTAAACTGACTTTGCCTCTCCGCCTTTTATGCCAGCATCAATGATTTTTATTGAAGGAGCTCCGTTGCTAAGAAACTAATTCAGTCAGGTTTCATTTATACGATTTGATTTTGTTCACTGCGCCACGACTGGGCTCGTGACTTGCTTAAGCTTCTATTTTCGCCACTGAAAGGTGTACGTCAGAGTATTTTCAATCCATTAATTTTCTTATTAGAAACGCAATTTTATAGTCCTTAATTTATTATTCTTATTATTCTTATTATTCTTTATTATTATTATTATTAATTATTATTAATTATAATTAATTATTATTCTTATTTATTATTTATTAATTTATTATTCAGTATACCTTTGTTCTGAATCTTTTCTGACTTTCTGTGTTTCATTGGGGGTTTTGCTTATAACGATAAACGTCCATATTATAAGTTTCTAAATTACATAATAGGATGATAACACTAAAAGTAACACGAAGGGCGGCTCAATGCGTGGTACAGTAGAACTTCTGTTGGTTATTAAGCCCGACTGTGGTATTCATTGGAGTATAAATATTTTATCCAATTTAATAGGCATAATAAAAACTCTATTTAAATCTTAATAAATCTCTAGTTGTATGACTTAATACCACTATATTTACGTACAGAATGAAATTCAACGTTATTATGTAGGAAACGTTGCACACACAAATCAAAACTGTATCCTATTCAAACAAAACATAACTGGAAAAAAGCAATCTAAAACACGACTAAAGAAAGTCAAACAATTTGAAGATTGGATTTCTTTTACGAAAGAATTCAATCTCTTTTTTGTCTACCCTTCAAAAGAAACCTAGTTGACAGATACTTTGTGGAAACGTTGTTTCTGTTTGAGGGGCAAAAGAACTCTCACCCACAGCAGTTGTGCTATTCTGCATTAAACAATGCCACGAGAAAGTTGCAAATATTACAAAGCAAACACGATATTATATCTTTTAAATACATAGTTATCAAGCAATAACTTAACAATCTAAAGTGTGCACCTCTTAAAACAATTTTACAGATGTACTAAGACCCCATAAAAAATTAGAGCAATTTAATAAAAATCAGTTTTTAAATCTTGTATTAAGTTTTATCCTGTGATATTACGAACTAAAGATGCCGATTTCAAATATGACAAGACCAGGACGCAAAAGACTGTAAAATTAAATTCCGTTTATTAAAACACAACTACGAGTTTATTGTACGATTTAAAAAAAAATTCTTATCAAGTAATGAAAATTATTTCAGTTCGGGCTTCACAACCAAAGAATATATTGCTAATTAACTTTGTAAAAGCGTTGCCAATAAATTAAGTTGGTGGTAGATAAAGTAGTATTTTCAACGATTGCATTCAGCCTTTGTAATACATCCGTTGCATAAACTACTGTTTAAAATAAATTAATTATGTTTCGAGTGTTTTAATAACCATTTTTAACGTTAGTTAAGTTTTGGCTTTGAACATAAGGGACAATTTGTTTTGACTATAATTAGCTATCACACATGCTTAGATAACTCTACCGGTCGCAGACTATTTAATTTGGAAGCCCCATTTTACACACCACTGTGGGCCCGTATTAATCGTTTTACGCCAAGGATTATAACTAAATCCGAAGGTGATTTGCGATCCAATATTGCGATTAAGAAACCCATTTAGAGAGATTTAATATCGGCCGCGGAGCAGTATTAAAAGCGGTTGAAAAACAATCGCGGCTGCAAAATTACATAAGCCCCTCCTTCTTTATAAATTGATTTATTCTCAATTAAACCCAGACACCCCAAAATATTGAACATAGTTTAGGTATATTTTGAGCTTCTAGCAACATTTACATATTTATTATAGTAATTATATTAAACATGTTATGTTAGACTGTTGTTATAATTAAGTAAATTAATAACATTAAGTGTGAAATGCAATGTTTAACACATGGCAAAACCTGTGTTGGGACCCGTGGCAAGAAGTGAGTTTAATTAAAGCAAGGCACAGTCAAGGGTTTTGTGCAACTGCAACCAAGATTAATTCTATTACTTCATATATAAACAATATCGCTTTTACGCGTGTTAATTTCGGTCATAAATCTACCGCTAATGGATTCTATAATATAATGCACTAACGATTAATACCCTTTCAGTAATTGATTCCTCCCTGATTGAAATCTCTGGCTCTTTATTCAGTTGTGATTTTCAATAGCTTCTCTGCTGAAGAACATTGAGGCTCACGAAAATCTTCAATGCCATTTGGTATGGAAAATCCATGCAGGTACTATGCTTTTATCACATCTATTCCTTATGCCGTATTGTTCAGTTAACCTTATGTTAACCTTGCCTAAAATTAATATTTAGTGAAGACTGTGCAGTTTCTAAAGTACGTGGTCCTCATTGTTATAAATACAGTAGTTAACTGAACTCACCCGCCGACAGTTGCCTCCTTCTTTGGGCGTGAGGTCCGACGCTACGGTCCCGAAGATGGTAGGCTGGAAACCAAGTTTTAATTAGTTATTTTGTACCAAACAATGTTTAGATTAAAAATACTTTGCAGTGACAAACCAATAAAGAAGCTCTGGTCATTTTTGTGAGATAAAATCAATGCATGCTAATACTGAAGTATGTCTTTCATAAGGGATGCGCTTGAAACTAATTTTCACCCACAAACTTTAAATCATGATGATACGATTTCTTCACGTCAGAGCTTCTAACGCTGCAGACAATGAGAGCAGCTGGGAGCGGTGAGCGGTGGGCCCACTGTAGCCTGGGCGGCTTAGCGCGGCCACTGTTCTGTGAGATAAGTCCCGCATATTGTACACCGGTTTTCAGTTTAGTAATCCTCTTTGCAAGGATTTCAGATTTAGTCTAATCTCTATTTTCAGCCAGAAATATCCGTGCGATTCCTTCATACACCACATGTAAAATTATTATAACCATATTTTTACATACAGTACAAATTTGTTCAAGCCAAACAATATAAAACATGTTGATATTAACATTTTAACAATGACTTAAACAAAATACTCTTCGTACTTGTTATTTGGCAAACGCTTAAGCAACAGATGCTTTTAGTGATGGTGTAAAACGAAAGCAATCAATAAAGAGTCGTACATGTTACATGAAAAGGAATATTTGAACACATGTAGTTAACGTCCTTTGACAGGGTCGTCAATCTGACCCTCGCCACCAATTGGGTTCAATAATAAATTTGTGTAATCAAATGGTTTTACTTAAAGTATAAAAGCTTTGTAGGCTAATAACTATATTTAAAGACTAACGATGGTAAAATATAAATTTACCTTATCAAATCCTAGGCATTTCAATATTAAGCTATATAAAAAAGTAGAATTATAAATTTTTAAAAATTAATCCCGTTTTACTGAGTAAAATTGCCGGAATTGAATCTCTATTCAATTGTTGGTATACCAGAAATAATTATGTTGAACATAAATAAGTATTGATTGAAGTACAACATTAATAATGCCGAACTACTAAATGTTGATTAGTAAGTCGAAATTAAAACAGTTGGAAATTTAACTTGGTTGGAAATATGTTTAAAGAAACATTTTCAATTTATTTTTACGTGTAAGTATTAATTCCCAAAGTCCTGATTCGTTTTTGTATTATTTTATAATTTTGTATATTTTTGTATCACATAGAATATTATTTTGATACTTGATAAATATAGACAAAATTAACCACGGCACTTTAAGCGGAGGAAACGACAAACTTTATCTTCCGAGAATAATTTGGGCTCAAAATTGTGTAATGACACTCACAGCTCAAAGTTTCGCACGACGAAGAGGAGGAAACTAATTATTTCTCCCTTATGGAACGATGAGCTGGGATACGTTAATTCATTAGCGGCAACTTTGTTGGCAAAAGAAAAAGTTAAAAGCTTTTAACACAAAATGATGTACGCTGGAATATACAATAATTATTTTGTTATTTAACTTCAGAAAACGATTGAGTTTAAAGAAACTATAATTTTAAGAGTTTATCAGTTAAAAAGCAATTTCGAAATGAAAAAAATCCAAATTCACAACTGCAAACTCAAACTCAAATTATATGATGGCCTGATTCTACAGTATATTCGTTAAAATGAATTTTTGCTTGATATTTGTGATTTTAAAAACAAAATCAATATCAATGCCGGTTGGCATTTTGAAAACAGCAATGTATTAGAAGGAAAAAAATGTTATTCTAAAATGACTATTATATAGAAATAAATTACCTAACTTTCAATAATATTGATACAATCTACTGATTAAGAGCGATGTCTTGAAGACCTTAATTAAATATTAAAGAATATACAATATTTGAGTATTTTTAAATGTACAGTATGACCTAAATCTCATTTATGTTTAAATTAATTTTTGTTACCAAGTAATACGTCGGACTAAAACTGAAGGGTTGATATTATTTGAAATACAATTGTTTAAACCATCCACATTTCTCAGAAAACCTCTTCTTTTTAAACTTTTATCAAAACCCACGTTAAATTAAAATTATATTCTTCAACGTGATGCGTAAAATATTAAATGTCCTACACAAAAGAAGAGAAACGTAAGAGTTAAAAGTTTTTCTTTATGAGTTAAACCAACTGTTTATTTTTCGTGCAATGGTCCTCTCCCTTAGAATACCTTGTTTGTTCTTCGAGTTGCCCATTTATATAAAAACTACAGAGTTTTCTGTTTAACCGGCTCACAGACGATGTAACGAAATATGATACAAGACATTTAACTATTCGTTATCCATCTAACCACCAGAAATATGGACAAATAAAAATCACTTACAATTGTACTTATTCAACATAGAATTTAATGAATAGTCTAAATAAATTCTGATAGTGAAAATACCTGATGTTCAGAAAATAAATTTACAAAACAGAAAGTTTATATGTATATATATATTGTTTTTTAAAGAACCAAGAAAGTTAAACATGTTCCATATCCATAAAAACTTGAATATATGAATCTTTGTTTCTTGAACGGGCATCAATGTATAACAAAAGTTCATGTTCATAAAAAATAACATAAATTACTAAATTAAAAATGTATACACACAAAGAAAAAAAAAACATGAAAATAAGTTTTCTTTATCAACTTAACAATGTTGTCTGATAAAAATAGGGCCTCTAAAGGCAAAGTCTGCTATTTTAGGGGTTCCTATACTTGATTTTGTTTAAACTAGTGTATATGTTGCTCGAAATCGAGCAATTTAGTTTCTATATTGATAAACAATTTCATATACTACAACAGAGATATTTTCATTTTTTATAACAACTCTTGTAAAACTTCTTTTTCAGGCCTACAACGGAGTACAATAATCTACTTTGTCTACTTTGTTGTGTAGTTAATCTAAGTTATTTTGTCATTTTTACCCGGATGACCCTGGTATTTCATGTAGCTCAATAGGCCTCCCGCTTACGGGCCGAGGCCCGTAGTCAGCTGCCTTTACAAATTATTCAATTTGATACAATTAATTAGTAAGAATTCTACTGTAGATGAATTCCTTTGTTTCGCCCAATAATTAAATGTAATAACTTTTATTTCAATTTAACATTTGTATAATTACTTACCTCAACCTCTTACCTTCGAATATAGAAGTGAAAACATAAGTTAAAAACATTAAATATTTTAAAAATCATCGTATCATTATTTGTGTAAGAATAATTCATTAATATCGTCATTATAATTACAATGAAATAGATAACGTGCCCGTAAAACAGCAACCACATGTCACAATTAATTTCATTTTTTTCAATACTGTTCATCAACGTTTACACTATGAATTTTAAAACTATTCAATTTTCTTTGTACTTGAAATGGCAGAATGATAGTGACGACTTAAGCCATCTTGTACTGAGTGTCTAATACTAACTATTTGTTTTCTGTTCCCTAGGTATATAGCTTAGAGGTCCATTCTTTATCCCCATATTTAATCATTTATTGAGAAGTATGTCATGGGAGATAAGATCGAATGCTTTAGTCATGTCATAAAATATACATAACTGTTCTCCCACAACATCAAGGTTGTCGTATAAGTTAATTAGTATAGGTCACACATTGCGTCAGTTGTATACACATATTTCTCCTGAAACTGTATTGCTTATTGTTCAACAGTAGTTTCTTATTTTCTAAATAGGGCCATAACCTCGTAAAAAAACCATTTCAAATATCTTACGAAATACACTTTGAACAACCACAAAGATTTCAAAGTTTTTTTTCTAGATTACCCAATCATAAATATAATGAATCAATAATTTAACATACAGTGGCACTTCTAGCAGGCACTGTTTGTCAATAGCAACGTAAAAAAAAATATATAGTAGGCTATAATTAATGTAAAGATCGGCTTCATCACTTATTAGCGTCATCTAGTTTCCGTTTTAAAATCAAACCAAAATAGAAATTTTGATGTTAATGTGATGTTGTATCTCCATCCTTTTCTTCTGGAGGACGTTTTACGTTATTTTATCTTTTCCTCATAGCTTTTTTGACATGTCGTTATTTTAACCAGTCCCTTTGGCCAAAATCTTTAGTTTGAGACCACTCAGTTAATTCTACAGTTTTGTGAAACGCTCACAATTTTGCTCAAAATATTTTCACGTGAATTTTTAATGCAGTTTGTTAACCAGGTAAACTCCGTGGTTTAACATAACCTCTTTCGTGCGAATAGTACTTTTGCTGATGTACGGTGTTTACACTTAACAGCTGTTAACTTTGAAACTCTAATTTCCTTACCAATGTTAATCAAATGGGAAAATTACGAACTTTAAGGGCTTGTTAGTGCCCTTCCTTTGAAATGGATATTTACAAATTTGCTTTAGAAACAACTTCATGCCGAGCTCTATCCAATGACACCAAAATCATCAAAATCGGTTAAAAACTGTGGGAGGAGTTCCTTGTACAAAAAACCATGTCGCGTATTAAATATGTATAGATAATTTGCTCAGATCATTTAAAAGGAAAACTAACAATGCATTACTCTGCAAGTATTCAATTTAAGTATTTGATTTAATTTCTTGTATAAAAAAATAAACAAAAAACATAATAATAAACATCATACAAAAATTTATAAATCTCAAGGAGTTGTAGGTCTGTTGTTTACAATAAATCAACAATTGCTACTAACATATCAATTACAACTGCATTTGCAATTTTACCTAGCAAAGGACATTTAATAACACCTCTATGTCTTCCTGTCTATGCCCCTTGAGTCTTTTCATGTAAATACTTTTTTTATTTCGTAACAATTCCTACAATTAATTGTGTTAAACACTTTTGGTAAAAAAAATGTCTTTGTAAGAATAAGAATAAGAATAAGACTGTTAAGTCTTTTTTATGAATGTGTTTTTTCCAAAAGTCTTGTGGCATATTTAAATACAATAAACTTAGTAAATAACCAAATACCTCTCAGGAATGTAAATGAGGCTAATGCACATGTGATTAGGCTATGAATCATTTGAACACAATAAACAGCACAAACACGGCTTTTTATTAGACATTTAAAACACTTGTAATAAATTGGTCATGAAAATTTACATCTTTCCTTAGATTGAAATTAATGAATTTGGTATTCTCAGTGCTCATAAGCATGTGGTTTATTGTAAACCAGAATTTTAACCCCATTAAATTCCTATTAATTTTGTATCTGATTATTTATTAATCGCCCCCTACATAACAGAGAATAGTATCATCTGCAAAAAAGTTATTCTACTAATAAAGAATGCATTACAAATATCACTTATATAATTTAAAAATAAAATTAACCCCAAAACTGACCTTGAATTAACAATATACATGTTGAAACAATATTGATGTTTCTACAAAACATCAATGTATGTTTCCAGATCACACCAACGGCGAGAGCTGTTGGGAGACGTTAAAATCTATGACTTCACATGACTCGAAGCTATGTGTTAGCTAGGTGTTTTAGTTTCGAAGAGTCAAATTCGTCGTCTTCATAAGTTCGGTACATTTTCGATACAAAATGCGCAAGAGATAGAGCTAGAAAGACCGGTATATTATTAGTGATGAACGTTTGGTAGAACTTTTATTCTTCCAAACACAAACACCCTGCTGGGACACTCGAGTCCAGTGAAGACAGTTATTTGACTGCATCTGCCTATGGTGCTCGTGTCGGTATGATTAGGAAACTAGCATGCGATGCGTACTATATCAACTTGGAGCGTTTCCTGATACTGTAAATTGGCAGTTTAATTACATCATTATGCTTTCTCAAATGTTTAGTAATGTTTTAGCTGTAAAGTTATTTTTAAAACAATCGATATATTTTAATATTACCTCTAATGGATGTAAACCTTAATTTTTTGTACATAATATGTGGTTGTTTCAATCATTTACTTTAACTATTTACTTACAAAAGCATCATAAAATGTTTATTAATAATTTAGTTCTACATTAATTATGTTGTATAGACGTATTAGAGGAATCAGTATAACATACATTTTTATAATTTTTTTACTAACTATAGATTTTTTCTTAATTATTTGATATTTAACGATATGTGTAAAAATATGAAAACATTATAAAACACTTTAAAGTGCATCAGTTTATGTAGTACTGGCATTTTTTTAGTTAACGTAACGTGATATTTTATTTTGTTATTCAAAAGTGATTGAACACGAACTGAAATAAGAAATGACTTCAAAGACAATAAATCCAATCCCGTTAATTTCACGGGGTGCTGCATCTTCACCACCTCTCATAGGATTTTAATTCTCTAATAGAGATGGCTTGACGAGTCGAGATGCTATTTTCTCTTTACCTTCTTTAGTGAGTTTTCACAAACTTTCTTTATTTTCCTTCCTCTTAATTTACAGCTTCCAACAAACTTCGATGGATCCCAATCATCAGTTAATTAATCTATAATTACTAACTTAAATTAAAATTTGCAAATTAATTATAAAAAATACGTTGCATCAATTGATTGAAAATATGGAAAAGACGCTGACTTTATTTTCATATGACATAGATTTAAAATTTTAATAATTGTATTGATAGACCTCAACCATATGATTACTTATGAAAATATTTCTATTTATTCTTTCCAATAGATAGCAGCTTACAACATAACAAATACATTAAGGGGATCCGCCACTATCTCCAACTTTTTAGCGAATTTCCCTATAGGGAATACGCTATTACGGTAGTAGTCACGGTAAGACCTAAGCCCGGGACCATGATACTTTTTCGTTTTGAGGTCCCTAGAAGCCAAAAACACCGTTCGTTCAAATTGATATATATGTATATATATATATATATATATATCTATATATATATATATCTATGTGTCCGTGAACACGATAACTTTTGAACGGAACCTCCGATTTTGATGAAATTTGGTACAGGGGTGTAAGCCAGCGCCTACTAGGTTGAGTTCGCGAACCAGAATGATCGGACCATGGGAACGGGGTTTTATGGGGTTTCAAAGGGGTCAAAAATGGGTTTTTGGAATTTTTGACCTTAATTTTTAAAATTCATCAATTTTAACTGAAACCATTTAAAAGAGCTTAAAAAAACAAACAATTTGGTATTTTGAATTTTTATTATAGCATAACTGGTTACAGGGAAAATCCAAAAATGTGTTTTCCATGTTATTCTTATGGGAAATCAACAAAACCGTCTATCTTGCTTATTTATTGACATATCTTGATAAAATTTGGTATATATATTCATTAGGAAGCGTTTAACTTATATTTGCGTAGAAAACCCATATGGCGGCAAACCTAAGTACTCACCCCTATGGGGTTTATGGGGAAAATGAAAAGAACACCATAACCTTATAAAATTTGATATGTACATTCACTAGGTAGGGTTTAACTTATATTTACCAACAAAACCCATATGGCGGCAAACCTACATACTCTCATCCCCATGGATTTTATGGGGAAATAGAAAATATACCAAAATTCTATTGGAAATTCGCTGAGTACGCAGGTCTGCTGCGACGGGGGTATTTTTTATTTTTGACTTTTTTATTACTTGAGTATTTTTTTTAAATGGGTACTTGGCTAATTAGAAGATTTGATGTGAAATATAGGATATATTTAAATAAAATTTCATGGTTTTGGTCCTTTATAATATTTTTTACCAGTTTTTTTCGATATTTTATTTCTTTGAATATCTTTTTTATTATTCAACTAATTGCAAAAAAACAAACTACCATTTTATTCCTTATATAAAAAGGAAAAATCTGGTGTATGGAAACCATGGTAACTCAAAAAACAATAATGTGGTGAGCATATTTTGTAATATCAAATTTTTGCAAAGGAAAAAACAGGTTTTTTTAAATAAATATCATTAAATTTTATACTAATTATGCTTGTATTGGGATTCTTATACACCAGAATCTTTCAAATAGTATTAAGATGATGTGGTAAAAATTTTATAACAATAGGCCTAGTACTTTCATAGTCATTCAAACTTTTGTTGGACAAAACATGGAAAAACACAATTCCGGAAAAACGGCTCTCAAAGTTTTATAAGTCTTTTCTCCCACTCTAGAACTCGCCTAGGCTATATGAAACGCCTTCTTTATCTTTTTTAAGTTCTTTCTCTCTAAGCTGTGAACTCTTCAATATTTTCAATATTTCACACTGAACTATTGATCACTTTTCACTTTTCATGAACGAAAAATGTATCAATTAGGCCTATTTGTTACTTTTGCAAATAAACAGAAGTAAACTAAAGGAAACATCAGTTACAAGTTCAATAGGCTAGGCCTAGTTGTTGTAAGTAACTATGTATATAAACAAACAAACATATCCAAAAAGCAATTCAAAACAACAATAGTAGTCATCTGACAGCTGACAAACAGTACAACAGTGATGCAACCTTAGATTGAAAAATTTACCAAAATAGTTTATAAGTTATTTTTATTAGGCCTAGCTATATGACTTTATGATTCTAAATCTACCAAAGCCATATATTTTTACCAACACCCTTCTCATTATAAAATTATAATATACATAAGTAAAAAATATAAAAATAATGTGACAAATAAATAAAAATGCATAAGTTATGTTGAAAATTCACGAAATTGCGATTCGCGCATTGTTTTACATTTATATAAATTATATCATGAAAAAATATTCAGATTGGCATAAAATTGCATACACATGTTCACTATTAAATGCTGATTCTAAAAACCTCAATTTTGAAAAATGTCAAAAAAATAAAAAAAATCAGCCGGAGATAGTGGCGGATCCCCTTAAGTAACGCAATAAAAAAGTTAACACTTTAAAGAAAATTCAATTTTATGACAATGAATCAACGATATTTTGGATATTGTATTAAATGTTACACAGAAGCAAGTCTAGTGCATAAAGAACTACGAGGTTTTAATTTTTATTTCAGTATACCTTTTCTTTATGAAATATATTTGTTTAATTTATTATTTATCATAAAAGGTTACTTGTGACGTATTACAGACACAAAAATTAAGGAAGTTTCACCTGGAAGAATTTGTTGTTGGTTTATTTATTCTATCACCTTATTTTTTTATCATTAACTAGCAGTTACCCGGCGCGCGTTGCTGCGCTCAAATTAAGTTGTTTACATAAATAAAGCTATTTTAATATAACAAAAAAAAGATAAGTTTGTGACGGCTCGTGCCGCCAGCACTCCATATAGTAGCGATTTTCGAGGCACTGGCCACAGGCCCGAATCCGACAGCCTGTTTCCAGAACCTTCTCGAATCGGCCCGCGGAGCGAAAGATATTCCTACGCACGGTTGGTCTCGCCCCATTTCGCCATCTTCGTTTTCCGGTACCACATCGCTGCAACGCCATGGCCAGATAAGTTTTAGTTTAGTTGGGGGTTTACGTAGGCTAGGGATGAGCGGAGGAATCATAATTAATTAATTGATCTCAAGTACAATTATTATGTAGCCAGTCAATTAAGGCTGCAACTAGTTCTGTAGAGGGTAGTCTGGAGCCATAACCTTAACGCTCATGTCGTTTCACGACATGGGCCATCAGCCATAGGATGGGTTTTAGATTTCTAGATACAGTTCATTATTAGATATTCACCTTCCAATTAATTTAGTATACGTAGATTATAATTATCTCATCAAAATGGCTTATTCTGGTCTGTGCTTGGCAGCGATCCGTCTCATATGGTAGCAGAGCGTGGTTTGAATTTCCCACACAGAGCATGCCACGAGAATTTCCCATAGCAGAGCGTTTCCCATGCCAAGAGAATTTCCCATAGCAGAGCGTGCCACGAATTTCCCAGGTATCTCATTTCACGCCTTAAACCTCAGTCCTCGACCATTTCCATAGTCACCTTTGGTTAATCACCTACAACCTAGAAATGAGCAGTCAGCCCCATTCATGTTCTCGCTCGACCCCAGGAGTCCATCAATTCCGTTTGCCAATAGCTACTCACTAAGTTCAATACCACCATAGGTCCACAATCAGCTTTCCGAATACCCATTATGCATAGGTAACCACCATATTACCGTCTCATATGGTAGCAGAGCTTCTGAGCTAAGCACAGGCTAGGACTACAGCTTCATGAAGTAGGCCTAGGTTAAACACCATTGGGCTAGGTTTTCATGATAAATAAATTCCCTTAGGCCGTAGCAAACCCCCCAACCTCCCGTTCTTGTAGATGCCAATATCTGTGCAAATTTTAGGCGACTCATGTGCAAAGAGGTTCTCGGAGTATCTTGGTCGTCAGACCAGAGCTGATATTTCCGTGCAATCCTCATGCTCATGGGGTTTTTCCGGCGCAAAGGTAGGCGAAATCAAGGACTTTTTGAAATCAAACCCTGTCCTTCAGGCCAACATTCCGTTAGTGCTTATGGTGGGAACCAACGATTTTTTGGGCGGAACTGCACCCTGCGATTTCAAGGCTCAATTTTTGTCCTTGTTCAAATTAATTCGCAGAAGATATCCTGACATAGTTGTTGTTTTCACAACTTTGCCGCTATTTCCTCGCATTTGCAGTGATGCTCGTGCAGTGGATCGATTGGATAAAATGAATAGGTTTTTGCTCACTCTGAGATCTGACATGGTTCGGGTTGTACGCTTAACTGCGGATTTTGCCAACCATGAATTTTTCCATGCGTATTACGGTAGATCTCGCAGGATTGATGGCATTCATTACAATTCTCTCGGCCATCGCAAGCTCTTGTCCATTTTCGCCGACGAGTTAAAGCCTTGAAACCAGGTTTGCGGCTGCCTAACGTCTTTTGGGGTACCCACCATAAGGGAAATTGGAAATTTTTTTTTCCAATAATAAATTTTCCCAGCTAGGGTTATCAATTATTCCCTATGTATACATAGGGAATAATTGATAACCCTATGTAATTATTCCCTATGTATACATAGGGAATAATTGATACCCTAAGTATATACCTTTATCTCTTTACTTACTTATTCCCTTTCTTACCACATAATACCTACTAAGACTAACTAAATCTACGAAGGTCTACCTAATTAAGCCCTACTGCTAGTGACTAGAATTTCCCTAAGTGACGGCCGTCGAGAGAACAGAAGAAAGGTGAAGATAGGAATGTAAAGCAGAGTTGTGACTAGGTACCAGTTGGCATTCAATGGATTGTAGCCTGTACACAACTACAATCAATCGACAAGAACGGAAGTCATCCGAGGCCCCTCGCTCTGGGATTGAAAAAAAAAAAAAAAAACCAAGACAAGGATGTGCGTGCAGATTATCGCCATTTCCATTCACTCGCCTTTGCAGATTTCCGGCATTTCAATCCGCTCACCTTTGTAGATTATCGGCAATCCTGGAAGCCTCTTCCAACCCCGGTCCCTACCTCTTTTAAGGGGGGGAGGAGTCCGGGCAATGTCAATGACCAATTCCGCAACATTCAAAGGAGTTCGTCTCCATCTTTTTCGCTTCGAACGAGTTGGCACCACAGGGATCCCAGCGTGGATCACCACCCATCACCGAACGCGGGTTCCCGAGGGTCTCTCCCAAACATGTTCTAGGGCTCCGCCGCCCTTCGACCCCGTGATCCACCGCCCGGTGATGAGATGGCGCGTCCCATCCTTTTTTTCAAATCAAAACAAAAGCAAGGATTCTAGGGAATCACACCTCCCGCACCTCCACCATTCCTGCCTTCACCCCACAAGTCGCGGTGCAAATTCTTTCCGAGAAGGGAGTTTGGCTGTGACGGCTCGTGCCGCCAGCACTCCATATAGTAGCGATTTTCGAGGCACTGGCCACAGGCCCGAATCCGACAGCCTGTTTCCAGAACCTTCTCGAATCGGCCCGCGGAGCGAAAGATATTCCTACGCACGGTTGGTCTCGCCCCATTTCGCCATCTTCGTTTTCCGGTACCACATCGCTGCAACGCCATGGCCAGATAAGTTTTAGTTTAGTTGGGGGTTTACGTAGGCTAGGGATGAGCGGAGGAATCATAATTAATTAATTGATCTCAAGTACAATTATTATGTAGCCAGTCAATTAAGGCTGCAACTAGTTCTGTAGAGGGTAGTCTGGAGCCATAACCTTAACGCTCATGTCGTTTCACGACATGGGCCATCAGCCATAGGATGGGTTTTAGATTTCTAGATACAGTTCATTATTAGATATTCACCTTCCAATTAATTTAGTATACGTAGATTATAATTATCTCATCAAAATGGCTTATTCTGGTCTGTGCTTGGCAGCGATCCGTCTCATATGGTAGCAGAGCGTGGTTTGAATTTCCCACACAGAGCATGCCACGAGAATTTCCCATAGCAGAGCGTTTCCCATGCCAAGAGAATTTCCCATAGCAGAGCGTGCCACGAATTTCCCAGGTATCTCATTTCACGCCTTAAACCTCAGTCCTCGACCATTTCCATAGTCACCTTTGGTTAATCACCTACAACCTAGAAATGAGCAGTCAGCCCCATTCATGTTCTCGCTCGACCCCAGGAGTCCATCAATTCCGTTTGCCAATAGCTACTCACTAAGTTCAATACCACCATAGGTCCACAATCAGCTTTCCGAATACCCATTATGCATAGGTAACCACCATATTACCGTCTCAAGTTAAGTTTTAAGTTTTTTAATATAACAAAAAAGTCAATGACATAGAAAGTAAGCATATTAATATTACTGTAAGGCCAAAGGATAAACAGGCATTTTGACAATTTAAACCCAGAATAGTCAAAGTTTGCCTTGTATCTTATTGATCGTAATTGCAAATGCAAGAGCACCTATGAGCAAAGAGGCACGTCCATGTCAAATTTCAACCCCGGAGCCCCTAAATTAATTTTAAAGTCCAGTGGAGCACAGCCCTACTAAAAAATATATTTGCAAAACCATTCTTGGTGAGTAACTATGAGCAAAGAGGCATGTCCAAGTAAAATTTCAACCATGGTGACCCTAAAGTAATTTAAAGTCCAGTGGGGCGGAGCCCTAAAGAGCTTAAAAATTATATTATTTGCAAAACCTTTCCCTAGTGAGAAGCTATGAACAAAAAGAATCGTACATCAAATTTCAAAACCGGTGGCCCTAAAGTAATTTTAAAGTCCAGTAGGGCGGAGCCCTAAAGTGCTTAAAACGATATGTGCAAAACCGTTTCTTAGTGAGTACCTATGAACAAAAAGAATCATCCATATAATTTCAACCCCGGTGGCCCTAAAGTGATTTTAAAGTCCAGTGGGGGGGGAGCTCTAAAGATCTTAAAAAACTATATTTGAAAAACTGTTTCTTAGTAAGCACCTAAGAGTAAAGAAAATCGTCTGTCAAATTTCAACCCCGGTGACCCTAAAGTAATTTCGAAGCCCAGTGGGGCAGAGCCCTAAAGAACTTAAAAAACTATATTTGCAAAACCGTTTCTTGTGAAAACCTATGAGCAAAGAGGAACGTCCATGTTAAATTTCAACCCTGATGACCCTGAAGTAATTTTGAAGTAAAATGGGGCAGAGCCCTAAAAAGCTTCAAAAACTATATTTGCAAAATTGTTTCTTAGTGAGTACCTATGGGTAAAGAGCATCGTCCATAAAATTTCAACCCCGGTGGCCCTAAAGTAATTTTGAACTCCAGTGGGGTGGAGCCCTAAAGAGCTTAAAAAACTATATTTGCAAAATCGTTTCTTAGTGAGTACCTAGGAGCAAAGAGAATCGTCCATGTCAAATTTCAGCTCCGGAGGTCCTAAAGTAATTTCAATGTCCAGTGAGGCGGAGCCCTAAAGTGCTTAAAAAACTATTTTTGCAAAATCGTTTCTTAGTGAATCCCTATGTGTAAAGAGCATCGTCTATCAAATTTCAACCCCGGTGGCCCTAAAGTAATTTTGAACTCCAGTGGGGTGGAGCCCTAAAGTGCTTAAAAAACTATATTTGCAAAATCGTTTTTTTAGTGAATCCCTATGGGTAAAGATCATCGTCCATCAAATTTCAACCCCGGTGGCCCTAAAGTAATTTAAGTCCAGTGGGGTGGAGCCCTAAAGAGCCTAAAAAAATATATTTGCAAAACCGTTTCCTAGTGAGTACCTAGAAGCAAAAAGAATCGTCCATGTCAAATTTCAGCTCCGGAGGTCCTAAAGTAATTTCAATGTCCAGTGAGGCGGAGCCCTAAAGTGCTTAAAAAACTATTTTTGCAAAATCGCTTCTTAGTGAATCCCTATGGGTTAAGAGCATCGTCCATCAAATTTCAACCCCGGTGGCCCTAAAGTAATTTTTAAGTCCAGTGGGGTGGAGCCCTAAAGAGCTTAAAAAAACTATATTTGTAAAACCTATGGACCTATGGTGCACCTATGGACAAAGAGAATCGTCCATGTCAAATTTCACCACCTGTAGGCTTTTAGTGTAATATTGTGAGCTTCCGTAGGGCGGAGCCATAAAGACAACACAAACATCAACATTATACCTCACACCTGTTAACTTCTATGATTATAAGCATCTGCTTGAATGAAACTTTCAAATTTTTTAATTACAGCAGTTCATTTTGTAAACACTAAATTTCTAAAACCTGACACTGCACCATTGTATGCCCTCTGGGTCAGAGCCCTTTGGACAGATTTGCACTAAACTTCACACAAACCATCCTTAAATAATGCATAATAATGCCTGAAAGTTTCATTGCAATCTGCTGAGCGGTTTCGGAGTCTATAGGCAACATACATATATATATATATATATATATATATATATACATACTTCCTCTTTTATAGATATAGATACAGCTGGGTAGCTAAGAGGTTATAGAGCTTTCCTAATAATGCAAAGGTTGCCGATTCAATCCTGAGAAAAGAATGTAGCTTTTAAAAACAATTCAAAACTGGACCCAGCGTTATTAATATAAAAATAGAATATTAATAGTTATTACAATTCATACATAGGTTGTTATAATAAAACACTAGGAATACGCTCTGATGTCCGTCCCGTACAAGAATTTTTTACTCACTTTTTGAGTTATTAGGTGACGCTTTTTAGTGTTTTTTTTTTCGAGGGAGAGGTAAGAAAAATGCATTACGCACACAGGTAGCAAGCCTGCAGTGTGGGACTCCCCTAAAAACGGCTTTACCCACTAAAAAAACCTCGCATCTACTCTTTAGGATTCTAACCTGGAGTTGTTTATCACATTACGTAGGGCTAGGCCTAAATTTGGCTTATGCCCATGGGGCTCACTCCTTATCCAGCCACTCGATCAAGGGATCTGGGCCACTTCGCGGTCCAGATCATGTTTCTTTTCCAGGAGGATGCCCCGCACGAACTGTGATTAACAATCCCAGTTGCCCTCATCCTCCAAGATCTTTTGGCAGACCGAGTCCACCGAAAATGCACCAAAAATTTGTGTGGCCTTCAGGCGGGACCCTTCCCAACGGGGGCAGCGGAAGAATGTGTGTTCCGCATCGTCGGGAACGTCCGAGCAATAAATAAAGAATTGGCCGCCGTTCCACCCATGGTTAGACGTGCTTGATAAGTCGCGCAGTCCATCGTCCTCGGGTGTCATGCTCCCAGCTGTGTTGCCACTGCTGGAAGGTTCGGGAGCGCTCTGCTGTTCTTGCCGTGTCCTTGCCAATCTCGCCTTGTCTCTGATAAATTGCCTCCCTCTCTCCTGCCAAGAGCTTGACAGGGATAACTCCGGCGACCACCAGGACGGAAGGCGCGGAAACTGTCCGGTAGGCGGAACACACAACCCCGCTCAACGTTGAACCCGGGCGAGTCGCAACCTGTACTACTCTTTATCGAGAGCGTCTGCCCACACCTCTGCTCCATAAAGAAGCACAAACTGAACCGCGGACATCAACAGACGTCTTCTAGTATTCATTGTAACCCTGGATTGGAATATATTATAATGAAATAAAATTACCTTATCCAATCACTGGTTATCAAAAGACAACGTGTTTCGTTCCTTAGAACTTCTTCATTTCTATAGTATGCAACTACCACATAATCCAATGTATTATTACATGGTGGTTTGTCAAATGATTCAATAAAAGGTTGTCCCAGTCACTAAAACTAAAAGTTGTCATAGTGATAAAATTATTAATTTTAGGTGAGTCGGTGGCGTAGTGGTTAGCGCGCCGGACTTCGGAACCATGGCAGCGATGTCGTGGGTTCGAATCCGCGTCCTGCCAGTGACTTTAATCAGTACCTTTCACCTTGTACTGTAGCGGCTCACCCCCTTACTTTGTCTAATACATTCCACGCACAGATCAATAGTCTATGTGGACGGGGCAAAGTAAGGCAAAAAGAGGTCCGCCAATTTTATTTTATTAGACGTCTTCTGCTGGATCGTGGAACCCCGACATTGGCCATCAGCCTACTAAGGTACTAAGGACTACTTTAGCGGCCTTGTCCACCGTACGGAATATCTGATCCCTCCAGCTTAACTTGGTGTCCACCATAATCCCGAAGTACTTAGCAGCACGAATTGATTGGACCACCTCCCTTCCCACTCGGAACAGAATGACGGTGTCTATCCTCTTCTTCGTAAGGATCACAATCTCCGTCTTACGGAGAAAAAAAGCGAGGGGCTGTGATCGGACATCCATGTGTTGACCACACGCATGACTCGGTTCAACTTTAGTTGGGCCAGCTCAACGTTGCGTGCGACAATGAGAGCTGCGACATCATTGGCGTACCCAACCAAAGTGGTTTCCTCAGGCATCTCCGACCTCAGGAGGCCAATAGGTAACATTCCAGAGATCCTGGCCGAGTATTGAATCTTGCGCGGCACCAGAAGTGACTTCCATCGTCCACGTTCCGTCCCTTGTGTCGTACATAAGGCTTTGAGAGCGGAGATAATCCTCAATGAGTCGCAACAGATATGCAAGAACGCGAAAGGTGTTGCGAAGCGCATCCAACATATCGACCCACCTCGCCGAGTTAAAGGCATTCTTGACATAAGAGTAACAAGAAGCACTACTCAGCGAGTGAAATCTCTCCATGGACTTCGGTTATAGCGTCAATCGTTGACCGTCCCTTTCTGAAGCCATACTGACGGGGGCATGACCCCCGGCAGCTTCCACGGCAGAGGTCAGGCGGGAACGGATCAGCTTCTCGAACAGCTTCCCAGCCGTGTCCAACGTGTAGAAAAGCCTGTGGGACGACGACAGCTCGGGATCACCTATGCCCTTGCTGATCAGTACAAGTCTTGCGGTTTTCCATAGGGAGCCGGAAACACCCCTTCTACCAAACAGGCGTTGTACATTCTCAACAACAAGTCAGGATTAATTGAAAATACTTTATTTAAAGCCTCGCTGGGAATCCCGTCCGGGTCAGTAGCCTTGTTGCTCTTTAGGGAGAGAATGGAGGTTTCCATCTCCTCGAATGTGAAGAGTGGAACGTCATCTAACCGTCCAAAGTCAACCGGCGTACATCCTAGGCCTAGCCTACAAATAAATACATACAAAGAATGATTTTAGCTAAGACCTCAAAACAAGCAAGTAACTTAATAATAATTATGCTTACAATATTAAATAGATTGTAGAGCGAAAAAAAACAATACAATTTAAAATCCATGATTAATTAATCAAAATTAATAAATATCAAGTAATGTAAGTATTGTAGAATTACGCTTACTTAACACTTAATGCATGTTTTGTTACCTGAGACATAATCTACAATGGCACAACACATTCTAATTAGTTGTTTAATTTAAATCTTTCTCCCAAATAGATATTAGTTGTATCCAATAAATTAGTTAATCGCATAATTCCGTACGACGCCAATTCATTCCACATCAACATTCCTATCTTTTGGTAGACTATAATTTACAACTTCAACAAGTAAACATCAGTGTTGATCTATTTAATTTAACAAATAGGCCTAGGTCTGTCAAAATATCAATTAAATTTTATTTAAAAAGTAACATAACGGCGAGCAAATATAAACAAGAAAAGGTTATGTTATGTTGTTTGTAGCATACAGCGACAACTCAGCTGCGATGGGGGAAATTAAACTGATCATAGCAACTACATTATTCAAACCATGTAGCCTAAACAACTAAAGTTCTGTCAAAAATTCCGGAAAATAAGCTTTTTTAATACTTGAAAATAATTGCTCGATTATAGTTTATTACCTAGTTTAAAATACTTAAAATCTAGCCTGAGAATTTCATTGAAATCAAATTAGTAATAAAAAAGCCTTTTGGGGGTCAAAAATTCGCCTAAGAGAAATTTAAAGTCGATCGTAAAGAATTTTATACTCTATGTTCCATATAGTAAAAAATTCAATTATAACAACCGTTATAGTTAAAGAATTTATAATTGGTTATTACTTTTAAAATGTCTGCGTTCACTGCTTGAATTCATTATGAGTATTATACAAGAGTAATACGATAAATGAGAAACAGCGACGGTTTTGAGGGGTTTTAAGCTAAGTGTGAGTGAGAGATGTAACCTACAATTACGTAGCTAATTAACTGACAAGGACAATTCAATATTTTAATGTAGGTTAAAATGGTTGGTCCGTCTTGACGAGGTGTTTTGGAAGATGCATAAGGTTCTTCTCAAAGTTTAATTTTGAGCAACGTATGGTATGCATTATCCCATTTTTGATGCTGAATACGGTTGGGGGATGAAGTTAAGTATTGCAAACTTGTTATCGAATGTAATTTAATCATACAAAAAAATATATAATAACGGAATTTCTTTTAAAACTATTTACCTAAAACCTAAACTTATCGGCTGGATCTTAACCGATCTGACCGAAAGACAAATACACACAAAGATTGATCGTAGCTAAAGCTAAATCGGCAGCAAAGTGATAACTCAGCACAGTGGAAACCGACACGCTGTTATCTCGCGCCGCGTCGCTCCGATACAATCTTCCATGCGATGGCACAGAAATATTCCAACTCCATCCTTTACCTGCCGCTTCTCTCATGTCTTCTCATTGAGAAAAGGAATCTTTACACTACCGAAAATGACAAATGTGACCAAATATATTGTGTGAAAAAATGAACAACTTGAACTATTAACTAATAAATATTTAATAAATAAATATTAATATTTTTAATTTTGTCTCTAATACTTAAAAAACTAATCATTTACAATTAATAATTTTCTCCGATAAATTGAATTATTTACCCATACAGACTACTAATATGTATTTAATTATGAATACATCGAGATTAATATATCCAGATAAGGAAATTATTTTATCATCAAATTATTTTGATTATTTCTTAGTGACTAGATTTCGTAGGTAAGAGGAGGAAAAACAGTAGATATATACTTACAGCAAGATACCTCACATTGAGATTTAACTTCTATTTTTTGTGCTTATTTTTCTATCCAAGGGAAAGAAAAACCATCAAGAGTGTTATGTGCTTACATTTAATGAATAATGTGCATTTCGTGACATGATGCGATACATTTTTTAAACCCAACAGTCTCTTTCAAACTGTTCATAAGCTTTATGCAGAAATAAATAGGTTTTCAACAAAAAGGCTGAAGGTAATGAGAATGAAATGTAAGACTTTTACAATGTGTTAACAATATAAAAAAAACCCTAAGACAAAATAAAGTGACATTATTGTAAAGAAGGACTTCGCGAACATTAAAATAAACAATTCACATCAGCTATGCTGAATCGACCGTTAAATCTTTAACCTTCCAACAAAATCTTATTACAAGCCAAACACTGTACATTAACTCGGTATTGTTGCCAATTCGGATAACTTAGTTTTAAACTTTTTATTGGAAGAAGTTAAGAGGGTAAGCTGCGTCCGTTCATTTTAAGTTAGAGTTATTAGTGGAATCATTTTGGTGTTGAACCCCAAAAAAATTGCAACACGAGCGATTTTTTTTTTTTAATGATAGCTAAGAGTGCCCTTATTAACCCCTCAAAAATCGCCATTAATCGCACCTTGGGAACATGCCCAAAAATTCAAAATGGCCGCCAAGATTGCTGCCAAAATATATATTTTAGCTTATATCTCGAGAACGGTTGGTTTTATCAAAAATCTTTATTTTAGCAAAAATGTAGCCCTTTTAATGCCGATCAGTTTTCATATTTACATTTTGTATGTCAGACGTACGGTATGGCCGCAATTTGCCGAGCCGTAATTCATGAAAATTTGCCTTTTTAGCGAATCTCCCTATATTAAGCTATTACCGTAGGTCTCTTGGTAAGACGTAAGACCGGAACCATCATAACTTTTCATTTTGGGGCCCCCAGAAGCCAAAAACAACATTCTTTTGAATTTTTATACATACGCATATATATATATATATATATATATATATATATATCCATATATATATTTATCTATATATCTATGTATCTGTAAGCACGATAGCAGTCACAAAAATGGTCCGATCATAATGAAATTTGGTATGGAGGTGTAAAGTGGTAATTATTCGGAGTATTTCGAAAATCAGCCCGATCGGATTATTGGAAGGGGGGTAAGGGGGATTTTACCCCTCAAAAATTGATTTTTAGCGAATTTCCCATAGGGAATAAGCTAATACCGTAGGTCTCATGGTAAGACCTAAGCCCGGGACCATGTTACTTTTTCGTGTTAAGGTGCCCAGAGACCAAAAATAATAGTCATTAAAATTTATATATACATATATGTATATATTTATATATATATGTATATATTTATATATGTATGTGTCCCTAGGCACGATAACTCTCGTAAAAAAGGTCCGATCGACACCAAATTTGGTAGAGATGTGTAATCCTACGTTTATTCGGATGAGTTCGTAAACCAGACATATCGACCTACCGGAAGGGGTAGTTTTGGGGGGTTTTGAACTCCAAAAATGGGGTTTTTGCATTTTTCATATGTAATTTTAAACATTTTTTAATTTTTGTTTTGACCATTGGATTTAGCTCAAAAAAACACACAATTTAGTATTTTGAAGCTTTGCTCTATCTCCATTGGTTACCGAGATATTAAAAAGTCTAAAGACAGTACATTGTATTTTGAGGCTCCAATGTTAATCTCATGGAGAATTGGGATGTGTTAATATTTCACTTATTAAGCAATATTTTTGGACGAAACTTGGTATTCATCTTCATTTGGTTGAGATTCATCCATTTAAGGGAAAAAATCTTGGTTTTTGTACTTATCATGGCAGCAAACCTGCATACTCTTTTCCCATGTTAATCATATGGAGAATAGGCAAACTCTTTTATTTATGGACAGATATTGATGAAACTTACTATATGGCTTTATATGGTCAAAATAAATTTTTTCTATGCTAAAAACCTACTTTTAGTGTCCCCCATGGCAGCGTACCTGCATACTCTTTTCTATTTATCATAAGGAGACTAGACATTTATTTCCCTATTTATGGGCACGTGATGACATTTGGTTTACAGGTTTATCTGGTCAAAATTAATATTACTAATTAAGAAATAAGCTGAGTACGCAGGTCTGCTGCAACGGGTTTTTTTGTTGTTTTTTTTTCATAGAAAATTTAAAAAAATCAAATTTTAGTTTACACTGCATTGAATTCATCTAAATAATAATAATAATAATAATAATAATAATAATAATAATAATAATAATAATAATAATAATAATAATAATAATAATAATAATAATAATAATCTAGTATTTTGAATTATTGCTCCATGTCCATTGATTACCGAGATATTGATAGCTGATGGTGAGTCCGAGTATTTTGTATTGTACGCGGTAGTATCGTGTACCTATTGGCTGATTAATGGGATCCAAAGGCTTCAAACTTATGATTGCCACCGCATTTTGCTCTCTCACTGTCATTAGCGGTCAGCTGTTTACATAATTTCTTTGTTTGTTTTCCGTGCGCTGTTCCGTGTGGTTTGTATTTGTTTTGAATTGGTGTCTTCAGTAATATGTGTCGTTTGTTCTTTTTTTCTTATGTGTAATAATTGTTGTTACGAAGTGAGATGTATGTAATATAATACCAAACTTTACATTGAAAATACCAAAATTATAACCAAAATAATACTCTTGAATTTTATTACAAAGTAAGGTTCAAATGAATGGATAGTGACAGTGGCTTATGGATAAGAGTGAAACACAATGCGTGATGTTTATTTATATCAGCACTTAACATGGACACAGTATAAAATGCCTTTTGTAGGTTTAGACACTTACGTATGTAGTTAAAATACTTATGATGGTTCATACATAAACAATTATAAAATACAAAATTATTTTATAAAACTTGTATATTCATGGGAAAAAATCAAAACAATTTGATGAACATTCCTTTAAAAAAATGGGGGGATGTAAATTGTTCCCTCATTACTTGCATGTTAGACCAAAATCGCCTGGCATTTTTCAGCATAGCATAGGGAAACACCGTTAGCTATAAGGGTTAATTAATTGCCCTTTTTGAGGGTTTGTTTGAACTGTTTTATTACTAGTATCAAACTCAGAAATACAAATTTTTACGTGTTTTTTATGTCTGTAATTAAAGAATAATTAAAAATGGAATCTTCCTGTGTGTGTAAAATTTGCAATAAGGAAAATAACATCCAAGAAAGCGTTACCCTCACAACTAAAGGATCGTCTTCCATTAATAATTTCAGTAAGAGCAGAGGAAGTGGCATTAAAGTTACACCAGGAGATAAAGTACATGTAGCATGTCGTAAAACATTTACAAACAAAAGAATTTTTGGTAAACCATTAAACAACGATGAGAACAATGTTCCTAGAGGCAAGAGAAGTAGTCGCTCAATCAGCGGAAACTACGATTCTAAGTTTAATTGCCTATTTTGTTGCACTCTCGTAGACCCAGAAATCAGTAAAAAACATGGCTTAACAAGCGAGTGCAAAAAAGTTATGTCACATGAGTTTGGGCAAAGCATTATGAATATTTGTTCTGAAAGGAAAGATGAATGGTCTGTTGCTGTTAAAGGTCGCATAGAATTTGTTTCTGATCTATATGCCGCCGACTGTGTGTATCACCTATCATGCAGTGTGAACTTTCGCACAGGAAAACAAATTCCTATTGCTTACAATCCCGAATATGTTGAAAGCAAAAAAATTAAGAAAATAGGTCGACCAGTATCTGAAGTACAGTATGAAGCCTTTCTTAAATCGTGTGACTATTTTGAAACCAATGACATGGAAGACATACAAGTAACAATCACCGAACTAATAAAAGTGATGGAAACCAACTTGATGGGGACAAATGTGAAAGCGTACAGCCCTCAATATATGAGGCAAAAGTTAATAGAACACTTTGGAAAACGTATTGTAATCAGCAAAGCAAGTGGAGTAGACAATATAGTGAGCTTGCAAGAGTCTGCTGATGTAATATTAAGACAGTATTATAATAAGAAAAAAGATATAGACATTAAGAAACAAGAACTTATTCTCATAGAAGCGGCTGCAAAACTAATAAAAAATGAGATTAAATCCAAATCTGTAAGCAGTAGAGATAATTATCCAGCCCCTGATGAACTCAATCCTAAAAGTGCTTTAAATTATCTGCCTAAGTCATTAAACTTGTTATTATCAACGATTTTTGCTGGAAACAATACAGAACTAAAAGTAGCATCCATTGGTCAGTCCATAATGCAATCTGCTCGTCCACGGTCCATAGCGGCACCACTACAAATAGGTCTTGGTGTTCAACTTTACCATCATTTCCGATCAAGATACCTCATAGACACCCTGCATGCACTTGGATTTTCAACATCGTACAATAACGTTCAGCTGTTTGAAAGGAATTCAGCATTTGTTTCATCCACCAATTTACCAGTTACCGACAAATCTCGAGTAATTATGGTAGCCGATAATGTAGACCATAATGTATGTACTCTTGATGGAAGAAATACGATTCATGGCATGGGGATGATTGCAGCTATTTCGCCAACTGGACAATCAATGACATCCGTGACGCGTCGTAAAATAACCAATGAGGAGCTTCTCCAAAAAACAAGAATAACTATTCTAGATTACAACGCAGCAAAAGATACGTTGAAAAGCACTGTCTTTAAAGACTTAAATGCAAAGACAAACAATCATAGCATGATGGTGGATCTTGTTTGGCAAATCTCTGGATTCTTGAATCCAACTAGAGGACAATGGTCTGGAATGATGCAAATTGTCTATGGTAATGAAGAATTAGTTCACACTGGAAAGGCAGGAATCAAATTTTTACCTATGATCGATTTAAATCCAAGTGACATGAACTGCATCTTATCGACCATACATTTCCTCAAGGAGTTGGCAGAAAAGAACAATGTACCAGCTATAATTACATTCGACCAGCCATTGTTCTGGAAGGCTTCAATCATAAGGGAAGAATACCCCGATCTAAAATCCATTGTCTTGTTACTAGGAAATTTCCACACAACTATGAATTTACTGGGTGCAATTGGTTGTCTAATGGCAGGTTCAGGACTTGAAGAGATACTTGAAGAAATATATGCAGAGCACACCGTTCCCCATATAATGAGTGGTAAAGCATATTCTCGTGCAGTCAGAGCCCATCTCATAATAGATTCTGTATTAACAACACTGCTTCTTGAAGATCAGTTTCCTACTGGTGATTCCGGCAAAGATTTGAAAGAAAAATTGATTTTGACTTATGATATGTTAATGAGTGGTGTAATTAAGGCAAGAGATTTAGAATCAAGAGAGGATCTGAAGCTAATAGATGATATGTTGAAATCAACACAAAGTCGATTAAGGGAAACTTCAAAGACAAGCTTACTTTGGCTTGAGTATCAGTGTGCTATTAGTACTCTCCGTAAGTTAATAACTGCAGATCGTATTGGTTCGTTTTCATTACTCATTGAAGCTTTGCTAGAAGCACTACCGATCTTTGCAGCTTCTGGTCACAGAAATTATACAAAATCTGTCTACCTACATATTCAAAATCTGTTGGAACTCCATAATACACATCCAGACGTCCATGCAATATTTGAGAATGGTGGTCATGTGATTAGGCGATCTGATGGCAACTGGGCTGGCCTTGCTCCTGACATGATCATAGAACAATGTCTAATGAGATCATTAAAAACCAACGGAGGACTGACAAACGGTAGTGGCATGACTGAAATCCAGAGAATGATGTGGTTATTATCAATGCCAGTGTACTCTGAATACAACCAAGCAATGGAAGCTTTTACGAATGTTTCGTATGAAAGCAGCGAGCAACACCGGGATTTGGCTCCATCAAAGGTAAAACGTGACAATGAAGATGCAGAAAAAGTTTACAACATTTTAAAACCCATCTCTCCCTACAGCTGTGAACCAGAGTTGCAGAACATAGTAACAGGTGTGATTGCAACAGAGGACGTTAATGTTGAAAACTTCCGCGCCATCGGTACACGAATATTAGAAAGCATGAAGGGAGAAGAAGTATTTTCATTGAAGATGAAGGTTAAGGACAAAGCGAAAACTATCAATTCATGTAATTACATTAAGTTACCAAAAGAAGAGGGAACTGTTGACCCTGCCTTATTGTTTCAACGATTATATGCCCTATCATCTTCAAGAGATATTGACTTGTGTGACGTTATGAAATATGAACTGTGTGCGTTTCCTCCTGCATTATTTGAAAGTTCATCCATGATGTTGAAAGCTGATAAGCCCCAAATATCAAAAGCAATTCACACATATATGTCTGATAAAGATCATGATGTGCAGCCTCTACAACAGAACAACATAAAGTATGTACTGGATGGTGGCTCCCTTTTACATCGTTTGTCTTGGCAGAAAGAGATAAAATATAAAGATATCGCTAAAATGTATGCAGAATTCGTTAAAACAAAGTATGGAGATGCCACTATTGTTTTTGATGGATATCAATCTGGTTGTACAATAAAAGATATGACACATAAACGTCGTTCTCATGCAAAGGCACCATCTGTCAACTTCACACCAGCAATGAAGTTTACTGGTAAGAAGGAGGTCTTTCTTTCTAATAAAGAAAACAAACAACGGCTAATTGATCTAATCTCAACAGAAATGGAAAAAAATGGATGCTCAGTTGTACATGCAGTAGATGATGCTGACGTAGATATTGTTTTAACCGCAATAAAACATTCAGAGCAACATGATACAATAGTGATTGGCGAGGACACAGATCTTCTTATTTTACTTATCTATTGGTGTAACATGACAACAAATTATAACTTGCTATTCAGAAGTGACAAACGACTCTCAGATCATATTTATTACATTCAAAAAATTAGATCCTCACTTGGAGAAGATTTAGCTAAATCGCTATTAGCTCTGCACACCTATACAGGGTGCGACACAACTTCGAGGATTTTTCACATCGGAAAACTATCTGTATTCAACCGAACATTAGAAGACGAGTATTTTCGGGGTCTGCTGTCATCTTTCAGTGCACCAAATCTGAGTCCACATCAAGTTGAAGAAATCGGTCTGAAACTTATGGTTAGTCTGTTCAATGGAAATAAGAACGAATCAATGAACACGTGTAGATACAAAAGTATTTTGTCGAAAGTAAAAAAAGCTAAAAGCTTTGTAAAGCCTCAACAACTTCCTCCAACAGAGTCAGCAGTAAAGTTTCACAGTCTGCGTGCCTATTTACAAATTCAAATATGGAAAAAGGCAGAAGATAGTATGATAGCTACAGACTGGGGATGGACTTTGAGGGACAACATGTATGTGCCCCAAACGATGGATTTGCCAGCAGCACCAGAGACATTGTTAAAAATGATCAGATGCAATTGCAAGACTCCTTGTAATTCTATGAGATGTGTGTGTAAAAAAATGGATTCGACTGCACCATTTCCTGTGGTCATTGTTTAGAAAACAATTGTGAAAACAGTCTAAGGTTTTCATTAGACCATGAAAAAGACGATGAAAATAGTATTTTTGAAAATGTTGATTAAACTTTTAAATCTTTGGGCCAAACTATGTTAATACTATAGTAAAACTATGTTTATATGTTCAAGAGGGATCTTTTTATTTTGTAGTAGATTTGCACCCTACGATGACTGATCCGCCACTGATGGTCCCAGGGCATGAAAATCCTCCAGGAGTCGGTAGAACAGCAACAGGCAATAGGCAGTAGGTAGTATGCATCCACGGTAGACAGTCCGGTAAGGTGCACCATAGGCACCCATAGACGTAATAGGTAGATGCGGTAGACAACACACGCACAGCTCCCGTACAATCCCTGAGCAATGTACAGGAAAATAATATCTACCCTAATTTAAAGTTAAATATAGTCATAAATAGTCACAACTATTACATTATTAATTTTTTTTAAGAAACCATTTTTCAAACAATAAATTAAAATATATTTTCTAAACATTTACTGCAAGTTATTTTATGCATGAGGTTTTTTTATTGCAAAGATTTAAAATTGATGAAGAGAAAAATTTGACATATTTTTCTACTTGTAAAAATATTTCTCAAATTCAGACAATATTCACTATCGGTCCGAACACATTTATTTTAAATATTTCCTTGAACCATAGTTGTTGGTAAAATTATTTAAAATTAACAACAACAAAAGAATATTAGTTAATTAATTATTGTGAAAGGAAAACAATTATCTAAACATCTCAGTCATAATAAATCACACTTGTAAATAATTGTCACAATTTAACAAAGATCACAGCTACAAAAATAATATCAGAAGGTTTGGTATTAATTTCTTCCTTTGAAATATTTACCTGAAGTAAAAGGATTGATTTTACTGACCACTTCAAAAACATTCTGAAAGATTTAATTAATATTTATTCAGTTTGACAAAAAATTACAGTCATTCTAAAAACATTTAATTATGACCTTAAAAAAAAAAATACTGAATTTAATAAACATTGAACATAGGACAAGTTACGACAGTTATTTTCACAGCTAAAAAATTATTATAATCCTCTCCTAGACATTGACTATCCAGATTTCATGGTTTGCATGAACATGAAAATAACAGGTTGGTTGAACAGTTTCAAGAGCACATTTTCTAGCAAAAAGCTTATTTACAACTCACTTGAATGTAACATTTAACATTTACAAATATTAATAAATCATGAAAATTTAAAGACAATTACTACACAAAAGTACCTTTGTACAAAACATTATTTTTATTCTAAAATTTAATCTACTACAAACATGTGATTTCATGAGCTTTATACTGGTTGGTTCACAGTTAACTATTATTTTGTCAGCTTTAAATTTCATAAACTTTATATTCATTTTCCAAAATAGAAGTTAACCTTTCATTTAATAAAAAAAAACTAATATTTTATTGAAATTTTGGTATCTCACCTCAGCCAAAATCCAATTATGGGCCAGGAAGGAGCAGGTTAGATGGTAGCTTATTGATTGCAGTGTCTCTTCAGGCAGTCCAACGCACTCTGAAAGTTCTCCACGGAGAGAGAGAGAGAGAAAGAAGGGTGGGAGGGGTATGCAGAGTTAGACATGTCAGTCAGGGGCTAACAGGAAAACTAAGTGAACTGTGGCCTTGGCCAGCTGGAGCTGCAGCGTATTGTTATCTACCCAGCTGATGTTGTCTAGCAGGTTGATCAGGCCCAGGACTGGGGAAAACTGCTGTAATGTAATAGACAAGGGCTGTTTCATTAGCGGGTAAAACGATGTAAAATTTAGTACCCAAAACGTCACCAGCCTGATCAGCTGGTACATGTTATTCTTATGGACATCAGATTGATTACGTCACCGGCCTTACTCAAAAGCGGCATTTTCCAACATCAAAGGAATGAAACAGCCCTTTTTTTGTTCATGTTCTCCGCAGTCATGGATCAGGCCTGCATGCCAAATGAAATAAATTCAACTCATTTTCTGTTCTTAAATTAAATATTCTATTTTTATTTTTCTCTGTTTAAAATAAAACCGTTACACTTTAAAATGGGAGATTATTTAAATCATGCAAAAGAGATCATACATGATCGTGAACTCCCAAGTAAAACTAAAAATAAGTAGGAAAACACATCGCAAACAACTTATAAATATGATGTTTTCAAGTAAATTTTTTTTTTCAAACATTTCGTCATCAAAAATTAAAAATTAAGAATATTTTTTTAAAAATACCCTTGTTGCAGCGAAATATTCTCCACTAGAAAAACATGGGAAATGCGAGTATGCAGGTTTGCTGCCACTGAAATGTCAAAAATGGGTAACTTTAGGCCATTATCAAGTATATCTCTACTAGATGAAGCCACATACCAAGTTGTATTAAGATATGTTGAGAAATAATGGATATATAGCATTTTATATATTTCCCATAAGGTTAACATTTGGACAATGTTCTGTGTTTACCGCTTTCAATATCTCGGCAACCAATGGACATAGAGCAATGATTCAAGATACAAAATTGTTTGTTTTTTTTCAAGCTGAATTCAATGATGTCAAATAACATTTGATTATTTTAATTTTTTTTTGTAAAAAAACAAAAAAAATGCCCCCGTCGCAGCAGACCTGCGTACTCAGCGAATTTCCAAATTAGTAATATTAATTTTGACCAGCTAAACTTGTAAATAAAATGTCATCACGTGCTCATAAATAGGGAAATGAATGTCTATTCTCCTTATGATAAATATAGGGAAAGAGTATGCAGGCATGCTGCCATGGGGGACACTAAAAGTAGGTTTTTAGCATAGAAAAAATTTATTTTGACCATATAAAGCCATATAGTAAGTTTCATCAATATCTGTCCATAAATAAAAGAGTTTGCCTATTCTCCATATGATTAACATGGGAAAAGAGTATGCAGGTTTGCTGCCATGATAAGTACAAAAACCGAGATTTTTTCCCTTAAATGGATGAATCTCAACCAAATGAAGATGAATACCAAGTTTCGTCCAAAAATATTGCTTAATAAGTGAAATATTAACACATCCCAATTCTCCATAAGATTAACATTAAAGCCTCAAAATACAATGTACTGTCTTTAGACTTTTTAATATCTCGGTAACCAATGGAGATAGAGCAAAGCTTCAAAATACTAAATTGTGTGTTTTTTTGAGCTAAATCCAATGGTCAAGATAAAAGTTTAAAATTTTTAAAATTTATATGTGAAAAATGCAAAAAACCCATTTTTGGGGTACAAAACCCCCCAAAACTACCCCTTCCGGTAGGTCGATATGTCTGGTTTACGAACTCATCCGAATAAACGTAGGATTACACATCTCTACCAAATTTGGTGTCGATCGGACCTTTTTTACGAGAGTTATCGTGCCTAGGGACACATACATATATAAATATATACATATATATATATATAAATATATACATATATGTATATATAAATTTTAATGACTATTATTTTTGGTCTCTGGGCACCTTAACACGAAAAAGTAACATGGTCCCGGGCTTAGGTCTTACCATGAGACCTACGGTATTAGCTTATTCCCTATGGGAAATTCGCTAAAAATCAATTTTTGAGGGGTAAAATCCCCCTTACCCCCCTTCCAATAATCCGATCGGGCTGATTTTCGAAATACTCCGAATAATTACCACTTTACACCTCCATACCAAATTTCATTATGATCGGACCATTTTTGTGACTGCTATCGTGCTTACAGATACATAGATATATATATATGCGTATGTATAAAAATTCAAAAGAATGTTGTTTTTGGCTTCTGGGGGCCCCAAAATGAAAAGTTATGATGGTTCCGGTCTTACGTCTTACCAAGAGACCTACGGTAATAGCTTAATTTACCTATAGGGAGATTCGCTAAAAAGGCAAATTTTCATGAATTACGGCTCGGCAAATTGCGGCCATACCGTACGTCTGACATACAAAATGTAAATATGAAAACTGATCGGCATTAAAAGGGCTACATTTTTGCTAAAATAAAGATTTTTGATAAAACCAACCGTTCTCGAGATATAAGCTAAAATATATATATTGGCAGCAATCTTGGCGGCCATTTTGAATTTTTGGGCATGTTCCCAAGGTGCGATTAATGGCGATTTTTGAGGGGTTAATAAGGGCACTCTTAGCTATCATTAAAAAAAAAAAATCGCTCGTGTTGCAATTTTTTTGGGGTTAGGCCATATTTTCTCATAAAATGATTCCACTATATGTATGTTAGTTAAGTTTTAAGTTAGTTAAGTTAGAGTATGACTTATTTCTAAAGCTATCTAAATAAAGTTAAATGATTTTCCTTTCTAGAAAAATTATTCATTGCTTATATTACCATGTTATAAGCAATTTTCGATGATGGACTTTGAAATCAAGATCACACAATAAATATATTTTATACATAATACTGTCTTCGAAAATTCGTTTAACGCCAGCAAAGTAAAAAGTGTATGGCCGTTAATTCATGGGGGGAAGTCAAGTACATTCGAAAACAAATTAGTCTTAATGAAACGTTCTAACAAACTACTAAAAATGAGGATGTTTTAAATATTTTTTAAACCTTTGATAACGTTGTGTATTTTATATGTAAAGAAGTAAATACCATTATTTACAGACTAAATTTATTTACTTCTTTATGCAAAAAAGTATTTTGTTTTCTTAAATTCGAAGTGTAAAATTCAAAATCAACGCTTCAATTTGTATTCAATTTGGTTCAATTTGTATTTGAGGTAGGTTCCTACGTTATACACAAAATGATACATGAAATGTGTTACTTTACAAAATGATACCAAACTGGTCAAACGAAACAAATCAAACTCCTTTATATAAAAATAATCTTAGCATTCACTACGAATCTATTTCAATAAATAAGTTGATCAACAAAAATGTAATAAAGGCAGAGTTATTAGCGGCTGCCTTAGTTGCAGAACACTCGAGTGCTAAATACTGAACTTGAACCGCAATATCAGTAAACTTTCGCAGACCCGCTACAACCTGCAAGGGATTCTACCTGCAATGAGCAGAAAGTGCTCCTTCTTCATAAGGAAATATTAACTATTATTAGAATTCATAAATCATAACTCCTAAACTTATATTGATTTATTATCTTTCCTTTATAGTATAACATTAAATATTGATTATTATAAACTATTATGAACAGAAAGGAAGAAAACCACAACTATAAAGAACGAAGATAAATACATAAGCTTAAACCAAGGTTACATGAGGTTGCAACAACAAGCTCCAGCCATCTGGAAACTGTTTGTAACCCAGAATTAGAACGCTACAGCCACTAGGGTTTTGCAGATATCGCGTCGGATGAGCCTGCCATGCCTAAACGATATCAAACAATCCTCAATTAATATTTTTACTAGGGGGCCCGTGCAGCGCAATGCGCTGCATTTCGTATAGAGTATTAAACCTTGCTCCGTGGTAATGGACAGAGTTACTTTGAATAAAAATTAAATTATAGTGAAAATCAGATAAAACATAATGGCATTTCATCAATCGATCTTCATTACTAATTCTGCAACTTGCCAATGTGACACTGTTAAGATTTGGTGGTTGTTCTTTTAGTTAAAAATTAACTAAGATTAGGCCTACGTTCTTTTGCTGATTTGTCTTGGGGCCTCTGTCTAAACACTCCTATAAAATCTAGAATAAATTCACAGATGTTGGATCTACTTAGTTCATCAAACATTGAACTTAAATGACAACAGAATAAAAATCAACATTTCATTACAACTCCCCGGTCCTGCAAGAGTTATGCAGCACTCACTGCTGCTGTTATAAGGTAGTCGTCGATATAGTGAATGAGTCCACATTACTATTAAAAAAGAACTAAATCCCCTAAAACTTAGTTTTTCATGGCATTACAGCATATAAATAAAGAAGTCACTAAAATAAGGAGAATCTACATGTTTGTTAGTGTGGTCCACTTTGATTTTATGTGGTATTTATATTTTGGTTGAAATTTCCCTTTGTATAAACCATATTTGTAATAAGCTTGTTTTCTACACCGGAGGTAAAAATAATTTAAATGTCGTTTCTTTTAAACAGGAGTTTTAATATGTGTAGCATTCTGTATTAAATTGTCGTATAGTATAATACAACAAACAGGTTATAACACATACAAACAACAACTATCTCTTTTCCTTATAGTTTACAGAGTTTGAAAACCCATGCACACAAATTTAGTGTTCTATTTTAATATTTGTAAACTTTTGTTATTGTTTAAATACCAATCAGACAACCCATAAGACTCAGGTCAAAATTTTCAATTTCTAAACTTGTTTTTGTAGGCCCTACATTAATTTTTCTAGGGTTACGTTACTAAACTTATTTTGTTTCCAAATACACGTAAATACAATTTTCAAGAAAAATCTACCCGCTAAATTTTGAGAAAAGGTAAAGAATACGACAAAAGACACTTCCAGTTTAAAGTATGAAGTTGAGTTGATATTTCAGTGCCAGTAGTTCAACTGATTCTATTTAGACCATGGGCCGCCAATATGAAACCCTCCCCCCCCCGTGGGAATTTATGACTTATACTTTTTTTTGTTGGTATTGCCTACTAGATTAAGAATTCGGTTGTTTGCCTTTTTTAAATTACAGCATATTCCAGAAAACCAAGAAAAGACGGCCTACGAGGAGTCAGACAAAATTTTTAAGCAGCAGCATAGGTCGAGTTTGGTATCAAATTAAAGGTCTCCCATAGCAGAGTACAATGCCGCAAACTAGACTTCAAATGGATGACCGAAACGGAAATGGCAGGAGAGCAAAGTTTCCATTAAAATATATGGGTAAAACTTTAAAATGCAATTACTTTCTTTATACCCAACCTTTTAACGTCGGGTTTGCGGCATTGTACTCTACTAATTAGGACCTTTAATTTGATACCAAACATGACCTATGCTGCTATTTAAGAATTTTGTCTGACTCCTCATGGGCCATCCCCCTTAAGGGGTAAAAAAGTGTTAATGCCTTAAAAGAGTAGACATTTATGGCCATTATTGATATACCAAGTCTTGTAACTTTATCTATATTGGTAAAAATTATATTTCACCGTTCCGGGACTTTTCAACCACACTGTAAATAAAACAAGTTATTTCACTTTTTCACCATAAATCTAAAAAAAATCATAATTATTTGGAAATATTTAAGTAGAGAGCTTTATATCGACCCATTAATTAATAAAATTGGCCAAGAAAACTGTTAGTGTGTTCGGTCAAAAGATTTTTGAAACTGAATCATTTTAATGATGATAGTAGATTTTATATTTTTCATGTTTTTTTCGTATTTTTCGGGATATGCTGTAATTTTTAAGTGGCAAACACCTAAAACCATAAAGTACATGTCAATACAAACACAAAAATGTATATGTCGAAAATTCCCACGGGGTGGGGAGCATATGTTCACATCAGCCTCTGCTCTAGTTTGTTTGTTTTATTATCAACAGCTGTTTTATTTTGCAATTCAATATAAATTGTTCCCCATGTTAATCTTATGGACAAAAAATGAACTTTGAGAGCTTCCCGTGAGCTCCAGAATTAAAATATAAAAAATCTAAAGCCTTATTGCAAAACTACGAACTGAGACCATTCTTTTGACACCTCAAACTTTAAAATTGGTCCAGAAATAAGGGAGGAGTAGTGTTAACAAAAAAAGGGCATCACGTATTATATATATAGATAGATATAGATATCGTTTCACTCTAGGTGTTATTTTAGTAAAAATTCTAATTATGATACTTTCGCATATGTTTTCTCAAACTGTTCAATAAAACTAGATTACTCAAAATTGTGTCGTAAGGAAATATTATTTACTTCAAACCAACAACTATCTAAATATGTTATCAAATTAAATTGGTTTTAATAATTGACTACATTTAGTGATTTTATAGTTTAAACAATAATATCATTAGCAGTTGAACGGTATGCATTTATGAAAAAATAAACCAGTTTTAAAGCATATTTATAAAATATTGATGACACGTCGTAAATTATTATTAGTTTGAAGTATATTTAGGAAACAGTTACAACAATGGAAGTCTTCAGGTGCTTCCTCATTTAATATAAAATATGTTTATGAGGTTAAACTTTCAAGAGACCTTATCAATATCCTATGTGTACGGTGGTAACGCAGGACCGTGGAGGGAAACACGCGTTTCTACGCGAAAGGTTTCACATTGAGTTTGCGAGGCTTCACGCGAAGTCATATTTTGAAAAGGACAACCAAGTGAAAGAATATAGAAGTTTTAGTCAATAGAATATTTTCTTTAGCGCATGAAAATACTTTTTACTCGCAGTGGTCCAAGTACTTTGTATATCAAAATAGAATTGCAATAACACGTTTTGAAGCGATGGTTTACGAGAACCGAATAAAGTAAATGTATAATTGCAAGGCAAGTGCAAGTGACAAAAAAGTTGACTTAAAATCGTTGCTGTTATTTTGTAGATACAACACACAATTCAAGCTCAAGCTGCAAAAAAACCCCAAACCGTAAAGATGTAAATAGATAAGAGGGGAGATAGTTCTCAGTATGTTTATGCGCTCCAACGTAAAAAAGAAACATTACTCCTTGATGTTAGTGCAGCTTTGATATGCACGCTTACTGGGTTAGAATTTTAAATAGAACTATTTTTATGAACCCACTCCCTTACATTTGACACAATCGCTACATTGGAGTTGGTAGTACTGCTGTTCAAAAGTATATGAGCAGAAATTAGCATCCTTATGTGTTAACACGAATTATGGTAACTTGAAGGGTTTTAACATTTCTTTCGTATTATAAATTTAACGTTTCAGGACATTTACTGTGGAAATTATGAATCTAATTAAATCGATAAAAAAAACTTTAAAGGGCTCATAACACAACTTACTAATACTTACCAAATATAGGAGAAACACATATGTAAAAAATACAGGAATTGCGCACATAAAAACACCACTGTATCCCAATCCATATCATTGAAAACAGAGTAATATTTTACATATATCTTCTTTTAACGTTTTTCTTAAAACTAAAAAAGTCATTGTACTATCACATTATAGAGACATTATTATTAAACAATTTTCATTGATCTGTATATTAACAAACTGGCTTGATAACACAAGTTGAAATGAACCCAGTACGGGTCGAGTCAAAACTAAATGGGAACTGGCAAACACAAGGCTGAACATTAGCGGTGATAGACTTTAACAGAGTAAACACGCCCAACGCCAAATATAACTCGGTGTAGGCTAGGCGCGGTGTTGTGACCTAACTAGTACCTACTGGTGTAGCCGAAGATAGGAATGCAATGGGATTGTCTGGCTAACTTAATAGTTGTCCTTCTACTTAAAATAACTAAATATATCATGCAACAAATTTCATAATTTGGTAAATTAAAAAATAATTAAACGAGAATAAGACAATTCTTTTTTGTTTGTATAATGTTAAAATTAATACGAACAATTTACATAAAATAATTTTCAAAGGCCATAAATAAATTTATTTGGATTTGGGGGATGTATCGTGACACGCGAATTCGGATGCTATTACATAAAGGGGCTCTGAGAATAGAATACTTCTTATGATGTGAGTATTGTGGAAATCTGCAGTATATTCCTTTCCAGGGGCCTTATTAAAAGCCAAAATCATATGAATTTTTAAGTAAGAAATACAGTGTGGTTGAAAAGTCCCGGAACGGTGGAATATAAGTTTTACCATTATAGATTAAGTTACAAGACTTGGTATATCAATAATGGCCATATAACGACACTCTTTTAAGCTATTATCACTTTTTAATCCCTTAACGGGGACGGCCCACGAGGAGTCAGTCAAAATTCTTAGATAGCAGCATAGGTCGAATATGGTATCAAATTAAAGGTCTTACTTAGCTGAGTACAATGCCGCAAACTAGACTTCAAACGGATGACCGAGGCGGAAATGGCAGTCAAACAAAGTTTCCACTAAGATCATACGGGTAAAACCTAAAAATGCGATAACTTTCTTAAGACTCAACCTTTTGACGTCGGGTTTGTGGCTTTTTACTCATCTTGTTTGTGGCTTTTCATTACCTCATCTATTATGGTAAAAAATATATTTCACCGTTCCGGGACTTTTCAATCACACTGTATAGGCATTGAATAAAACCCTTTTACTAAAGTAGTTAACTATAAACAAATTCGATCTTGTTGTGCTTTTATGTTTATGGAATATTTTGAAATAAAAATATTAACATACTTAAATATCGGTCCACCTATTGAATCTGCTTAAGCTGTAAACCATTTATGCTTGCAAACTTAAACACTAAAAATATAAAAATTCCACTTAAACTAAAATAACCAATATTTAACACCATGCTGCGAACTCAAATAATCTAATTAAAATCACGTTTATTATATACAATTTTCTGCTGTTTTGACATTTTAGTAGAATAAGTTCTACAAATATTGCAGACAATATTTCAAATATTCATTTTCATAAGTGAGTCTGTCAGCCGGCGCGGCGCGGGGACCGGCGACGACGCTGTCCCCACCGCCAGATTCCCCTTGCACTAAATTGACGTCATCCTGCTGATTTCCCTTGATAACTCAGAGTCCTGAGTTCAGACACTCAGTTATATCATTCTGCTCTGCAAACGAAACACTTAAAACATGTTTTGACATAAAAAATATCATTAAAAAATATCTATTAGACGATGTCTACTTACTAAGTGCTAACAACAAAGTTATTATTTTACTCACTTCGTACTTTTGTGGATTTAGTAAGTTCCCTTTTTTTATACAAAACAATGTTGATATTTTTTTAGTATTTAGTGGTCCTAATGACAAAATCGAAATTTTGAGTAAAAAGTAGGCCTAGCATTTATGTTAGTTAAAACTCTAACCAAGGAAAGTATATAAATCACACCATTAACAAATAAAACTACAGAAATCCGCTGCTAAAAGAATTTTGCTAAAAACATTCCAATATTTTATGTAATTTATGGTTATTTTATGACAGTTTATGTATTTATGGTTATTTTTTACTAGTATGGTTCAGCGACAAGAAAAGATAGTAATGAGATCACTAAAAAAATTTAAAAAATGTATATGAATAAAAACTGTTTTTGTTAGTGAAAATTGCCATAATCATTATGGTTAAAAAGTGGGGTTTTATTAGATGTATCACTAACAGGTCCTTCAAAACTTCCAAAAAATAAACAAAAAGAAATGAAGATTAACTTGAATTTAAGATCTAAAAACTATTAATAAAAACGAAGGGGATTAGTACTAAAATACATGGAGAATTACAGTATAGGGTTTTAGAAATGGAATCAGGATAGAACAAGAAATTACACGGACGACTATAGTATTGAAAGAATAATTGCTTTGTACCTTAAAGAATGCGTGGTACCTTAGTACCACTTAAAACGAAGAATAATAAAACATACGTTAACATACTTGTGATAGGAGTATGATAAGGACGGCAGAAGTGGGTTTAAAGTATTGATATAATATTAGTGGTTTTCCTAGAACTACATATAATTTGCACCAATAGGATATACAGGGCTGCTGAAAAGTCTGGACACCCTTTATAGTTTTATCATTAGTTTAGCTAGAAGTTTAAAATCAGCAAGTTCATAAGGGAGCTAAACAAACATTTTTGAACCTCACCTCGTAATAAACACTCAGACCACTTTCATTGCCAATGCCACACATGAACGATTTATGAAATGATGTGAAGATCTTAGTTATTAAGTTAGCTTTGACGTCCTGTCAAGAATGTTTTTCAGCTCGTGTGTGTCGTCGAGGAAATTTAGGTTTTACTGGTCGGTTCGGAATTAATGTTTTATTTAAATGTTTTCGTCATGTATTAGTGTTACATTCGTATTATTTGTAACTATGTGTTATTCTCGACGAAAATTTTTAGTTCACAAATGTTTTAATACCAAGACAGTGCTGAAGATGCCGCTATGAAAAATGGGGGATACAATTGTCCTCGAGGATAAACATTTGGATTGCTTTGACAGTGAGTCATTTTATCAATAGTATATTTCGTTTTACAAGAGCCAAAATTTTTTGTTTTTTTTTACCGGCCTCGAGATTGTGTTTCAAGTTAGAGACGAAGTCGAGAACTTGAAACTATCTAGAGCAGAAGTGTACGAAACGAACGAAATGAATACACGAACGTTCATTTCATACAACTTTAGTATTGTGATGAAAAATATTTTTCACTGTTATCACTGAGTGTCAAAGTTTGGTGGCAGTTAACATATGCAAAAAGTAAGATTTGAAGAGTGCCGAAAAAAGTAATAGTACAATCATGGATCACATGACATATGCCAATCCAGTGTTACCTACGACTAAATGTAAAAAGTCGATTTTTAATGGCTTATATACGTGTACAAAGTTTTATTACGTAGACATAATTGGTTCAAAAATTCTTAAGGCATTCCGGGACTTTTTTCAAAACTGTATCAACTGTACATAAACTTAAATATCTCATTAGAACACGAGATCCACTAAAGAAGGCCTATAATTAAGTAATCCCGTCCTTAAACGGATACCAGAGGCGAAAATAAAAGGTGGTCAAACTTCGCAATAAAATCATATTGCTGAAACTGTATAACACAATAACTTCTGGCATTTTACCTTTTGAAATCAGGTTTATAGAATATCATTTAGAACACAAACACCTTGAAGTCGATGTACAATAAGAGATTGGCCAATAAAACATTCTTCAAGATTCCCTCTAAAGGGACGTCCCCAATAAAAATCGAAGGAAAAATTCAACGACCAATGTCATATGGTATATAATTTGAAAGGTAATTATTTTTTTATAAAATGGTACAAACCTGACATCATAAAATGGAATATGTTGGAGGTTATTGTACTTTTAAGTTTCAGCAATATGATTGCTAAGCGAAATTTGATCAAATGCTAGGTTATGCGTTTATAAGTAACGTCGAGTTTGCGCCTTTACACTAGCTACTAGTCGTTTAATTTGATGTACACATCATCTAATTCTTACATTTAAGTTTATCTGCTGGCTCCTAATGGGACACCCCCATACAAATAAAACACTCAATGATACGAATATAAAACAGAGTTTTAACTCCCAATTTCATTACCCGAGTATTAGGCCTACATTTGTAACTAGATTAATGATAAAAATACTATCCTACCTTTCCCCACTTCTGAATAAAAAAATTGATATCTTGCTATAATATGTCACCAGTAATTGCCGGTTTAGTAAATTGAAATTTTAAATATAAGTTGATTGGTAAATGTTGACTTTTAAATATACGAGTTAAACTACACCGCATGGTAATAAAATAGCTTTTAATAAAACTTTGCACATTTACGTCAATAATTAAGTTTTAGATGACAAAATTAAATCATGGTAGTAATAAATCTTGTTTTTGAGGATCAATCAACCTATTTCACAACAAGTAGATGCAATAAATCACGATAATGGCGTGTTGAAATCAATTAGTGAGGCTAAGCCTTTATCCATTAGGTGTGGGGGGGGGGGGGGGGGGGGTGACATCGTATAATATGAAAGTAATTGTGGCAGGGAATGTTCCACGTTAAAACTTTCTTGTGTGTTCACAAAGCGTTACTATCTCCATGCTTAGTACAATAATTATAATTGTTAAACGTTTTAAGGAAAATAGGGAACATATTAGTTTATTGTTATAACCAGCTTTTTTGCTGATCCCTTGTTCATTTGCCGTTAAATTTATATTAGCTAAGACACAAAATGTTTAGTACGTGACATTTTTTATTAAAAAAAATAACGAAAATATTCAAGTGAATTAAATATTGCCGTAAAAGTGGAATAGTCTACTGACGCGTCATTCCGTTCACAAAACTAACAAAAGATACATAAAAATATTTTTTACATGGGAATATCGTAATAGTTTTTCCCACTTCAAACCAGGTTGTTTGAGTGTCAAATGGTTTTAAAAGCTTCAGCATACTGGAAATTGAAATCGTTATGCAATGGAACTCTACGAATATTGTGTGGGAATTCAATAAACGAACACCTGTCAACTTGGATTACAAATACAAAACAAGGGACCCAATATCAGAGCAAGCCGGAAAGTTAGATCCAGCGATTCGGCTGACTGACTTTTACTCATCAATCAATAAATGCTCTTATTTATTTTACTTTGAGTTTACTATTATGTAGAGTCGTCGCATTTTATATCACGATTTAGCAAATTTTTAAAATTTAAACTTTTATCTCAATATTTATGAACTACGAGAAAAAATATATTCTAGAATTAGGATTCGCTAGCCTAGTTTTAAAAGTCTAGTATTAGTACTAACTTTAATCGCTAATATCTTTGTAAACGTAATTACTAACTGAATCATAGACAAATACCACTCTACCATTGGCACAACTAGCCTTTCTACAATAATAACTTTATTATTTGTATAAGGATGAACCCTTTTTAACTAATACATAACGTAATTAAGAAAATATCTTTGTCATGTTCTAATATCCATGTAAAACATAATTTTCAAAGTAGAAAAACCAAACCTGTACCGTAATACGAAGACCACACGTAAGAAGTACTTAAGATTTATTTTCAATGATCTAGTACTAAAGTTTTGTGTTTCAATTGAATACAGTGTGTACAAAATCTGTAAAAAAACTGTATGCAAAATTCCTTCTTAATGCAAGGAACGTTTATTCCTTTAAATGAATCAAAACTACTTTTAACTGGGAGAGTAATAAAGGAATATTTTACCATTAAGAGTTGCAAAATGATTTATTTATTGTATACTAACATTATGTGCATATAATATATTACTAATAAACTGTTAATTATATTCAGTTAAAATGTGGAATAAAAGTAAGAGTTTTATACATCAAGCTAACTATGACAACAATCACAACTGGAACCTTCCCCGATCTATATATTAATACGCAAGCAAGTTTCATTTCCTCCTTTTTACTCAGCTCGTGTACATCGTAGAAGAAATCCGAGCATACCGTTCGAAATGTATATTCCTCTAGATGAGCAGAATCACATTCTAATTCACATCGGACTCCAGGGCTACGCCCCACAGGCTTTCAAAGTTCCAATGTTAATCTTATGTAGAAAAGAGAAATGAATGAATCATTAGACAGCTGCTGTAAAAACAATTACAAGAAAATTAGGAAGAACAGATGTTTTAGTTCTAAAATATTTTTAAGCTTCTTGGGTCCAGATCAACTGAAATTTTGATCGAATTTCGATCAGGAGGCGATCTCTAGTAAGCTTAAATACACCATAGTTAAACCTCTACACAAAAAAAGACGACCACTTTCAGTTAAAGAACTACCGCCTTATTTCATTAGTGTCCGTTCTGTCTAAGATTTTTGAAAAAATATACCTTTCTCGACTAACATCCTTTCTCAGCAGATGGAATATACTGAATAATTCTCAACATGGGTTTCGGCAAGGAAGATCCACTGAATCAGCAATTTTTGACTTTACTAAGTCTGTCCTAGAGGCGTTGGATGGGTCGCGAAAGACAGTGCGTGTCTTTTGCGACCTATCCAAGGCCTTTGACTGTGTCATTCATTCACTTCTATTAGACAAACTCAATCATTACGGAATCCGAGGAGTGGCTCTGAGATGGATGCAATCTTTTCTAGAGGGCCGCAAACAAATGGTCAATATTTCTCAAACTCAAGGTCCATCATCACATTCTTCCTGGATGAACACAACGAGGGGTGTTCCACAAGGGTGTATTCTTTCACCGGTTTTATTTTTGTTGTATATAAATGACTTGAGTTACAACAACCGTCATTCAAACTTGTCATGTATGCTGATGATGTCTCTGTGTTGGTCGAGGGTCAAGATTGTGAGGCTGTTTTTTCCAATCTAACAGACACTTTGAAGGTGTGCTCTTCTTGGTTTGAAGCTAATGGTCTTCTACTTAACTCCGCTAAAACCAGTGCCCTGAACTTCTGCATGTCAGCATGTTCCGAAAAATTGACTCAACAAATTCCGTTAAATGGCAATTCATATATTTCTATTTGTCCTGAGACCAAGTTTCTTGGTGTTGTCATCGACGAGACTTTGTCTTGGACGAGTCACACTCAGCAGCTTTTAAAACGATTAAGTTCAGCGGCTTATGCCATTAACCTTTTGAAGGACACATGTAGCTTAGAGGTTATTTTGAAAGTCTTCTTCGATATGGTATTGCATTTTGGGGCTCTTCTCCTTCCATCGACAAAGTCTTTAAGTCACAAAAAAATATCATAACATCCATGCCGAGAAATATTTCTCCGTCATAGAATTCTTACAGTACCTTCAATTTATATCCATGCCGTTTTGTCATTGACCTTTAAGAATCTACATCTTCTCTCAAAAAACAATGAATCATGCAGATCTACCAGAGCTGAGCACTTGCTATTCTATCCAATCCACAAGACTTCAAAATTTGAAAAAGGAGCTTATTATATTGGTATTAAGTTTTTTAATTGTTTGCCCCAAAAAATAAAAGAATGTCGGCCAAAAGCTTAATTTGGGAGAGAGTTAAAGAAGTTCTTAGAGGCTCAGGCTTTTTACTCGATAAAAGAGTATCTGGAGCAAAGAAGATTTTAGAGGGATTTTTGTTTTGTTATATTAAGTTATCAATGGTTTTATTATTGGTTTTTATTTTCATAATATATGAATGTAATCTTTTGTTATTCTGAAAGTATTATTGTTTTCAAATGAAGGATAATGACGATTCATATATTTGTATCAAATCACACAATGTACAAATTAATATGAAAATAAAGAATTTGAATTTGAATTTGAATCACTATTACTATATTGCTTTTAATACATAAAGCCTTGTTTTTTTTTGTTTTTTTTTTTTTTTTTTTTAGTGCATGACATTTCACCATGAACACGTGACTTCTTGTCCACACACACACGTGAACTGGGTAAAGTAAGGAAAAAGAGACTGCCAACTTCTTAAAGAGAGGGAAATTTAAAGAGAGAGAAAATACAACACCCAATACTGACACAATTTTACTTAATTATCCTTCTGTATGATCAAGCATTAGTCTATAGTGAGACATTTTCGAATTTTAATTTGAAAGTATTCTGATTAAGGGCCTATGAAATAACTCTATAAAACTGATTGTGATTATGTCAATACAATGCATATTAAAATATCTATGACAATGTAAATAGGTTGAATGAACTATTTTTGAAAACTCTGTTTCACGTTTAATATTTTATATAAATATTTCTATCTTTAAGACGCAGACCGGGCTGAATAAGAGTATTTCCCAAAAATATTGGAAACTATTGAAAAATTCAAATAAGTTCAAATTTTCTCGGTGGTAGAACAACATTTAATGTGGGTCTGACCGGTTTGACAGATGTTGACATTCAATTCCAAAAACCAACCACGCTGTAAATTACTTAGCTGTTTTGTTCCCTGGATAGAAATTGGCAGGAAAGAAAAATCACTCTTCTCACTACTTAAAATAATATTCTCCACTGAGATCTCGCTGGATTTGTTAATTCCCAATTGTAAATGCCACACTATACCTCTCTTATAGAAATCTCTTTATACCGTAAGTTTTATATTCAGTTATGGAACACATGTTTTTTATTAATTTATAATGAACTATCATTTTAGGCCTATTTAAATGTTTTATTTGTTTACAAGTCTTAGTTTACATTGTGACTAGGACTTTAATTTCGAAACAGTCGCTATGCTTACTGCACTTTTTCAACTAGGTTGCTTTGCCAATTTCGATAGTTAATAAAATGTTTTATTAAAACTAGTAGTTGAGGTATTTTTTACAAGCTACAACCCCCAAACACTTATATTTAAAAAGTGCAATCAATCAACTAAAATACTGACGAAAATATTGCCTCACCAAATCACAATCGAGGAAATTTAACTCGACATACCTGTAACAGAATGAGAAAAATCGTTAGTTTTGTTAAAACCCTTCAAATTTTTGACCAAATACAAAACATTCAGAACTTAACATAAGCTATACACTAATATGAGTAGTAAAGTTTGTATGAATGTATCCATACTGATCAAACTGTAACCATGGCGCCTCAGACCATTTTATTTGTTTTTTTGTTTTTTTTTTTTTTTTTTTTTGCTGGGGGTTTTGGACCTTATACAGCTGTAATGATTTTCTCCAAACCTTGCAAATCGGTAACTTAGTTCTGAGATATAACTAATACGGAAGCAGAGGTCTCTATGCTGGGAAAAATCTTATCCCGTTTTGGTTTTGCATTGTAGGGAGTTACTTGATAACTGATTTATACAATAGTAAAAATAATTTATCACTTTTAAATCTTACAATAATGAGTATGGTTGTTTAGAAAAATAAAAGAGTAAAGAATATAACAGTAATTTTATTTGTTGAAATGAAATTTATTATAAGTGAAAAGACGGTTCAACAATAGTAAAATCAGCTGATAACTGAACAAGTAAAATACACGTGTCAATGAGCTCGTTCACGAGCATCCACGGCAAAGAGGTTTGTTTACGTGTTTTTGCCTATGACGTGAACAATTCCAGACACTTTATTTGTGGGATTTCTCACATGATAGGCAAAAACACGCAAATAAACCTCTTAGCGTAGGATGCTGTCGAACGGGCCCAAAGTTTCAACATGTGGATCTTCCAATTAAAATCAGAGTGCAGCACTATTAAGAGTATATTAACAAATTGCAACAGGCGAAAGAGCGAAGCACATGAGCTCATCGTAGGGGCGAATAAGTGGAGAAAAGGAGCTCGTATTGAAAAGACACGATTCTTTTTTGAATCGGCATACCAGGAATAATAATAATATTTAACTTCGAGCTTTCTTTGGAGCAAATGTGACTGAGCTTATTGCTGCGAAAGTGTGTAAGTTTACCGAGCAAATGCTCTTCAGGTACTTTTACAAATTTGTTCTGTTAATGGTGTGAAACATAATATGGTGAATAACACATAAAGCGTAACGGAAAAGAGAAAGAAATGGGTAACTTCAGACACGACAGCCATTCATGTTAAAATCACAATCGATTGACGTATTAAAACCTTCAAACAAAGGCAGAGGAAACGAACGAGTTTGTACAGAAAACTTTGTTCTTTTCCAATAGTTTTATCTCCGAAAGCTACTGATAAATTACCTGCCAGTGTTTAAACATCCAGGCACGTGTCAACAATTGATTTAAAATCAAGACTTCATGACAAATTTACGTTAAATCAAGTTTGTTTAGCCAAGTTATAAAATTACAATTACCTTATACGAGATTCTTTGAGTATATAACTTTCTTAAATATTTAGTTCCTGCCCAAACTAAAAAAAAAAATAAATTACTGATTAAGTCCAGGATTGCTTTTAACAATCTTTAATGAGATAAAAAATTTCTATTTAAAACTAATTTTAATACAATTAAGAGTAAAGTCAAGAGAATTGGATATTGGGTACAAGAAAAGATTTTGCAGCCGTTTTTTTCTTTTTTTTTTTACGAGGCGAATTTGCCTCTCCGAGCTTTCTTTGGAGCAAATTAGTTCCAATTTGCTTGTTACTTGTATGTGCAAGTAAATAATGGCTTTAAAACTGTTGCTTAACATCCTTTTGGAAAAAATCTAAACAATTTTCTTAGTTTTAGAAGATATTTTCACTTCAAGCCTAAATCAATATTACATTCTGGTATTGCCACAAGTTTCAGTGGACCTTGTAACTCTCTACGTTCAGATGCCATTGGGGAAATTACCCGCGTTTTCGAGCCATGTCCTCACCGCAGGTCAACATCGACTTTAATATTTAAAACGTCGCTAACCGACGAGCATCCGGCGGGCACTCATTCCTCGGGTTGCAACCCTGTCACGCAGTAGCCAGTGACTTGATTGTCAGGCGTCAAACTGACACCACCTCTTTAGTTAACATATAATAACAACTATCCCATATGCCGTTGATATAAGTCAACTTTAAAAAAATAAATGGCAATTAATTTTACTTTTAAAATATTAAAATAAAAACTTTTATGTTGCACAACGTAGGAAAACTAATGAATAATGTTTTATTATTGTTATGAGATTATTATATTAAGTTGAAAAATATGCAGGGTAAAAAAGTTGTATTAGAATTGATCATGATTCGTTACAATGTGATTCTTTCGTAATAGTCTTTAGTTATATTATTATCGTGACAGTAAAAGGTATATCACAAATACCAAGTCCACATAGTCAGTGAATTATTATGAAACATCTGCCAATGCTGGGTTTCCAACCATAGCCAAAATAGTTTTTAAAATCGAAGAAATTGTTTGAGTTATTTTCACTCAAGTTTTACACTAAAAAGTTATCATCAATCTTACTTCACCAATATAATAGTTACGTTATTAAATACACGTTTCAATGCATTTTAAATCCCTAATTTTTATCGGTCTAGTATGTGCAAATTCATTTATGGCGAATCAATATTGGATGTTCCAAGAACTATTTTAATGTTTGGATTCAATTGTTATTTTTCATGACGTATAAATCTAACAAATGGTACTGTATATTTATTTAATGGAATCAAAATAATATGGGAACATCCAGGACATGATATAAATGGCTCCGCACTCAACACTAAACCTTTCAACATAAAAACCTTGTTTTTGTGAATTTCCCTATAGGGAGTTTCAAAAGGGTCAAAAATGGGGTTTTGGCATTTTTTGATATAAGTTTTCAAAATTCAACAATGTTTAAATGTCCGCTTGTTCGTTTGTGTTCGTGTTTTGTGTATTTTAAATTTTGACGACATCCATGTGGAGAAGAAAATCAGTTTTAACTTCGAAATTTGACCTGAAGATGTGTTTTTAAAAACATAAAACAGCTGTAGTCTTTAACTACAACAAAGGACCATTTGAAGGAACAGGTATTTAAACCTTTTTATTAAACAATTTTAACTGATACCATTTAAAAGAGCTTAAAAAACAAACAATTTAGTATTTTGAATTTTTAACATGGCTTAACAGGTTTTGGAGAAAATCCAAAAATAGGTTTACCATGTTATTCTTAAGGGGAATTAACAAAACCCTGTATCTCACTTATTTATTGACACTAGAGATCGCCTCCTGATCGAAATTCGATCAAAATTTCAGTTGATATGGACCCAATAAGCTTAAGACATTTTAGAACTAAAACATCTGTTCTTTCTTATTTTCTAGCAGTTGTTTTTACAACAGCTGTCTTATGATCCATTCAATTCTCCTTTCTCCATAAGATTAACATTGAAACTTTGAAAGCCTGTGAGGCGTAGCCCTGTAGTCCGATGGGAATTAGAATTTGATTCTGCTCATCTACAGGACTATACCTTTCTAACGGTATGTGCGGATTTATCCTACGATGCACACGAGCTGAGAAAAAAGGAGGAAATGAAACATGCTTGCGTATTAATATATAGATAACTTGATCAAATTTGGTATGGACATACACTAGGTTGGGTTTAACTTATATTTACTTACAGCACCCATATGGCGGCAAATCTACCTACTCAACCCCAAGACCCTTATGGGGTTTATGGGGAAAATTAAAAATATCATAATTTGATACAATTTAATTACATCCACTGGGAATGGATTTTACTATATCTCCTTGCAATACCCCCAAGGCAGCTAACCTACATCCTCGTTCCCATAGTGTTTATGGGGGAAGTTAAAAAAATTGAATTTTGGAAATTCGCTATGTACGCAGGTCTGCTGTGACGGGGATATTATATATATATATATATACCCTAAAAGTATACTCTTGGTTCATTAAAACGTAATGATTGATTATATTTCATTCTCTACGATTTTTTACTTGACTATACTGAGATTTTAATTTTTAATAATAAATTAAAAAGTTAATCATAAAGATTAAGAAATGTTTACAATAAATTTTTTTGTTTCTATTTTGAAAATAAAGTAATGTTCGTATTTCAATTGAAGAGATTTACTGAGTAAAACGCACGCTCATTATTTTTTGATAACGGATCGGTGGATTTATAGAATTAACTGAGCCGGCCAGCTGGACCTAATCCCGGTCATTACCGAAACGACTGCAATCAGGGCACTCACAGAAACGTTACTCGCCGGTAGTGTGGGCCTAGACGCGTCAAATGTGTTCTGATATTCCTAATAGGTTTTAAAACGTGTGTTCAATAGTGGCCTACGAAAACTAACGGGCCTGAATACATTGTCATTCCGTGATCAGATACGGCCGAATTTCAGCACCATTTCAATGCATTGCAGTTTTTTTTATTTTTTATTGTCAGTTTTTAGTGTAGTTTTAAATATACGTATTAAGTGTTGCATATCATTCTAATACTCATTAAATTGTGAGTTTATCATAACAACGTTATGCTTTGCAACTCACTCTTTGCGTAGAACAAAAACTTGAATTTTTACCACGGTAGGGTGTATTGTTTTCAGAGATATATCTAGAAATTAGACATGAAATAAACGTCTTAAACTAGTAGTTTGCCGGTTATTCTTTTTATTTTTCATAAAAACAAGTAAAATTATACATTTTAGCGCCTAAACGTTTATAATTAGCAATGAAATATATGCCAACAGCTCATAAAAAGTGTAAACAAAACTATAACATGAATAAAGTTTTGACTTTATATCGTAATAAAATATCTAAGAACATTTCTTTATTTCTGTAGTAATGGTATAATTTTGTTCCTTATTTTATCTTAATTAGACAGTGTGGTTGAAAAAGTAACTTGCACCCCCTCCTTAACTTTTTAACAATTTGAGATATTTGAAATCGGTTTGCGGCAACCTTATTGTATATTATGGGCTATAATAATGGTGGTACAGTAACCTCATGTCTGATAAGGTTGCCACAAACCAATTTCAAATATTTCAAATAGTTAAAAAGTTAAGGGAAGGTGCGAGTTACTTTTCAACCACTCGGTGTAAGTCTAGTCAAATAACCCAAATAGGCAACGACATCGTCTCTTAGTAAATTCGTAGTACCAAAAGAGGACACTTGAGATGTGTTAAAATTGTCCACGCCTTCCCTAAATTGTGGTTTTAACGTAGTTAGTAAAATCAAATTAAACATTGGCCTCACTGGGTTATAAGGTGTTTTAATACGGAAAGTAAAAGAATAACGGAAGATAGAGGTCCATCTCTGCTAAACTTGAAACAATGTCCCTCAAATGAGATTTCTATTAAAAGCTTTGAGCGATGTGCGAGTTAGCTTTACCGTGGCAATAATGACGTTCATTTTTACATCCTATCTTTGATTATCTCAGTTACAGTTACAAAGCTACTTATTTGTAACTGATGTACCTCCGCTTATTTATTTATTTATTTTCTTAACTTTGATCACTTGGTACATTACTCATAGGACTGAGACACAAACCTCATTTCACCGTTATTCTTCTTTTCCACCCTTTAAAATGTAGTATTACTCACAGAGCGTTATTGTTTCATCTTTATGCCTCACCCCCTCTTCCCCCAAACCCCCAAATATAAAGAGGCAGCTGACATTTTGACGTATAAAAAATTACTTCTATTTCCATAGAAGATAATCTAGTTATCTGCAGCTGCTTAAAAATCAAGGACTGTTAGTTATAGGACACCGGGTACCTATTATTAATTAACCTAGGATTAAACTTTGTTGAAAAGATAATTTTAATAAAAATCAAAGGTTTTTTGTGAAGAACAATCGGCATCCCAGCAAAGTAATTCGTCAGTCGCATCAAGCGGATGTTTCAATGTAACTCTTGAACCCACCAAAACGTCTAGAATAACACAGAAGTAAAAGTATTTATTCTGCATTCATCTTATTATTCCTCGCTAAGTGGTGCTTTCCCTGCGTTTATCCGTCCCGGGGGAAATTAAACTGCAGCGAAGAGCCCATTGCGACACCTTCTCACCGCGGGTCAACTACCGTGTAAATAATTTAAACGTTCAGAAGGCGAAATCGGGACCCATTTCCAGATGCCGTTCATGTGAACTCTTTGGATATCAAATCAAACTCGAAAAATTGCAAATTCTTCACCTGTTTGAGTAGCTTCTTTGAAAAGAACAAGCAAACCTTTTATCATAAATGCCTAGACCCTTTCTAATTCTAATTTCCATTATGGACATAAGTAGGGGCAAACTGGCGGTGCAGTTTTGCGTAATATATATATATATATTAGACATGAAATAAACGTCTTAAACTCAGAATATAATTATGAAGTTAAAATAAAACTGAGCACCCTTTTTTTGAAACATTTAATCTAATCAAGCAACATGTTTCGGCTCTAAGGCCATTTTCAAGCTATAAAATTAAAATTAAACTAAAAATTACATAATACCTAACAAAATAAGAATTTAACTATTTGAATGTAAAAACAAATAAACATTCCAAAAAACATCTGTTTCTTAAAATTATCTCTAGTTGGTTTTTTGTTTATTTTTATGGATTTCCTTTATTTTTTCAAATATAGGATTGTAGTTTGTCATTTGTAGTGCTCAGTTTTATTTTAACTTCATAATTATAATTATAGCAGCCCTAGCATGTGAATCCTTGCATAAAAAATAAATATATATATATATATATATATATATATATAAATATATAAATATATATATATATAAATATATATATATATATACATCTTCTTGTTTGAATATAATAAAACAAATGATATTTCTACAAAAGGTATATAATAAATAATATTATATAATTAATATTATTATATAATATATATATATATATATATAAAATAAATAATAAATAATTTGAATATAATAAAAAGGTATTGTATATTTTAAGAATATTTCTTCTCAGAACTGTGTTGTAAAACATAACTTGAATGAGTTTTGAACATAGCATGATGCTCTTCCTAAACTACAATAAGCCGCTAGAGAGAAGATAAGAAGTTTAGGTCCAATCTTACACATTTATCAGTATATTCTTTTGTAGAATACACAAAACTTATAAAACAAAAGGATTCTTACTTTCCAAAGTAAAAATAACAACATCTAAAAAACTTTATAGTTTAAAGTTAATAGTTTTAGGTTTTTTTGACATTCTAAAACTATAAAAGAAAACCTTACGAGTTCACGATATCATTAATATTTACAAAATACATTTGTTTAAATAATGTTATTACCGATTCTACTAAAAAGAAAATATTCCATAAAACGTAGATTACTCAAACATTCCCGAACAATTAAAGTTTTGAGTACTTTGTTAAGTTTTTATAAATAAATTAGTTATTTTAAAACCCCAAATTATGTTTTATTACGTTCCTGCTAGAAGAGAAATCCAAAACTGTTTTACAAAAAAAATTGTTAAACTCCTTAACTACGTTATAGAAAATAAAGATAATATGACATTTTTAAGATGTATAGTCTAAAAACATTAACTTTTTCATTAATTCAAATGAGAATTCGTAACTAATATTGTAATTGTATCAAGTGGGTGTGGTGAATTAGAATACAATGTCACAGTACACATTTGTCACCCTAAAAAGGGTTTAAGGAGGATTAATAAAGTTTCAAACTATCAAATCACAAAGAGAATGCCCAATAAATTTAGAGTACTCGCCTTTAGCAGCACCCCATAATTAATGGAAACTTTAATCTGGTGAGTGGCGCGGTGTCGCGGCCAGGGAAGTTTGCACAAACTGTTTGTTCTGACTCTGTTTGTTCTTCCCGATGGTGTTCCATTACATTTGCTCGCTAAACCCTAAAAGTATTCTTTGTTTTATACAAAAAATTTCAACTCATTTGCGCTTTTTATTTTGTGAAGGTAGCATTTCGCAGCAGAACTAGAAGGATTTTTTTAAGAATAGTAAAATAATGAATTATAACAAGTCGATCCCATAAGATAATGTAAACATAAATATGTCACTTGTTAAATCAAGAATCCAAGTGACTAAACAATATATCTTACCTCTGTAAGGAAACGTACAGAGGACGTTTCAAGGCTAAAAAAAAAAACGCGGCAAAAATTTATATGGATCATTATTTAAAAATACTGACCAATACTATTATGTCATGAAACATTTTGTGTTAAATTGAATTAACTGTGCCAAGACCCCAATGGAAGATAAATAAATGTTTGTTGGTATTAAAATTTGCATTTCTGAAGTAGTTTTGCTTATGTTACAACATGTTAATAAGTAAACAATATACACGTGTCGGCTGTGTTGTTGTCCCATTGATTTGGTAATGAAATGCAATTAGAATTGTTGCTACTCTTGCGTAGAAATAACAACACCAGTTCTGCTTTGTATTTAGTACGAGATTAAATTATTTAAGTGAGGAGAAACATTAATAGTTGTACAACATAGTCCCCTACATAGTACAATTAAAATTAAGAAAACAATCGAAACCTTTTTATTTTAGTTTGCTAAATTAATGTTTTAATGTTGAGTAAAATATAGTAACCTCAGTAGTTATTTTAAAATGAAATCCATCACGAGTAATTAGACTAAGCCAGTATAAAAAGAACCGGCGCTGAGAGTTGTTAAAATATATTGCAGTAATAATATAATAAAGGTGTTTTGAAAAATTGACAATAACAATGAAAATACATGGGTAATGAGGGATTCAACAGAGGCAGGTGCAGTGTTGTAGAGGCGATTAGAGGCGTTATCCTACAAACATGAGGTGATCAATTTGGCACCAGCGTTTTTATAATAACTTAAACCTAACAAAGGTACTCAAAATATAATTTTTTAAATGTTTTTTGTAAAAATGTTTAAACATAGCAGATAATTGAAAAAAAAACAATAGCCTCACGTTGAGCTCAATTAAATCATTAATTCATAACGAACCATGCAAGAATGAAGATGATCTTAAATAACATTTCATAAAATTATGCATAATTTTTCTTTTGAACTGTTATCGATAGCACAAAAAATCTAAATACATTCATTAAAATAAAATTCAACATCACCGCAGGGTAAACTCAATTTGACGAGTTTACATGCAACTCTGTAGTGTTGAAATAGTGTTAAATAGTAAGAACAATAATTCTAATTACAGTAAATCAATAGTCATTTCCAAATGGATCAATAACTTAGTATATTGCCGTGAACATAAAAGATCTCAAATGAAGCTCTCTCGAAATACATTCATATTTGGTTTTGCAAATATTTCTTTATGACGAAAATGTTTTCCCTTTCATCAAACAAATAAGTTATTCAATTGCACAGTGAGGAGCTGCGCCTCTGGAGTGATGGTGGTGCAATACAATATTCACAGAACCCCCGGACTCGAGAGCAACAGCAAACACCATTCCGACGCTTTCCAATTCGCGTCGACACATTTCCGTTGCTATTACATACAACAATAATAATAATATATTCAAGGAATCTTTCATAGGCGACAGTTAATGTAGTTGAGAAATATAAACATCACTCTTTACACGAAGAACAGCATATCAAGAGAAGCAGCGAATTGCTCTTTGTGATAATTCAAGTATTAGATTCTACAGAAAAGCTGTAGAACTTTTTGAAAATTGTTCCTTCAAGAGCTGAGTAGGTCAGTAGAGTGACTTTGAGGGTTGAGGAGAGGTATCGACCAGTAAAAAAATAATTTAAAAAACAAACGTTTTTCTGTTTTTTTTCTGTTGAACCTGCTAGGTTCCCGTTCATCAATAAAAAATAAAAAAATAAAAAACCAATGTTATGCTCCACGAAACATTGTTGCTTTTTTGCTGACCACTGCCCGACGTAGGTGAGAATGTATCAGAGAACTGTTTTAAAAGGTATATTTTTACATTGTAATGACTCAATTGGAAAAATGGTATAGTGAAATTTGCACCTATTGTCTTTTTTATTACATACACACCGAGAAATGTAATTAGAGTTTAAATATAGGTTATTAAGATGAGTTGATTAATATTCATTTTGTAGCTAAAATTCTGTTTTTATAGACATCTTCAAAACGTGTCCTTTACTAAATAAAACCTACCAAGTTTTCTTTACAATCATTTATTTACAAAATTTATTCTTAAAGAAATATAAAATTAATTTTAAACTATAGTAAAGGATTAAATTATCCTTTAACGTGGAGGTCTGGTTTGAGTTAATCATGTTTTAATTTATGTAAATTGTGCTGAGTAATGCATTTAAATGAGACACGAGGAAATTTTAAGCATTAAACGATAGGGTAATTCTGCCATGATTATCCCGAGCAACCGTCAGCACAGTGCACATCCAGTTAGCTGCTGTCACTGACTTGAGCAATTAGTCTTGGCGCGTCAAAGTCTCGTCATCTAACAAGATGATACACGACGCGACGCTCAGCGATGTTAACCTAATGTGCATCATGACCAACCGTCAGCAGAGTGCACATTCAGTTAGCTGCTGCCACTGACTTGAGCAATTAGTCTTGGCGCGTCAAAGTCTCGTCATCTAACAAGATGATACACGACGCGACGCTCAGCGATGTTAACCTAATGTGCATCACGACCAACCGTCAGCAGAGTGCACATTCAGTTAGCTGCTGTCACTGACTTGAGCAATTAGTCTTGGCGCGTCAAAGTCTCGTCATCTAACAAGATGATACACGACGCGACGCTCAGCGATGTTAACCTAATGTGCATCACGACCAACCGTCAGCAGAGTGCACATTCAGTTAGCTGCTGTCACTGACTTGAGCAATTAGTCTTGGCGCGTCAAAGTCTCGTCATCTAACAAGATGATACACGACGCGACGCTCAGCGATGTTAACCTAATGTGCATCACGACCAACCGTCAGCAGAGTGCACATTCAGTTAGCTGCTGTCACTGACTTGAGCAATTAGTCTTGGCGCGTCAAAGTCTCGTCATCTAACAAGATGATACACGACGCGACGCTCAGCGATGTTAACCTAATGTGCATCACGACCAACCGTCAGCAGAGTGCACATTCAGTTAGCTGCTGTCACTGACTTGAGCAATTAGTCTTGGCGCGTCAAAGTCTCGTCATCTAACAAGATGATACACGACGCGACGCTCAGCGATGTTAACCTAATGTGCATCACGGCAATAAGTTTAAAACATCATGATACGAACGAGCGGAGTGGATCGCAGCTGGATGGGTTTCGGACTCATATATCACATAAAAATTGAATTTTACCTCCGCATCCTAAAATATTGGAGGGTATCGACAGGCTAAACCCTGTATTCTGCATGTTCTGTTTGTTAGTGTATTTTGTTGTGAAACTTTTGTGACGGTTCTCAACTTATCGGCACTTTACTGATTATTTCTTTATAAAATATTCTTTTGTTAAACTATTGTTTTATACCGAGTGTCTCAGTCCACCCGTACACCCCCTTTAAAATTTGCGGAATTAATAATAAAAAATAAAAAAACTGGCATTATAGGTAACCCAGTTACCCTTTATCGATTGACAGTAATTTTTAAGTATAGGGTGTACAATAAATCACCTTTCCAGACCGGAAGTCTCTAATTTTAGTGATTCGCAATACAAACTCCCTCTTTTTATGAAATTGTTTTATTATACACTTAATTTTAATGCAACTTTACAAATTAAATTAATAACTACAATCTTAACGATTTAGGAGATAATAGAGGATGAAATTTTAACATTAACCATAAAAATAACATTTAACAAATATTCAATTCCATTATCCACCAATTTCAGTGAACAATTTCGGTTAAACAAACATGTCCTGGCAGACATATGTCTTAGGCTCTCCATTTAAATAATTTTTCATAATAATTTTTTTACTTTGTCATGTATTAATTTACAATATGTCTGTCAATTATTGAAAATGTACTGCAAAAGAAACTGATTACGTAATAATCGATATTTATGATAGAATATTATTTGAAATGAGGTTCTAAGACATTTTATTGCTTGGACATTTCTGTTAAACGTCAAGTTTTCAAAGAAAATTAATGCAAATATTCATGTGTGAAAATTAATGAATTTGAAAAACCTTTAAAATTTTCCATATTAATCTTTTTAAAAGGTCTTCTTTTTCATAAGTGCTCACAGAAATCAGGCCAATAATCCAATCTTTCCAAATATAAATATTTCTATTTTTTTTTTGTACATAGTGTTGCTCAATTTCGTGCCAATCCTAACACTATTTTACTTAAAAATATTGTACGGTACACTAAATTATTGTACATAAATTCATGTAATGTTAAATATAAAATTTTGTTCAATAAGGGTTACAAATAGCAGCAAAAGCCAATGAAAATTATTTTATAAATTTAATCCCAGCATAACAGAGTTTGCCGCAAATGTTTGCAAACTAATGATCAATGGTTGAATCACAAGGATTTGAATGAATGCAAGTTTTTCCTGATTAGGCTTTCAGTTTGTTGATTTCATTTGAATAATGGAAATCAATGTTTTAGTTTCAAACTGCTACACTTCACGGCGAGCTGTTGTGTATCTGCCGGTGATATTCTGGTTGGCCTTTTGTTCAGTGGTTTGAGTAATATGACCGTCGATGGCACATGCGTGAATGGATAATGATACCAGGTGACCCAAAGTCCGTCTCTTTTGCGTTTTTTTAACACCTGCAGATATAAAGAGATTATCTTCTGGGGAAGTCTTAGTGACCAAAAGAGGAAGCTTCTAATATGCCAAATCAAACTAATTTTGTAGCCATTTGGTTACAAAGCGTAAGTAAGTATTTGTACTCATACATTACTAAGATAGAGAAACAAAATCATTTTGAGAAACAATAAAATGTGTTAAGTCCTAAATAAATCTTAATATTTGTATTAAAGAGTGATTTTATGGTCTACATGTAATATTACCCTAGAAATTAAATTTGAATATTAATATAAGCCTGAAATGACCAACACCACATTTTAACAGTTTTTACGTTTTAAATGCATATGATTCCTAAATTACCTTAACATTAAACATTTATCGCCTAAGTAATTTGATATACAGTATATTGGAAAAAAGTTAAAAACAAGTTTTCTGATTATTCACTGTCTTAACAGAAAAGAAGAAAAATTCTAATAATTGTTTTTTGGCCAAAAATGTAATCAAGACGTTTTTGATTAACTTGCGAAGATACTATAAAAAAAGTCTATGGCTCCTACAACTTACAAAAACGAATCATACAATAAACATTAAATTTAGGCACTTAATTCCATTATTCTGGTGTTAAATAAAAAAACCCTCAACAAAATCGCGTGAGGAAAATTACAGATATACTAAAACCCTCTTGAGGGAATATTGTCATGTTGTAAAACTTTTAACAGAAACTTAACATCGTTCTGTACTGAGAGCAGAACTCCGTCTAAGGTCTTGAAAATTCTCGTTAACCGTGCCAGTAAGGCTATTTCGCGTTTTTTCTTCCAGAATCTTTAGATTCGCGTAATGCCAAAAAGGATTATTTTGGTTTGATTAAGCTAAGATATATTACATTTGTGTTGAGTGAATGATGTGTAAAATGTAGATACTTATAAAATACTATTATTTTAATTAATAATAATGATGTTATCATGATGAAAAACTTGTCTAAAATATATCAGTGACTGTCTCATGAGGTGTTCAGAGATGCCAATGGATTTTTTTCCCTTTGGGCGGCTTTGCCTCGCAGATAAAATTGGCTTTCACCTCAAAATAGATCACATCCGTGACATATATATATTTTTTTAAAATTTACCTAGTTTAAAATGTTAATATTGTTTTGAAATGTACAGCTTTGAAAATCGATGTTGATTCAACTCCAAAACTATGGGATGAACAAATACATGACATCTGGCTCCTGTTTTAATAGGTAGAAGCTCAACAGATTTTCGGACACAGAGTTCAATAAACGTACACCAGCCAACTTTTTTTAAAAAACGTTTGACGCAATATGTGTGCAAATACTAGGATGTTAAATCCAACAAAACAACTTGTGACCCTTGCATCACGTATTTAAAGCACCAAATAAAAATATATCATTTTGTATGATACTTCATGGCTATAGCTGCGAAAATGAGTACGGTAAACTGTAGTTTTAAGGAGATTTTATGTCTAAAGACTGATAATATTTTTAAGTAAAGCTCTATTTACGAACAATAAAAAATAACAGTCTGCCGTATTCATATCTATGACAGCATAAAACAGTTTGGTAAAATGTACCGGAACGGTTTAGTTTACTTTTCCACCAATTTAGTTTGAGAAATGAAACCCCGGACGTACATATGCGCAATTAATTTATTGTTTTGACGTGTGTTTTCTCAGATATGAGATGGATAGGTTTATTTACCTCTTTAGGGCGACGGTCCATGGGGAGTGCGAAAATATTCTTAAATGTAACAATTTCATAAAATTCTTGAGAAAGAAAGTTTTTTCTTCTTTTAACAATTTAAAAGGTAAATAATGCGTACATCAAACCAAGATCGTTTTAGCAATGTGTCCCAAACCCGACCACACGGTGGAAAATATCGGAAGTTTTTTCATTCTTAATTTGATTGCCTACCATTTTCGACTCGGTTCCTTCAAAGGTAAGGTTTTCGGCATTGTTCTCTACTATTAATACCTTTAATTTGATGTACATGTTGACCTATGCTTACAAGATTTTTCCTTCTACTCATTATAGGACGGTATAAACCTTCGAACTTCTGCGGAATAAATATTATTAAGCTGTCCTACCACCTTTTTACTACTTTACGGGTATAGTCGTGAAGATTATTTTTTGTTAGTCTTCCAACACAGAGTAGGGTTAAAGTTTTGGTTAATTTCGCCTCTGGATTTATAATTTTATAAGACTGATAATTTCTTGATCGTATCACAAATCGTAAAAAGTTGAATAATCAAAATATATGTAGTTACACCTGTTTGTTCATATTATCAAGTACTGGACTTTATTATCATTCAATATAAACCCATGATTTGTCATCAAAAATTATGCTTTGCTTAAAATTTGCAACCTACCGATAATGGTGGGTATTTTAGAGTGGAACTGAATTATTGAGACGTCAAATGCAAAACTGTATAAAAATATAAATGAATAAATTCAATGAATAATACATGAATGGTTAAAACGCCAAAGATGAGTTTTATCTCATTATTTTCAAATTTATTATACAACTTTGTAATGACTCAATAAGTTTCCAAATTTGAAAATCATTACTGTAATGGTCTGTAATCATTATAATGCATTTCAAACAGTCTTCTGTCTCTCAGCATCACTGTTAAAATAGCTTATTGTGCTGGGAATTTGAAATTTGATATATTGTCAGTGAGTATTTATTAGTTCACAAATCATGATTATCTTTATAGTAAATAAATCATTTATGTGGAATACCAATTTTGTTACCATACTGAATATCAGAGGAACTTGTCGATATCTTAATTTATATCTTAATCAGAGTATTTTATATCTTAATTTTACAATAGAAATTGAGGTTACACTAGTTTTAGAAATTGATATTTTTTTTAAGTAAATTCGTGGTTGAAATATAACAGGAAAAAGTTATATTAATGGTTAAAAATAAATTAAATGAATCAATAATTACTGATTTACAATGTTCACTTTATAATAGATTTATAATCTAATAAAAACCACCTTTATCAATAAAACTTTCTGGTAAATATATTTATGGAATATGTTATATTATAACTGTATGGATAACAGATATATCCAGTTAATGCACGTCGCCTTTCAGAAGCTAATATGTATATTCTTTTTTCTGATCGAATAAAAAAATACAAACTAGATTCTTGCAAAAGGTTTTTGTTCTGCACTTATTGTACATTCATTTATTCTACTCTAAATAGTGAAAATTTTATCGTATTCGAGTTTCGTAAATATAAGTTTTAGTTGAATTTGGTAATGCCATATTAAAAATTTATACATGCAGCAATGAGATATTTACCACAGTTAGTAAATTATATGACAAACATACGGTAGGCCTATGTGGAAAATTACTACGCAATATGGAGAGAACATCATATATCATTGTTATGTTCCGATATTGAATTTGCGGCAGCCCTTTAAATATTGGGCCTTAACACGCACCGACATCTCAAAGCTTCGTAAAATAATTGCAATTTTACAAATTACTTTTTTTTTTTAGAAATAATTTATGAAAATACCCAATTTTAAATATTTTTTTCATAAAAAATCTATTTATGTGATGATATTTGTTTAATTCACTGGACTAAAACACATGTAAAAGATATGGAATTGCCTGACGTAAATTGGCATTTACATCCAGATAGGAACCATTACGAAAATTACTAGTTGGTTGAATTTTTGTTTACCGAAAAATGTTCGATTTGGAAAAAAGCAAAAACTGCGGTGCTTTCAATCGTAGTTTACAGTCGGTGGTTTCAGTTTTCAACATTTCTTTTTGTAAACAATCAACAGAGTTTGAGCTTTTTATGAGAAACCAAAAGTAAATTGTGCATATTATTTTAATCAAATATCCACTTGAAAAGCTTAACAATAGGTAAGACCTAAGCCCGGGACCATTTTACTTTTACATTTTGAGGTTCCCAGACGCCAATAAATTTTAAGATGCACCAAATCTCAATTTCTTATAATTAATCCAGTACAAAGCCCATTGTATTTAAAGAGTGTGCTGTGGTAGACATTCAAGTATCACAATTAACAAGCGGCTGCCACAATAATACAAATACTACAAGTACACACAATACTTCAAGTACCATAATTAAGTTTAGTACAAGAAGATGGAGTGAACATTCTCCGGTTTTAAGTCGAATATCAATAAGGGAATTTGAAGGTGTCCGATGACATTTTCTTGTAATCTTGCATACAAAATATAATTAGCATTATTTCAACTTTCCAACAGAAGCTTGCTATTCGGTCTACCATTTTAAAGCCATGTTTGATTTACTATAGTGCAGATAAGTGTTATATGTACTGTGTTATGTTGCAGTTTAAAATCAAATATCAAATGAAAACTGCCAGAAAAATTTAAGATTGTTTAATAAGTAAAATATAAACAGCAAGAGAAATTGTGTGTTTACTTAAACGTGTTGGTGAAAATATAAAAAAATTGAGTAAGAAAGAGATTTGGCATACTCATTAAAACGTTCGCTTTGACGTTCCGTTGCACTAACAAAGGTTTTTGACCGACTATTTGTGTTTCACTCCGTCAAAGTCGGCTTTCCTGGGATTGTTAGTTTGTTTTTGGATTATGTTAATGGCAACCTTTCACCACCTAAATTGTGTAGAATTTCGTTTCGGAAAAAGCAAATGAATAGTTTTTATATCAAACAAAATAATCTGATTTCAACAAATAAACCAATTTCGTAATACTAAAAAACCGCATTTCCCTTGTCAACTAATGTTACGCAATTTTTACACTACTGAACAATTTTAACAACATAAGATACAACTATGACGTTATCGATGACGTCATAATTGCTTGATCGTTTTATAATATTTAACCTTCTTAAATATATTAAATTCGCTAGAAATCGTTTGAAATATATATTCAATGTATATTACAAGATGACATTAATTTTTTCTAGTACAAAACATACAGAGGGTTTGAAGCGTTCCGAAATGAGCGCAAAGCTAAAATATTAATTGCATTACACAATTCCGGAACTTAAATCTATTATATAAACTATTTGAACACACTCAGTGATTTGCTACCTAACCTGGAGGACGGCCACGAAGGTGTCAGAATAAAAATGCAAGCAATGGTTAGTAGTGCAAAAGTAAGGCTGCTGGCTCACTTCAAGGTCACCTGAGCGATGACGTCATCAAGGTCAATGACCCCACCGATGACGTCATCGATGACGCAATCGATGACGTCACCACTAATGACGTCACATCCATGACGTCACACCCATGACGTCACAAAAATGACGTGCTGATGACGTCATCACCCCTTACGTCACCAAAATGACGTCATCGATGTCACAAAGGTCAAGGTCACGCTGAAACCTAAAATTTTTTGGCACTTTTGCTGTTTCTCGCACTACGCTCCGAGTTTCAGTCCGGTTCCCATGACCTTGACGACTTGGAGCGAATTTGCGATGAGAAACAGCAAAAGTGCAGAGGAAACTTGAAGTTTGCAACGTGACTCTGCCTAAACCGTCATGTGACACCGCTCGGGTGACCTTGAACTAGCCCAGCTGCCTTACTTTAGACCAGTACTACAACCGCGATGTGCACCCTACGACAGACACCGAGCGACTGACTGTCCGGCTCTGTGTACTCTAGGTATATCGGCTTGAGAGACTAAGACTCTAAACTGTCAGGAATGGGAGTAACTAACTGAATTTTGCAAGGAAAAGTCATTTCATCCAATATTTTAAACAAATCCTCATCAGTAAAACTGACATTAGTCCGTTTTGTATAAAACTTAGGGTGTCCGCGCAATAGTTTGCGCCACTTAGCTAAAGTCGAAACCCTCTTAACTTTGAGTGGTGGACAGTGAGCAACTAATAAAGCCTTAACACGACTAAGTTTCTTACCCAAAGTGTCCCGCGACATGGCGTCTCCTCACAAAAGTCCACACAATACTGAGAGACTGCTTGTAGCGCACGAGTCAAGGGAAAAGAGGTGGGGGAAACAGCAGAAGTGGGGGAAGGTCACAGTGGTGGGGGAAGGTGAGGCTTAACGCTGGAGTATCGCATCACTTCACCATGAGCTGTCCTACAGTCAACACACTGTTCTCTTGGCCCGAGTTGGCACTAGAAGAAACATTTCTGTACAGCTTAGGCTGTGAGAGCCGAGGAAGCAAAGTCAAAGTGGAAATTGTGTTAAACTCCAAGATAAAGAGTCTCCTAAATAAACTAATCGTATCCCTGCAATCTCCTATAACTTTAGAGAAATACCACTATATTAAGCGACACCTTATACTTTGGCAAAACGAAGCGGAAATGGAAAAGATTACAGTAAAATTAATTTAACTCAAAACTTGGACTGGACAGTCATGGCGATACCATGTGGCGTGCAAACGCCACCCTAAACATTACAAGTTAGGTTATTGAGCACCTCTGGTACGATAACCGATGTGCTAGAGTTAAAGTGTGATGACCTTGAGTCAAAACACTGAAATACTACAAGTCGATATCGTCCCAGAGTTAAAGTGTAGTGACCTACATTCAGAACTTGTAAAATTACTTACATATAGAGAGCTATGGAACAGCGAGACGCACCGCATGGAAGCCGGAGACATACTGGCGAAGCGGTGTTGTGCAGCCTAGGGACCCAGTTGTGGTGGGGGTACAGCCAACACTTAGAGTACAAGTGTCGTGGGTGACCTTGACCCACTTAACTTACCTGACCCCCCCCCCCCCCGACAAAAAGTGCGAACCCCCCCCCCCCCCGACAAAAAGGGGGACCCCCCCCCCCCGACAAAAAGTGCGAACCCCCCCCCCCCCCGACAAAAAGTGCGAACCCCCCCCCCCCCCCGACAAAAAGTGCGAACCCCCCCCCCCCCGACAAAAAGTGCGAACCCCCCCCCCCCCCGACAAAAAGTGCGAACCCCCCCCCCCCCCCGACAAAAAGTGCGAACCCCCCCCCCCCCCGACAAAAAGTGCGAACCCCCCCCCCCCCCGACAAAAAGTGCGAACCCCCCCCCACCCCCACCCCCACCCCCACCCCCACCCCCTCCCCCTCCCCCACCCCTGATATCCTAGGCGTGGCAGCCCCGGTGGGGATATAAGGGGGTCCAGCCAGAGCCGGCTCGCAGTCCGCTCCCGCGCGTTGAACGTGAACGACCGGGACGGACCGCCATAGGCATCACTAAACATTGAATGGCGCCTTCAGTGTTTAGCGAAGTCTACTTTAACTTTAAGACTTGTATTAGTTGTAAGATATTGCGCTTGCGTTTGGGTATTGCGAATTGTTTTATATGAGAGTGTTTTACTTCTACCCTATGTCTCCTCTGTCTTTTATCCTTTGTGTCTTATTTGTTATGTGTTTAATGTGTATGTGCTTGTTCCAGCATTGACTACGTTGAGCTCAATTGTGTGTTGTAAGTGTGTTATTTGTTTCTAAAGTGTATACGCTTGTTTTAGCAATCCCCCCTTGAGCTTTTTCAATGCTCAAAGTAAATTGTAAAGTCAGGGAACGGGAGTAGGCCCCCGTGTAAAGCCACTTTTAATAATTGGTAGGCTCCTCTCATGCATGCTTCAATGCGGCTGAGAACTCTCATGCATGCTTCAATGCGGCTGAGAAATAGGAGTTGGTCCGTTTGTACGCCTATATGGGGGTAATGAGCCGATGGCCTCTGCACTCGGACCGAGGACGTAAGCCACTAGGGTGTCCTCAGTTAGTTTCCCTTCTGGAAACTCAAAATTATGTAAATGAATCTTTGTTAGCTATTTGTGTTTTTAGTCCCCAAGGCCCCCGAACATTCGTGGTTCGCCATGGATGTACGGGGGCCGAAATTTTTTAATGTCCGTGTGGCCTTGACCCACAAAGACTTGTAAAAATTCAATGCATTGTAAATTAAAAATATTAAAGATAGGTTACGGGAGTAGGCCCCCGTGTAAAGCCTATTTTAATTATCGGTAGGCTCCTGCCAGGCATGCAAAAGGTTGCGGATGGCATTTGGGAGCATGTCCGTTTGTACGCTGGCATGCAAAAGGTTGCGGCGGCCTCTGCACTCGGACGAGGACGTAAGCCACTAGGGTGTCCTCAGTTTGTTTGTTTCCTTCTGGAAACACAAAATTATGTAAATGAATCTTTGTTAGCTACTGAAAAGACAATGCAGTAAATGTTTACAAGTCTTGCGTGGCGAAGGGTACACGACATTGGATGTTGCCTTGTTGTCATAGTTGGGTCTCTTCGGAGGCTACAGCGATGACAACCTAAGTGCCTCACACCCCCAAAGGGGGGTGTGGGGCTTATTTTTTTAAAGTTTTTTTGTGACCTTGACCTAAATATGTAAAATCTTTCAAAGTGTTTAACAGTCAGGTCTTATTAACACAGTTAATACATTAATGTCTGTTAAAAAATATAACAGTTAGGTATTTGTAACCCACAATTTTGGAGTTGTTTATAGTTGGGTCCCTTGGGAGGCTTCAGCTATGGTAACATAAATGTCTCAAGTGGGGCTTATTTTTTTAAAAAGTGCGAACCCCCCCCCCCCCACGACAAAAAGTGCGAACCCCCCCCCCCCCCGAACTTTTTTTGGGAAAAATTTTTGACCTTGACCAAAAAGTTTTTTGCTCCGGACGAGAAGTGCCCCCCCCCCCCGGGTACCTTGGGCGTGGTCACCCGGTGGGGATATAAGGCGGCCGGGTTGCACGCATTTCTCATTTTAGCTCCAGCGCTTATGCTGACCGGTTCTTAAAATGTATCGTCGTATACCTTATGATCCTTCGTACTATAATCTGTTTGGTATTAATAGTATTACAGACAATGAGCAGAAATTGTATAAAAAATTTTGTTGTTTACTTGATAGAACGCACAAACTACCACCAAATACTTTCACCTACAAGCTACCCCTGATAGACAAGGATGATGTAAGCAAACTAACAACAATTCAAGTAAAATTTCTCGAAGAAAAAATCCTTGTTTGTGTAAGAGAAGTGTTTCATAATGAATATTCAAAAAGATTGGCCTTCGACTTTATTAAGGAACATGCAGGACGTGAAAAAGAACAGTACCCAGGATTATATTATTTATATCTTTTTGAGAATGGAGCAAGTGTAACGGTAGAAATAAGTATCAAACTAATGTAATTCTCCCAACCAAGTGTTAAACTAGGACTTGAACTTGGACTTGATTGAGGTTTTTGTAGAACAGAGCGGGGGATAGATCACTTTGCGGCAATGGACTAGCATGCTGCTTAGTGGTTTATCCCCCGCTCAAAGGGTATTTTTACGCGACCTTGACCCACATAAATGCATAGTTGGTGGGGGTATAAAAAAGGGCAAACCAATTGGATGGATACACCACTTCTATACCATGGCTCTATTGCAGTGCTCTATCCCCGCTAAAAATAATAATTCCAAGTGACCTTGTTCCACATAAACTTGCTCAAACAGACATCTTTCAAAATATTTGTACAAAGTAGTGGATTTAGACCAAACATTATTGGTTTATCAAGCCTGTTGAAGAATATATTGAAAATGGGTGTTTAAAAGCCAAATTTACTAAATGATTGATAAACCGGATGTATATGACGTCACCTTCCCCCACCCTTCAACCTCGGGTATAAAGGGACCCGGTTGAGCGCGCTGCTCATTATTGCTTGGACATTCACCGAGTGCACACTCAAAGCCAAACTTGTTCAAAAATGGCTCTTTGCGATATTTGTGGTGAGTTTTTCCAAGATGAAGATATCTTTGTTTTACACCGAGAATTGCATCATGAAGAAAACAGAAAAGAAGAGATTGTTGTAAGTGAAGAAGACTTGGATGCGTTTGATCGGTTATTGGAAAACTACCAGAAACAGATGGACGACTGTGATAGCTATCTACAGTTACACCGAGAATTGCATCGTGAAGAGGACAGAAAAGAAGAGATTGTAGTAAGTGAAGAAGACTTGGATGCGATTGATCGGTTTTTGGAAAAACCCCAGAAGCAGAAGGACTGGGCTAGCTATTTACAGTTAATGCAAAGAAGAAGACCAAGTGTTATTCAATTTGCCGGAGCTGGACCATCTACAGCTGGAGGATTTATTGAAAAGGAAATGGAAGGAAAAAAAGTGGAAGATGTAAAACAACTGCGTACCCGAGAAGAGGATATGGAAGAAGAGGATACAGAAGAAGTGGAAGAAATAAGACAACTGCGCACCACAGCCTTGCCAGGACCAGTTGTAACTCATTTCAAAATTAATAATGTGCAATTGGAATTGGAAAACTTTATAACCCAAGCTAAAAATTTAGTTGTAAAAACATTGATGGAAGAATTGGCAAGATTGAACTTTATTAAATTTGGATTGGTGTTGGAGGCTATGTTTACTAATACCAATGGTGAAAACTCACCGAGAGCATTCATTGCTAAAAACCGAACCCTTACAACCACATCTGATATCAACGAAATTTTAGAAGATTGTTTGAATGAACTGCTAATGAAACTCCAAGAACACGAAGGAAGAGGATCTGGCTGGACGCTATCATCGATTGAAGGTATGGATGTGAGGGTTCACAAGCATGGATATGGTATGAGGGGTAGCAGCTTTATCCCTCTACCAAAGAAAATTAAAGACACCAACTCTTGCAGAAATGTTACAAACGGGGATAATGAATGTTTTAAGTATGCGATGCTAACTAAGTATGTAAAACATAATCCTTGTAGAGTTGGTAGGGAATATTATGAAAACGAACACCGCTACAACTTCCGAGGAATGTCGTATCCTGTGAGTCTTAATCAAATTGCAAAATTTGAGAAACAAAATCCAGGTGTTTCTGTTAACGTGTTCGGCTTAGATGATTCGAACAACGTGTATCCTCTACGAGTTGGAAAAGTGGAGCAAAGAAACCATACTGATTTATTATTGATAACTAAAGGCGAAATTTCACATTATGTGTGGATAAAAGATTTTGAAGCATTGGTTGTACGACAATTAACGAAAAATAAAATTAGAGTGACAGTGTGTAAGAGATGCTTTTGTTTTACGAATAAAGATTTGAGACGTGGAGGATCGGAGTGGTTGAAGGAACACCAAAGACTTTGTAATGACAACTATGAAGTGAAGATTAGTCTGCCGCCGCCATCTCGAGCGTTCATCCAATTCAACAAAACAGTTCACCAATATCGGATTCCAGTAGCCGTCTACGCAGATTTCGAATCCACGTTAGTACCACAGGAGCTTCCGGATGGTGAGGTGACTAGAAGAACCAAATATCAACTGCATCAACCTAACAGTTTTTGCTTATTGGTGAAATCGACTTTGCCTGAAGAACAGTTGCAAGACTATGGCTTAACATCCACTCCGATACTCTACCGTGGGGAAGAAGCCGCTAAGCATTTCGTAGACCAGTTGTATGACATTGCTGAAAAGGTGCAACGCTTATTCGGTAATGTTTTACCTATGGAACCTTTGAATCAAAATCAACAAGAAGAATACAATTTGGCAACAAGATGTTATTTATGCAAGAAGAGCTTCAGTGAAGAAAATCAAAAAGTAAGAGATCACGATCACCTGACAGGGTTATACAGAGGAGCTGCTTGTAATTCATGCAATATAAATTACAAACTGCCAAACTTTATCCCTGTCGTGTTACACAATCTTAGCGGCTATGACTCCCACTTCATTATCCCAGAGTTAGGACGAGATGATGGAAAAATCGAAGTATTAGCTGAAACATTGGAGAAGTACATCAGTTTCTCAAAAACAGTAGGTAAAATTAAACTTCGCTTCGTAGACTCTTATAGTTTTATGTCATCTAGTTTGAGCAAATTGTCTGAGAACCTAAGAAGAGAAGATCTAAAAGAAACCAGCAAAATTGTACCTGAAGATAAATTGGACTTAGTAATGCGTAAAGGAGTGTTCCCCTATGATTACATAACTTCTGCAGAAAAATTCGAAGAAACCAGTCTGCCACCGATTGAAGCCTTCAATAGCAAGTTAAATGAAAGTGAAATCTCCGTTGAAGACTACAATCATGCTTGTAATGTTTGGAACCAACTAAACATTCAAACCTTAGGGGAATATTCCGACTTTTACATAAAATTGGACGTAACTCTGCTGTGCGATGTGATGGAAGAATTTCGAAACACCTGCTTCTCCGCCTATGGACTGGACCCTCTACACTCGTACACATCTCCAGGATTAGCATGGCAAGCTATGCTAAAGTCAACCAACTGTCGATTGGAACTTCTAACAGATATTGATATGGTGCTCATGATAGAATCTGGTGTACGGGGCGGTTTGACACAAGCTGTAACACGTCATGTCAAAGCTAACAACAAGTACATCCCAGGCTTCGATGAGAGACAACCATCGGTCTACCTTGGTTACTTTGACGCAAACAACCTTTATGGTTGGGCAATGTCTAATCCGCTTCCCTACGCTGACTTCAAATGGATCGACCCGGCCACCATCGGTGACATCTCACAGATTCCAAAGAATGGTCCAAAAGGCTATATTTTGGACTGTGATTTCGAATATCCGGAGCACCTTCATGACCATCACTACGACTTGCCTCTCCTAGCCAAGACTGAAGTTTCACCGACAGGAAGATGGCCGAAATTGATGATGACGTTGGAGAATAAAGATCGGTATGTGGCTCACTACTGGGTAGTTCAACAAGCTCTTGAATTGGGTCTACGTGTGGTGAGAATTCATAGAGCAATTGAATTCACCCAGTCTTGTTGGTTGAAACCATATATTGATTCCAACACTACAAGAAGAGCAGCAGCAACATCAGCATTTGAAAAGGACTTTTACAAATTGATGAACAACGCCATCTTCGGGAAGACCTTAGAAAACAAAAGAAAACACAAGATTGTAAAATTAGTAAGTGATCCTAAGAAATTGGAAAAATTAGTGCAAAAACCAAATTTTGGAACATCTATGATTATAAACGAAGATCTAGTTGCCGTAAGTATGAAGAAAACAACAATAGTGATGGATCGTCCGTTATACATTGGAATGTCAATTTTGGATATAAGTAAAACTTTAATGTATGATTTCCATTACAACAAAATGGTTAAACACTACGGAAGAGACAACATTGGAGTTGCATACATGGATACCGACGCGTTTATCTACTGGATAAAGACTTTGGACATGTATGAAGACCTAAGGAGTTTCCCATACAAAGACGATTTTGACTTCTCTGACTATCCGAAGAACCATCCAAATTACAACGAAAAGAATAAAAAAGTAATCGGAAAATTTAAAGATGAAGCAAATGGAATGCCTTTAGAAGAAATAGTGGCACTGATGGCAAAATTGTATTCATTTAAAATGTACAACGAGAACAACACACCCACAGTCAAGAAAGCAAAAGGAGTCAAAACATCGTACTTGAAGAAACATGTGACATTTGACCATTACAAGACCTGCTTGTTTGAAGATTCTACAATGTCTGCAACGTTCAACACTATCAGAAGCTTTAAACATGAGGTCTACAGTGTCACTGAAGTTAAAAGAGCACTGTCAGCTCGAGATGATAAAAGGCATATTATGCCGGATAAAATTCACACTCT